>JARHVA010004250.1:72500-485000 GCA_037957365.1 Torreya grandis
CTAATATGGAAATAAGAGAAAACATGGAATCTTTGATCACTCAAGTGTTTGATTGAATGCATTTTATAAGTTATCAAGTGACTAGGTAAGAAGTTTGTGGGTGAGGAATGAATAAGGGTTGATATTATATTTATATCAAGAAATTTTTAGGTGAGGAATGAATAAGGGTTGATATTATATTTATATCAATCCCTTTGGATAATTAAATCACATTAAGGCTAACCATTATGATATATTTCATTTGAAAATTAGATTACTTTAGAGTACTAGACACTTATGTTAGTTTAAGACATTAGCATCAACACATGTGTCTATCCTTGAAATTAGTGTTAAGGAATAATAAAGTAGGTATAAACTTAGAACTTGTCAAAGTGGAAGATAAATAGATTTTAAGAATTATTGAGTCATCAACATAAGACTAGTCAGAATAAGAGATAGGCTAAGGGGCATAAGATAAAAAAATGTGATACCTTAGAAAATGAAAATCTCCATAATTGAGACGAACAACTGAGGTTTGATTTTTCTAATTGTAAAATATTGAGGTGTTATATAATCTATAAAATTATGTCTACATCTAGGTAGGTAATTGGCAATGTTACCTTTAAAACCATCTTTTTGCTTTACTTATCTTCCAAAATATGATGATATAGGATTATCAATTATTTAGATCTAATAATGTAGGGAGCCTTATGACTGCCATCTACTTTTATGTCTTTAAATATTTTGATCCTTGCCAATGTGGAAATTTAGATGGTGGATAAAAATTCCTATTTTTAATATCTTTATTAAAAATATCTTAAGGTGGGTCTGGTCCATAAACTTTTAATTTAGGTTATCACCTCAATAAAATTTCCTTAAAAATGAAATCTATAATTAATGGACGATGGACAATTATATTTTATGATACATCTATGGGGGGTCTTTTGAATGTTTCCAATTTTGACAACCTTTGAATGATATTGTCATTTTTCTAGTTGAAAGATTATTTTCTTACATGCCCTATATTATTCTACCTTACAATAAGATATTTATGATCTGATGGTCTCGATTGCATCTGATTTGATCTAACATTATTTATTACATTAGGGCATCCTTACTAATATTAATAGGGGGAAACTCTAGTAATTCAAATTGATAGCTTGGGAAATTTCATCTGACAAATTTATATTGTCTTATGAATGTTTTCACTTTCCTACACATGGAAATATCAATGATTAATATATATTAATTATTTTATATGTGTTAAGTATGCACTTCTCAAAGGTTAGGACCCATGAACATTCTATCTAATGTTATCTCCTAATTATATCATATAACTAATTTTAAATTATTTCCCCATATTGAGTTCATAGGATATATTGTATTCTTAGTTATTCAGAAGTTAAGCGTAACTCAATACATATGATACACACACACACACACACACACACACACACACACACACACACACACACACACACACACACACACACACACACACACACACACACACACACACACACACACACACACACACACACACACACACACACACACACACACACACACACACATATATACATGAAAAATAAAGGAAAATTAATAATAATTCACATGAATTTAAAATGAGATGACCTCTAGGGATAAATTTTAGATAATCACATTGATGGTATTAACAATAATTCTCCATTAAGTATAGATGTATCAAATTAACCACTTTACACCACTTTTATTAAACTATAAGATTTGGTAAGACATGATCTATATGGAGTAAATTTTTTAATGATTTCCATGTTTGGAACTATTTTCATTTCATTTCAAAATGAAATCATCTTCCTTAAATTCTTGTGGTGTTTTTATTTTTAAATTCTTATTTTTATTGTCTATTGGTAGGTTCAAAAAAATTTGTAATTCTTATCCTTTTTTCCTAAAATTTCAATCACTCTTCTATTCTTATAATCATGACATAATTATTTAAAAGTTTAATTTGGTGTGCAAATACCAAGGCTAATAATTTTAAATATGATTAATGTTTTTCTTCCTTCCCATTAATTAAGACATATAGGAAGGTCTTAATGGTTTTTTTAGAATATATTTTGTTAGATAAGAGGAACATTTTCATTTGAGTGAATCTATTTTATATTTTTATAGCATAAAATTAGATATTATAATATGATAATATTTTAGAAAATTTGAAGGTGGAAAAGAGATGGAAGGTCCTTAGTGTTTCAAATTTATCATCAGGTGGGAAAACTACATGATCGATGAAGAGGAAGAATTAGTGGTTGGGTGGGAAAACCATAGTATCAAAGACACTCTAGAGGTCAATATAGTGCTACGTGATATCATCCAAGAGAATCTCAAGAATGTCATGGACCAAGACTTGCCAAGGATCTAGAATGTTTCCACTGACACTAAGACAAGCCAACAACCTGGGCCTTAGGATGTGTTATCTCCCCATACACCCCTTATATTGGGATGACCATTTGCATAGTAAACATTAGGTGGGATATGATAAATTAGATTTAGACATCATCTTATTGGTTGAGAATGATGAGGTATGTGTTTTTATGCCTCACGCATTGGTGGTTAAAGAAGATGTGGATTTGGCAAATTCCATCATAGCTAGGGTGAATAGTTTTGGGCCTGACATTGGCTCCTTCAGAAGATGGGCCAATATGAAATGGAAATAGAAGGGTTAATTACAGATTTTTGCCTTGGAAAGGATCTTATTTTTGGTTAATTTCATTAATAGAAAATATTGTTTCAAGGTCTTATCTGAAGGATAGTAGTTTATGGGAAAATACAACATCATTGTAAGGTGTTGGAAGGAAAACAATAACTTGTGAAACTAAACTATAGATGGTATCCTAATGTGGGTCCTCATTTTAGAGATGACATTAGAATACTAGCATCTGAAAGTGATTATGGACATAGACAAGGCATTATGCCAGCCTATCACCATTGATCTGGTCACCCTCTTTATAAGGAGGATGGTGGTGGCTAAGTTATATATATTTATATAAAATAATAAACCTCTAATTCATTCTATTAATATCAAATCCAAATATGGTCAATGGGTGCACCACTTCAAGTATGAGAATTAAGCTGTATTCTACCCTAAACGTAACATCCTTATCCATTCATAGAAATACTACCTTAAGAAGGGCCAAGTTTTAGTCACTCATAAGTAAGATTGGATGTGGAAAACAAATCCTTAATCAGAGTGAAAAGACAATGCAAATAAAATGCATGTCCTCTTGAAAAATATTGATGCACTAAGAGTTTCCTCTTTACGTATCTTTAAAGATAAAATAGATGATGATAAAATTATTTTTCTAAATGATAATCTAGGTCACAATGGTTTGCCCCAGATCAACACATCTCCCCTACTAGATGGAGAACCTCCACCTACAAAAAGATATCCCTAGATTAATACCTCAGTGACTCAACTTGAGATCCCTTATCTTCAATCTTCTTATGTTGATATTAAGGTGGTGGTTATCAATCCTCCCAAATGATTCACATCATGTGAAAATAAAAAATCTTCTCCTTGATATAGTTGCTCCACTTTTAATACTCATGAAGGTTTATAGCAGTGCATGTAAGGAGGCTCTATTATCCTCTATTGGCCAATCTAGCCTAGTGCAAGCTAGTATCCATGTATTACTCCCCAAGAAGGTATTTTTGAAAGGCTCTAGTTAAAATCCTGGCATGACTAACATATCTATCTCAACTCAAGCCCTAGTTTGTAGAAATCCTTTGTTTATTAAATTATGTGCCAGGATGAATCAAACTAACTCATTATAAGGGTTGTTAGACTCATCAAATGATTTCATGTCATTCTCGAAAGATAAGGGATAATGTTTTACTCAAATTTCACCTTGCCTAGAGGAAAATAGAGAGGAAGGGTTCAGAACTTAATCCAAGACCAAGAAAGAAATAAAAAATGTATTTAGGTTTAATCCCTAAACCTAAAGGTATATCCCCTAGTATTGTTGCTCAAAATATTAAAATAGCCAATTGTTATTAACAAACCCTTAAAATTCACCTTACCAAAGTTAGGAAATGAAGTTCCTCATGTTGAACATCAAGTATTTAAATAACCTAAGGAAGCAAAAGACCCTCAATAATCTTAGGGAACAAAATGATCCTATCATTATGTTCATTTAAGAAACTAAAATGTCTGAAGAGTCCTTGGGTATGTGTTTTGAAAAGATATGGAACAGGGCTAGTTGTGTAGGTTTTAGTTCTAAGGGTGCTTTGGGAGGCATGGAATTATTCTATAACTTAGAGATTTTGGAGGGTGACCTATTAATGAAAATTAAGGAATAGGTGTTCATCCTTTTTGAAGATATATCAATTGAGAAGGATTGGATTTTGTTTAACATTTATGCCCCTAATTCCAAAAATGCTAGGAAAAATCATGGAATGACTTTATATCCTTTTGAAAAAATTACAAGAGTTGAAACTACATTATGGTATGGGAATTAAATACTCTAATCTCCCTAGGGTAAAAAGGGAGGGATAATGGGTTTCATGAAAAGAATGTCTTACCTAAATGACTTCCTCAATAGAGCTCACCTAGTTGATGTGGATCTCAAAGGTAACCCTTTCACTTGGACAAATATAAGGTTGAGTCATAAAGTTATACATATTTATCTTGATCAATTCCTCATTTCTATTAATTAGGTTCTCCATTTTTATATCTCTCTAAGCTCTTTCCCTAGAATTATTTCTTATCACAATCCACTCATTTTCAAAGGGGAAAAGATATCCAAACCAAATAATATTACTTTCAAACTTGAGAGCATGTTATTATATCACCCTAACTTGATTGAATCCATAAGGGAATGGTGGAAATAACCTTTCTAAGCTTCAGATATGTATATCATGGTTAAGAAATTAAAATTATTGAAGAAGAACCTTAAAAAATAGAATAAATAAGCCTTCAAGATATTTTCATTCAGAAGAAGGATCTTGAGGAGGAATTGCTAAAGATATAAAAATTAATGGCTACTCATGGAAACAATGATTCCTTAATTCTTAAAGAAAGGAAACTCTTGTCCAATATCATAACCTTGAGTCCAAGGAATAATAATTTTGGTGATAGAAATATAGATGTACCTAGTTTAAAGAAGAAGATAGAAACACTAGATATTTTTACCAATCTACTTCAAGCCACATGAATGCTAATAAAATCAATTAGTTAAAAATGGAAGATGGTAGAATATACAATGAAGAGGATGAGGTCAAAAATCATAAAATATAATTATTCAAAAGTTTGTCAATGGAATATGGTACTTTTTGATTATTTTATCAAATAAAATACATTGAATAACTTCAACAAAGTCATTACTCTATCAAATAATGTTGTTTGTTGGCCAAATTTGTCCTACATACAAAAATTTGATGGTTTGGGGTAGGAATCTGAGTAGGTTCCTAATTGAATATTAATTTAATGGCATAAGGAGTAAAAAATCTATATGAGAAGATTGAGTCACTTTAAAATCTTTTGAAACACTTTAAGTAATCTTAAAGTGTAAATTTGGCAATCACAAGAGTCTAAACCATCATGGTATATTAGGCAGGAATGAGAAAATCAAGTTGGTCATACATTTAATAATTACACTTGAGGAGTTTTACAAACCCAAATAATTACATGATCATGCTTTACTTTATCCACAGATTATCCCCTATAAATTTGGTATCATGACGCGTCTTTTATCTCAAGATAAAAGTCTTCAAAGTTGAACTTGTAGAGTGGGATGTGTATGTAGAAATAAAATTTGGGCCTCATAAAATAGCCACTTGAATTCAAATGTTCTTAGGGATAAGCATAGGGATGATAAGTTTTGAGATCATGGGAGCTCAATTCAATATCTAATGGTGCATGGGCAATGAATGAAGCTAGTGGGTCCAAACAAATTGATGGTACACAATCCATTGTGAAAAAGTAGATCAACTATGAGTGAGAAGTCAAAATGTCAAAAAATAATTAAGAAAAATGCATAGTTTCCAAGTGTCACAACCATGATAACTACTAGGTAAATCAATAGTACATGTTAAAACCATACAAAATAATATTTATGTTACATGTAAGGTCAAAGGGTTAACCAAACTTAGGGGGAATAAGAAGTTGACATGTGGTGTAAGTGCATTAATTACTAAAATTTATAAAAATATCTTGAGAACGGATGTGTAGCTGACAAATAACACAATTATGGAAACTCAGATCAAGATCAATGGTTGATATCAAAATTCAAAGCCTTGAGATTTTAAATAGAGGTAAAATATGATTGAGGTCAAACCTAAGCAACTATTTCAAGGGGATGCCATATAGGTAGATAAATCAGTTTTGATGGGTTAATCACCAAAACTAGTAGCATGGTTAAGCCTTTGGCATGGTGCTCTTAAAGTTGATTATGACCTTTTCTCCATTCTTACACACCAAAAATGAACCAGTAGGGAGCAATCCATGATAACAAGATCAAAATAGATTCATCTAGCTATTTTAACTACTTCAATGACAAAATTCAACTTTAAAACAACTTGATCTCATTGTTTTAACCATAAGGAGCATCAATGTAGGCTAAAAATAGATTGAAAGAGATTTATATGGTTGTTATGTCTACCAACATTATGATCTTGTATAATGGAATGAATTCCAAAATGAATAGAAATATTGGTCATTAAACTCCCTTCTCTATCCTTCTACTCATGATCCCCATCTCTCTCATCCCATTCTACTATAAATATAGGCTTCTAAGCCTTGAAAAATATCCCTCTCTTTGGCATGACTAGACTCTACCAGGATTTGTCTTGTAACACCTATTTGATGCAATAAAAGATTGAATTCCTCTATTTGAAAGATAAATCAAAGTGTGTTTCATGATTTCATTGATGTGGTTAAATGAATATATGTTTTCCTTGCCTTTGTCTAATTTTTAACACATTCATCAAGTGTTTTGGTAGTTATCATAGGTCATTCTAAGTGCATATATAATTTATTTATTATTTTGGAAGTGGAAAACTACCCTCCCATGCTAGGTCAATAATTAGTCCATGCCTTTCTATGAAATACTTATATGAGGATTGATAAAAGAGTGAGTTAAGTGATATTATATAGTATTTAATGTGTTTTATAGTGTGTCTTATGTAAGTATAAAGATCAAAATATTTGGTGCATCACCCCCTTTTTACATGAGTTCATAGATTATTGTTAATCTCTCTCTCCTTTTCTTACCAAGAGGATTTTTTATATTTAGTATAGGTAATAGACCCAAAAATTATGAAACCTTTTCTAAAGGTATGACCCAAGATTAGGTGACCCATACCCTAGGGTCATTCCCATGTTAGACTAGGTTTTCATCAAGAGGACTTGAAGAATCCCCTTCTCAGCTATGGTGTAACCTAGGATGTCTATATTAATGGCACACTCAGTAATAATCTACTATGAAAATGAAATTTAGAGCTAAAGAGAAGCATCTATATTAGTAAATGAGATCTATAATAATTAGGAGTTAAAGGTCTTTAAAGTTATAGAGTGTATAACATTGTCTAGATAACATTCTCATGCCAAAGGATACTACAAGGTCAGCTAGTAATGTTATTCCCCTTGAATTAATTGAGATACCATATATTTCATATAAGATATAAAGCTTTAATATTAAAAAACCTTATCCCAAAAATAAATATTCAACTCCTAGTCATCATATTATTTTAAGTAGTGTAACCCCTACTACCCAAATGGGCATCAAGAATAAAGTATTCATCCCATTAAATATAATTAGTCCATTGAATTTAGCCCATTTTTATTAAATTAATATTTCTACCCTTAAAATTATCCCATTCTTCTCAAGATAAGGTTAAATAACTACTATTGAGCACATCTAAGATGTTTCCAACCTTTGTTCCATTCATAATGTTGTTCAAGATAATGTGGCTATCAGACTACTTGATGTTTCCTTTAAAGGAAAATGCTTTCAATGGTATATAAATATTCCATTTAGTTCCATTACTCCCTGGGATGAGTTAGGTATAGCCTTAGTTAGACAATTTGAGGACAAATCTAATCACCTATCTTTAGTTGAACATCTAACTAACATAAAGAGAGATCTTCATGAGTTCATATTTGATTTCAACCTTAGATTCCAAAAGACATGGAAAAGAGTACCTAAATTGATCATACCATCCCTTTAATATTCCTTCTTGTATTATTAAACAACCCTTAATTTTGATATTAGTGTGAGGATACAGTCCATGGGTGGTAATACCTTGTTAAATACTTGTGACATTGCAATAAGAGCATAAAATAGTATGATACAAGATGATAATATTGTTTTAAGGCCTCCAATTACTATATTCCTAGAGTTTAAATATATTCCACCCCCTCAAGTTCCTTAGAATCCATCATTATCCCCTATTCCATTTCCTCAAACTCGAGTTGTAGCCCCTTCTAGTCAAGCTAATGAGTTTGGTGAGCTGAAAGGTTTGCTTCAATATTTTGGAAATGAAATAATATAAATCAAAAGTAAATAGTATCATACTAATAGGACCTATCAATTTTTTTTTGACTACTTATTATCCCTTCAAAGATCAAAGGACTCCTTATCAAGTATTTAGAGAAAACAAACCACCCTACCAATCATAAGGATCTATAGTTTTGGATAAACCATATGCATCTCATAATATTAATGTACCTTACATATCAAAATTTATTGTTCCCACACCAAATAAAAAAATTGATGCATGACTCAATTTAGCAACCCACCAACCTTAATAATTCTCAGGATCATGCCTTAGTATCACATAACATTACTATGCCACAAATGACACAAGAGGAGTTTTCTCTTCAAAGAGGTCAATATCAAGAGACAAGTTTTTTACCCCAAGGAGAGGATTAATAATTTCAAGGGAAGCTTTATTCCATTATGTAAACTATCAAATGAATGATTATGTTGTTTTCAATCATGGTGGTGAGGCTAGTAGTTCAAATGGTCAAGTTATAGTTGTAACTAAAGCTAAAAGAAGATCCATTGATGAGGCTCAATATGTGACTAATTATTCAATTACTCATAATAATATTTCTAAGAGTATTAAATATCAACGTTCTTCCCCTATAACACAAAAAAAATTAAAATTTATAGGTTGGGATGGTCCCTCAAATACCTCTAATCTGTGAACAACTAGTGGTTCAAAAGGTGCAGCGAATGATTAGTGGAGCTTCATTTAACATAGTGTATTAGATAGGGAAAGATAATTTAATAATTATCAAGTGGTATTCCCTTTATATTCCAATACAAAAATATATGTTCATCCAAGAGATTTTAGCTCTCAAGGTGTCTTCAGAACTGGTTGAGAAATAAGGAGTTGTCTTGACTAATTCAGACCAGCCAATGAAGCATCAATTAAATCTCATACATAATATGGTAAAGGGGGAAAAATATAAGGTAAATTCAAGTAAAACTCCTCACTTATACCTCTCTTTGATATTTTGTGATTGTTTAGTTCATAACTATATAGTGGATAATGGAGCCACTAACATTATCATGCCTAAGTAGATTATAAACAAGCTTCATCTTATCTATGAACCAAATGTTATAGGAGTATTAAAATTGGAAGGTTCACTAAAAAATATAGTATAAATAATTAAATATCTGAATTTGACACTACATTCTTGTCCTAATTTTACCATTCAATAGGATGTAGTTGTGGTGGACTTGACTCCCTATTTTACCATGTGTCTTTTAAGGGACTTCACCTCAAATATTAGAGGATAATTATCAGTTGATTGGACATATTTTATGTTTATAACTAGTTATGGTACTAAGGTAACAATACATTTTAAACCCATTGTACATTTCCATTCGGAGCCATATATGCCAAGTGTTGTAAACACTAATTGTGTCATCTCAGATGAGGTACTATAAACTAGTGTAGAGGAAACTAAATCACCTGTAGATGGGATTTTATATTTGTTTCTTTATGATTGTGATTATATCTCACATTAATATGATCCTTATAATCTAATTTAATAAGAAGTACATGGTGTTTATTACCTTCATGAGAACGATGCACCAATTCCATCCTTGATGAAGGATGACGAGTCTAGTGATCGTATATGGAAATTATACTTTGATGGATCAAGGAATAATCATGGTAATAGGGATATAATAATGTTGATTTCTCAAAAAAATCAAAGGTATTTCTAATCTATTAAGTTTTAATTTGGTTGTTTAAACAATATTATAAAATATGATGTAGTGGTTCATGGTTTACAATGGGCTAAGAAGATGAAAGTCAGCACCTTACAAGTCTTTGGTGATAGTGAAGTTGTAGTTCACCAAGTGAGAGGTCTTAATGTATGCAAAAAAACATTGTTTAAATCTTACAATCTTAGAATATGGGACTTACTTGAAGAATTTCAATCATTCAAAATTTAGGCAATACCAAGAGATGAGAATAAACATGCAGATAGGTTGGATGTGATTGGGGCACAATTTAGTATCCCAATTGATGTAATATATTAAAAGGTCTAGTCACACATTAAGGTGATTATAAGGCCTTCTTTCCTAGATAATAACAATAATTGTCAAGTGTTTGAATATGATAATCAAATTATCAGATTCATGAAATAAGAGGCTAAGTTTTCCTCAACAAATCAATTAAAGCACTTGGAGTAGTATGGTGATCAGATTGTGCAAATAAAAACAAATAATTTTCCCAAAGTGTTTTTCAAACTTTAGAACACATTAATTGTTGATGATGATCTGAGGAAATAAAAGTCAACTTTGTCATCAAAGAAGGAACACTATGTTAATGTGGAAGTTACAATTGGTAAGAGCTTAAGTTTGGGTAAGGTATGCACTTATTCATATAAATAAGATTTCATTGAGTTATATTCAAGTTTTTTTTTATGTATTTTCATGGTAATATAGTGATCTCAAGGTGTTTGACCAAATTCTATCTCAACACACCATTTAGTTAGAAGATGAAACCAGGCTAGTAAGATAAAGACAAAGGCCTATTAATCGTAAGCTTGAGACTTTAATGTGAGATGAGATTTATAGGTCATTGAGTCAACTATTATATTTCCAATCAAGCACTCAACTTGGGTGGAAAACCTTATTCTATTACAAAAAAATAATGGTGAAATTAGCTTGTGTTAACTTTCATGACTTGAACAAAGCTTCACTTAAAGACCACTATCCATTTCCATATATGAAACAAATTTTATACTTGGTTGTAGGTTTAGTAAGGTTATCCTTATTGGATGGATATAGTGGTTAAAATAAAATTCTTTTCAAGAAGGAAGACCATTTCAAGATAGCCTTCACCATAAAGTGGGGGACATTTGCATATAGAAATATGCCCTTTGGTTTATCCAATGTTGGATCAACTTTTCCAAGAGCCATAGATATGGCATTCTATGACCTTATAAAAAAGTTATTAATAATATATTTGGATGATATAATAGTGTTTTAAAATAATTCAAGTGAGGACATAGTTCAAACAAGTTTTTGAAAGGTGTAGGTAATTTTAGATATCCCTAAATCCCCAAAAATGTGTCTTCTTAGTTCATGAAGGTAATATTCTTTGACATATAGTTTCAAATCATGGTTTAAGAATAGATCTTGAAAGAATAGGTTAAATTATTTCACTTTCATTTCCCAATCACAAAATATCTTTGAAAATTTTCTTAGGGGATATCAATTTCATTAGAAGATACATCTCAGATTTTGCCACTTTAGCTAAGCCACTTATAGCCATCCTAAAGAAGAATTAGAGTTTCAGCTGGTCCAAAGAAGGAGTAAAGAGTTTTGAGTGAATTAAGAAATCCATGGATAGTGATCCTACACTCATAAACCCATATTTCATGAAGGACTTTATTATGTACACCTATGCCAATATTGACACCATTTTAGGCATTCTCATTCATCAGAATCATGAGGCTTTGGAGTAGCCAATAGATTTCTACAATCAAGGCTTGGAGGAGTATAAAACAAGGTAATATTTTGTTAAAAATCATTTACTTTATATTATAAGGTCTCTCAATATTTTTATATACTTATTATTTAAGAATAAGATACACCTAATGGTTTCCCATCTAAATATTAAGGAGTTTCTCTTGAAAAAAGACATAAATGAGATAAGTCCTAGTTGGATAACAAAGGTAATAGAGTATGATTTGGATATCAAGGTCAAAAAGTTGACTGGAGGCAAAGTAATTTGAAAGCATCTATCCCAAGACTTACAAGAAGTGAAAGAGGTGGTTAGGTTGTCAATTGATGAAGAGGTTATAGCCAATCATACTTCAAGTTCTAGCTAGTATCATGATTTGGTAAGTTATCTCCATGATGGTCTTTATCCTTCTCATATAAATCCTTTAAAAATAATATATTTTAGACTATAATCAATTCCATTCCTTAATATTAATGGTTTTTTATTTAAGAAAGATATCAATGGTATGTTGTTAAGATGCATTGAACCACATCAAATAGAAAAGGCTGCTTGAAGATTTCCATGATGGACATGGTGGAGG
The DNA here is from genome assembly GCA_037957365.1 of Torreya grandis. NCBI lineage: Eukaryota > Viridiplantae > Streptophyta > Pinopsida > Cupressales > Taxaceae > Torreya > Torreya grandis. The sequence continues at coordinate 85,024 of JARHVA010004250.1, forward strand.
GCATTACTAAACAAGTAATATAGCCTACAAGGTGATGATAAGTGGTTATGATTGACCAAAATTATTTTGTGATTATCATGTATGGGTTAGGAAATCTAAATAATGTGTTATGTTTCTAGGAAAGGTGAAACTTGCAACCTTACCTCTCTAACCAATTACAATGAATTAGCCCTTTGTCCAATGGGGATTGGAATTTAATGGTGTCATTAACCCACCTTCAAGATTAGGTCATAAATAGATAATAATTAGCACATATTATTTCACTTGATGGATAGCAGCAGTGGCATTGAATGAAATAAAAGAGACCAATGTTCTAGATTTCTATGAAGGTCTACTTACTAGGTTTTGATTCCCTTCAACTATTATTTATAACAATGTTATGGCATTTATGGGGAATAGGACTAGTCTATGGGTTTTTCAACATGGGATTTATCTCAACACTTCATCAAACTACTATCCCTAAGGAAATGGTCTTGCTGAGTCCATAAATAAGAACCTATTAAATATCATAAGGAGAATAATTGAAGATAATTAGAGGTCATGGAATATAAAATTAAAGTTATCTCTATGGGCTAATACTATATCCTACAAGAGGTCAATATCCAACTCTCCCTACAAGCTGGTGTATGGTAAGGAAGTGAGATTGCCTATTTCTCTTGGATTCCCTATTTTAGAAATAATACCTCAATTTGAGCTATTAGATAATGAACTAATGGATACTAGGTATGCCAAGCTCATAGAACTATAGGAATTTTCAAATCACTCCATGTTGGCTATGGAAGTTCGTCAAACACTGGTGAAGAGATCCTTTGACAAAAGAGCTTCTTCAATAGGTTTCAAAGAAGGATATTTGGTCCTCAAGTAGGATGGGGAATGAGCTAAGCTAGGGAGTCATACAAAGTTTGATTCTCTTTGTATTGGTCCATACATAATATCTAGCTACAAATCCCATAATGGCTTCCAACTTGTAAAAATGAATGGTGAGGATATTCCTATCCCAATTAAAAGGATACATTTGAAACATTACTATTAAGGAAGCTGAGTTCTCCATACATAATTATCTATCTTATTTTCCTCAAAGTATTTTTAGTGCATTACTTTGCTTTTTTTTATCCCAAATAAGTGCTTTGGTTTCACAATTGCATTATTATATTAGTTTCCCTATTTTTTGTGTTTCCTTCATGGCCTTGGTGGAATTGTTATATTATTTCTATTAAATATGTTTATTATAGTCATATAATAGATTGATCATTATTGATGAGTTAAAAAAACTATGAATTATTTAGTTCTCAAGCATAGCAAGCATGTTTCCTAGTTGACTCACCAAAAATGTTGGCCAAATTAGGCATACATACAAAACATGGATGGGTTTCGGGTAGGAAGCTGAGTAGGTTCTTGATTGAAGATTAATCCAATGTCATAAGGAGTAAATATTCTAAAATATAAGATCAAGTCACTTGTAAAGCTTATGAAACACTTTAAGTAATCTTAAAGTGTAAATTTGGTAATCTTAGGAGATCATACCATCATGGTACGTCATATAAGAATGAGTAGAGTAACCTAGTCATGCATTTAATAATTAAACTTAAGGATTCTACCAAAGATGAATAATTACATGAGAATGATGTAATTTATCCAAAGTTTATCCCCTATAAATTTATCACCTCAATGAGTATTTTATCTCAAGATACAATTCTTCAAAGTTGAACTTGCAGAGTGGGATATGCATGTAGACATAAATTTTGGGCCTCATGAAATCACTATTGAATTCAAATTTTTTTGAAGATAAGTTTGGGAATGACAAGTGTCAAATTTATGGGAGCTCAAGTCAAGATCTAATAGCGTATGGGTGATTAATGAAGCTAGTGGGTCCAATATTATTGATGGTGCACGATCCATCATGAAAAACAAGATCAATGATGAGTAGAAGTCAACAAGTAAGTGAATGTCAAAGATAAATGTGTAGTTACCAAGTGTCACAACCATGGTTACTACCAGGTAAATCAATTATATACATTTAAGCCATACAAAATAAGATTGAAGATACTTGTAAGGTTAATGGGTTAACCAAGCTTAGGGTAAATGAGAAGTCAACATTTGGTGCAAACATGTAAATTATTAAAACTGATAGTAGGATCTTGAGAATGGATGTTTAGCTGACAAATGGCATAATTTTATAAACCCAGATCAAGATTAATGGCTGATATAAAAAATTGAATCCTTGAAACTTTAAATAGAGATCAAATATAGTCGAGGTCAAACTAGAGCAAATATTTCAAAGGGATGCCATGAAGGTAGACACGTTGGATTTTATGGGTTCATTACCAAAAATAATAATGTGCTTAAGCCTCTGGCAAAGTGGTGTTGAAGCTAATTATGAATTTTTTTCTCCATTCTTACACTTCAAAAATGAACTAGTAAGGAACAATCCATGCCATAAAAAGATCACAATAGAGTGATATAGCTAGTGTAACTAATTCAACATTGAAATTCAGCTTTCAAATTACATGATACTACCATTATAATTATAAGGAGAATCAATGTAGGCCAAAAATAGATTGAAAGACATAGATATGGTTGTCATATCCATCATCATTATGGTTTTTTCTAATGGCATCAATTCTAAAATGATTGGAAATATTGGTCATTATGGTCCCTTATCCATCCTTCTACTCATGATCCCTATCTCTCTCATCCCATTATTCTATAAATACAAGCTTCTAAGCCTTGAAATTATCCCTCTCTTTGACATGACTAGACTCTACCAGGATTTGTATTGTAACACCTATTTGATGTAATAAAATATTGAATTCCTCCATCTTCAAGATAAATCAAAGTGTGTATCATGAGTTCACTTATGTGGTTATACAAATATCTATTTTCCTTATCTATGTCTAAATTTTATCACCTTTATGAAGTGTTTTGGTAGTTATCATAGGTCATTCTAAGTGCATATATATTTTATATATTAGTTTGGAAGTGGACTACTTCTCTCCCATGTTAGGTCAATAGATAGTCCATGCATTTCTATGAAATACTTATGTGAGGGTTGGTCAAAGAGTGAGAAAAGTGATATTGTGTAGACTTGAATGTCTCCTATAGTGTGTCTTGTGCAAGTATAAGGATAAAAATATTTGGTACATCACCCCCCCCACCTTTTTAAATGCTTTCATAGATTATTGTTAATCTTTCTCCCCTTTTCATAGCAATAAACTAGTTTAGGTTTAGTATAAGTGATAGACACAAAAGTAATTTTGCCTTATCCAAAGGTTTGACCCTAGATTAGGTAACCCAAAACCTAGGGTCATTCCCATGTTAGACTAGGTTTGAGCAAGAGGACTTGAATAATCCCCTTCTCAGCTAGGGTGCAACCTAGGACATCAACACTTCCCTCCTTAAATATCCTTTGTTGAGGAAGTTAAATGGTAATTTTTTATGATGGAAGGATTCAAGGTCCTTGGTCCCAATATTTTTCCCACATTTTTATTTCAAAATTTTTGGGACATCATAGATATGGAAGTTGAAGTGACTATGAGTGAATTATTTAGAATGGGATCCTTCATAAAATAAATGAATAACATCTTGTTGGTCTTAATACCAATGAAACCTAGGGAAAACAATCTTCAAAAATTTATAACCATAAGTATATACAAATCCATATATAATTTCTACTCATTTTTTGTTGGTTAATATAATTCAACCATTATTGGACAAAGCAATCAGTGAATAACATGAAGCTTCTATCGTAGGAAGACAAATTACTAATTGTATCATTATGGTACATGAGGTTATTCACTCAATTTATAATTCTTGAAGGAAGGGAATGATGGTCAAACTTGACATGAATAAAGATTATGATAGAGTCTCATGGAAATTTCTCATCAAAACTCTTGAGAGACTAATCTTTAATGTGGCGGCCAAAAAATCATCCTTAGCTACATATCAATGCCAAAATTTTCCATATTGATAAACAATGTCCCAAAAAGATATTTTTATGTTACTATAGGGATTAGATAAGGGGTATCTTTATCTCTGTATCTCTTTATCATATTATTTGAAATACTAAGGAGGAGCCTATAGAAGGCATAATCATAATGGCCTATCAAAGGCATCAAGGTGGCCCAAAATACCAACCCCATTAATCATGAAAAATTCTTTGATGACATAATCCTCCTTGGGGAATCCTTAGTATAATAATCCCTAAATCTCAAGCTCATCCTCAAAAACTATGAAAAATTATCTAATCAATGCATTAGATTTTGAAAGAGCTCTATATTATTTATCAACATTGTGGTACTACTGAAGAAGAAACTTTAAACCAGTTTGGATTATCAGGTAAGCTAACTTCCATCATCCTATCTGGGGATACCCCTCTTTGATGGAAAAATGGCTCCTATAGACACGTAATAATTTCAAAGTTTTATTAATTACTAATGGTCTCTATCTTACAAGAACCCATCAAGTCTCAATATCTCTAAGTGCATGCCTTAAGGGGTGTACCGAGAAATTGGTGGGTAGACCATTTGTGCTTCATATGATTGTTATCCCTTTTAACACTTGTTATCTACACAATTGTCTCTTAAAAACCATTCCCCTAAGCTTTTTATTCTATTTTGTATACTCCTTTAGTCATTTCCCACCTTTCATACCCCTTTTCCTAACCTAAAATCCCTTTTTATAGTTTATAGTTGACTGGGTCAACCTTGTACTCTTATTGGTAAAATTCATTTAGGGTCTAGGTTAGCTCTTGGCTAACCTAGTCCATGACGTAGAGAATTGTTTTCAATATTAGTACTAGGTCAACTGGGTTAACCCTATGTAATAATTAATCATTTGAAATAAACTATGTATCTAATTAGTTTTTAGCAACTTTGTTGTGTAATGGCTATATTACTCCTATTTTTAAAGAGTGCTATTTTGTTGTTCCTACATAAATTATTTGCCTCATGAAGGATCACATAAGTGGATATGAAATACATCGAGTTTAAAACTTTACATAGTTTTTATATAATATTACTTATTATTTTGTAATGATTGTGGAAAAATTAGATTTTATGTCAACCCTATCAATTTTATGTCAACCCTATCAACCAAAACTTTTGGATGTTAAGCACGAGATATACTAAGAGTGGGGTGAATCAGTATATCATATATATTATATAAATTTCCCTTAACCAAATTCCACTTAATCAAACATTCAAGATATGTAATAAAACTCAAACAATAAATACCACGCAAGATAAAGAGAGACACCAAATATAATGTGGAAACCCAATGTGGGAAAAACCATGGAGAATAATCTCAAGTATATGAATGAGCACCAACCCAAATAATATTCACAAGAACCAACTTGCAAGATCACCAACCCCTTTGCTGAGCACCAACCCAACAACTATTCATGAGCACCAACCCATAAGAGCACCAACCCCTTTGTCGAGAACCAACCTAGCAATAATTCATGAGCACCAACCCATAGGAGCACCAAACCCTTTGCCAAGCACCAACCCAACAATAATTCATGATCACTAACCCATAGGAACAATAACCCCTTTGTTGAGCACCAACCCAACAACAATTTGTGAGCACCAACCCCTTTGCCAAGCACAAACCTAGTAATAATTCGTGAGCACCAACCCACAAGAGCACCAACCCCTTTGTGTATACCACACACCTATCTCTCAATGTTGCTATCTCAACAAATGATAGTTCATTACAACATCTCCTTCCTCTCTCTCACCTTTACTCTTCTAAGCTAGATATAATAAATACAAATCATATTCATCTTTCACAATTGCTCTTCTAAGCTAGATTTTACAATATCAAATCAACCTCTCTCACTCATATTACAAATGGCTTCTCAAGCCTTTATTTATAGCTTTCCAAATGACCTTTGGCCTTCCCCCTTTGCGACCCTTCAATCCTCATGGAAAATGGCACCAAACTTGTATGTCCCTTCATATCCTTGCCTTTGAAAAGTCATGTGGTGACCCTTCATGAGCAAAAATGTCCTTCCCTCTTTTATCTTTACTTTGGTGACTTTTCATATTCCTCAAAGTGTCCCTTCATGATAAATTGTGCCCTTCCTCTTTTGTCTTCACTTGGTGACTCTTGGAATTCCCCAAGATGACTCTTCATGGGAAAATGCATCACATCCTTCTTTTGTCTTTACCCCATGGCTCTTTGACTTCTCTATGGGCCCTTCTTTTGTCTCATATGCAACCAAAAATATATTCGTTAATATTAAATAAATATTAACTCACATTAGCCAAGATATAACAATTACAAACATCATTAAATGTAATGGGGCCTTTATCACAAATAATGCTAGACATTTGACATCAATGAAAATAATTACAAAAATCTCCCCCTTTGTCATTTATGGTAACCTCAATCCTAAAATTGCCACCTCCTATCACCTGCACATACTATCATTTGAAAACATACAGTAACTCCCCCTTACTGTAGTAACCTGTACTTATTCCCTGTACCTATTGTTATACCTATACCTATACCTATTATTCTTCCCCTTTGATATCAATGGCAAAGGGCCTACCTAGAGTTAACACTTAGCTCCCCCTCAATTGATGCTAAACATTAATGGCAGGAAGTAATAGAAATTACTCCCAACTCCTGTTGCAGATAATTGAATGTATCCTCTGATCCTGCCTTTGAGAAGATATCTTTTCGAGCTATCCTGGTAGTGGTTTTATCTTTGAATTTCACTATGCCACCATTGATCTTCTTTACTCTTATCTCCTATCATATGCCTTGAACATCTGATATTAATGAACCATGGCTAATCTTCATTTCTTACATGCAAAACTATCTGTACCAACAAAGAATCTTCAAGTTATTTCTTCTACCATGAACATGTCTGAATCTTCTTCTTAATGAATGGATCTTTGAAACTCTGATCCTCCTTAATTGAATCTAAATAAGTATCCTTTTCCTTCTTTCTAAAATTGTTAGCTCTTTTTCAACATTCTAATTTCTTATGACCATAATCATTTGAAACATTTAAAACTTTTAAACACTACATATGCAATAATCATTCTAATAGCTTCAAACCTTAACACCAGTGCAAAAATTTCTTCAAAAATCTATTCCCTCAAAAGATATACAAATTAATTTTCTGATTCACCTTATTTTCATGCAACATAGGCAAGATCCAATAACATCCACCATGCTTCAATTTTTCTTTAAAAGTGTCTCCTTGAAGCCTAGAAGAGACACCCCACACAAAGGGTCCTGGAAACAAATCTCAAGGATTCCCACATCTCCTCTATTTCTTCCTTAATCTTCTTGTGTTTTTCTTTTAGAATTCATTTAAGCATGTCTAACCTTTTTGATTTACTAACCTTATCATTTATGATTTTTTTCATCTTCTCAACTTTTGCAACTATCTTATCTAGACAAAGCTCATGCTCAAATGTAACAAGAGATTCTGCACAATCCTTCTTATCTAATTCTTTATCTACTATATCAAGTAATTCATTTTCACTCTTAAACTCAACTTGATCAACCTTTACTATTTTAGGTCTCCAAACCTTAATTTGACTCTTCTCATATCTTTTAGGGGCTCTGTAACCTTTGACATACTTTAAAGATCTCTTTACTTGTTTTGGACATAATTTAGCAATATGGCCAACCGTATGACAATAAAAGCAAACAACATTTATCATACCTTATTTTTTAATGTGACTAAGATCTCCTTTGACTGATTGCTTCTCCTCATACATTCTCTTTCCTATGACCAACATAATGACAAACAAAACAATAGCCATGAAAAGAATTTGAAAACTTAAAAGCATTGGGCTGCCTAATCAGCTTCTTAGATTTACCTTCAAAACTTTCATCCTTCTTTCCTTAGACTAATATTTCATGATATTTCTCAACCTTTATTATAATCTTCTCATGATTATCCTTTAAAGAACCTATCTCAACCTTCAACTGACTACACTCTTCTTCTTTTGATGTTAAAATTGAATTTACAACCTCTAGCTGATTCTTAAGATCCTAAATAAATATCCTATTTTCTTTTACTTCTATAGCCAACTTTGAATCTAAGATACATGTTCCTTAAGAGCCTCAACCACAAATTTCAACTCTTGATTCTCCTTCTTTAGCTGCTTGGCCATCTTATGCTTTTCTTTGATCTACTTTCAAGCTGTTAAATAATTTTTGAAGGAACTTGCTCTGATACCAATTGTTAAGCATGGGATATACTAAGAGCAGGGGTGAATCAGTATATCATATATAGTATAAAAATTTCCCTTAACCAAATTTCACTTAATCAAACATTCAAGATATGCAATAAAACTCAAACAATAAAAACCAAACAAGATAGAGAGAGACACCAAATATAACGTGGAAACCCAATGTGGGAAAAACCATAGAGAATAATCTCAAGTATATTAATGAGAACCAATCCAAACAATATTCACAAGCACCAACTTGTAGGAGCACCAACCCCTTTGCTGAGCACCAACCCAACAAATATTCATGCGCACCAACCCATAGGAGTACCAACCCCTTTACTAAGCACCAACCCATAGGAGCACCAACCCCTTTTCTGAGCACCAACCCCTTTGCCAAGCACCAATCCAACAATAATTCATGAGCACCAACCCATAGGAGCACCAACCCCTTTGCTGAGCACCAACCCAACAATAATTCATGAGTACCCACCACTAGGATCACCAACCCCTTTATGTATACCACACACCTATGTCTCAATGTTTCTATCTCAAAAAATGATAGTTCATTACAACATCTCTTTCCTCTCTCTCACCTTTGCTCTTCTAAGCTAGATATTACAATATCAAATCAACCTCTCTCACTCATATTACAAATGGATTCTCAAGCCTTTATTTATAACTTTCCAAATGACCTTTGTCCTTCCCCCTTTGTGACCCTTCAATCCTCATGGAAAATGGTGCCAAACTTGTACGACGCTTCATATCCTTGCCTTTGGAAAGTCATGTGGTGAACCTTCATGAGCAAAAATGTCTTTCCCTCTTTTCTCTTTACTTTAATGAATTTTTGTATCCTCAAAGTGTCCCTTCATGAGAAATTGTTCCCTTCCTCTTTTGTCTTCACTTGGTGACTCTTGGAATTCCCCAAGATGACTCTTCATGGGAAAATGCATCCCATCCTTCATTTGTCTTTACCCCATGGCTGTCTGACTTCTCCATGGGCCCTTCTTTTGTCTCATATACAACCAAAAATATATTTGTTAATATTAAATAAATATTAACTCACATTAGCCAAGATATAACAATTACAAACATCATTCAATGCAATGGAGCCTTTATCACAAATAATGCTAGACCTTTGACATCAATAACAATATTTCCAACATTGGAAGGGATTAGGGTTAAATCCAATTATATATACAAGATCATTTCACCATTATTTAGGAAAGAGAATAAGTAATTACTATTGTAAGTTTTCTTATCGACTATTCTACCTGAGGAGCAAGCTTAGGGTTTCATACTTTATTTGGAGATATGAATCTTACCTTGTGGATGAATTGATAGTTTATGTATCCTAGAGTTGATTTATCCTTTTCATCCTTACATACCACAACAACCTCTTGTAAATCACCTTGGCCAAGGGAGAGATTGAGGCTCAACGGGTTCATCTTCAAAGGTAACTATTCCTAACTTTGTTTCACCTTTGTAAGAGTAGATAGATATGAATTTGTAATTCTCTTTCATACATTAGAATTCCATATACATTAACATGAGTATATGTCTTCTATGAATGTTTAATTTTGTTGTTTATCACCCCCACTTTGTGCCACAAGTTTTGGTGAGCACTAGAGTAGACTTTACTTTACTTGTTATTAGTTTAGTGAATATGAAAACATAGGGCTTAGTTAGGTTTATTACATGATTTTGATTGACTGGAGGCTTTGTAACCCTTCCAAGTATTATTTTTGTTTTGATAAGAGATCTGATAATTGGGTCCAAGATATCCACATATTGGCCATGTTCTTGATTATCTAATGTATCCCCAATGATAAGTGTAAGTAAAATCTATGTTCTTCAAGTTATGATTGATTTATAGATATGATGCATTTATTATTACATACATTATAATGAACCCAATGTGAACCTAACCCTTATTGTTTTTCCTTTAGATTTTTCATTTTCTATCATTTTATTTATTATTTTTATATATTTGTGATACTAGGTTGATAGGGTCAATATAGTTCCTATCTTTTATACATATGTTTAACACACAATAACATCAAAAATGAATTTGTTTTTTTTGTGTATGTCTTCATCACATAGAGGTTACTAGGTTGAACAGATTGACATAGTACTCTTATAGACTTCCAAGACACATTCTAGGTCAACTAGGCTAGTATAATATTCTAGAAAGCTTCCAAAAAACATCATAGGTCTATCAGGCTGATATAGTCATCTTCATAGGTTTCAACATATAAGGAATTGTAGAACTAGGCCAACCCAATCAACATAGTTGGTAGAATTTACAAGTTACATTAAAGGCACTTTAATATCAATCTCACATTCCTCTACATCTTCTAACCCACCAAGGTTCCTTTCTCTCTTTTATTTTCATTTTAGTCATTCCTTATAGTTCAATTTTGTATAATTCGTAGTCTTTAAAACTACTGTCATATAACAAACTAGGTCAACCTAGTCAACCTAGTTCTGAATTTTATCTTCTATCTGAAAGACTAGGTTGATCATGTTGAAATAGTTATTAAAGATCCCTGCTTTAGTATTATAGTAGTGACATTGTCAAATTTGTTTTGTAATGTTTGCATACACTATCATCTAAAATGATAATGTATTGTGTTTCAAATTGGGAGTTAACATCTATATGATAATAATTACTTCACACTTTCAATTTTGGTTGTTCACATGCTTAGAATGGATCACATAGTCTAACTATTTGGTTTTTCAATATACTATTTGGTTTCACTATTTTTTTCTTTCTTGCACACACTACCAAATCACATAATTTCAAAATGCATTTAAACATTTGTCTACACAAGGCCTAACTACTTAGATTTCATCACCAATGGGGAAGTCAACTTGGTTTTCAAGCCAAGAATTAACATGTGGTTAATGGTATATATTGGTAAAGCACCCAACACCCTTATCAATATGGAATTATGAAGAGAGGGAGGAGGACCCATTACCAAGCCAATACCATTGCCAACATTAATGCCTTTCAGCCTAAACATCCTGAAACCATCCATAGATTAATTTATAGTACCCTACTTTTAACCAACTTCCCTATCACACTTAAAATAACACTTTATAATAATATAACAACATTTAAGATTTCCACTTAGTTAGAATTTTATTTTCAAGTTAACTGACTGCTCTTTACTCATTGTGTGTTTTATTGTAAAGACTTGCATTAGCTAGTGTTAGTGTAAGGTTTTGTGTTATGTACCTTAATCACATCATTATCATTGACCCAATTTATTGTGTGTTTCCTTTAATTTCTTGATTTAAAGTACATTTCAATATTTTTACTTATTTTTAGTAAACTTTCATTCAATTCAACATAGTCTCTTACAAACTATTTTTCTCATGCATGTAGTACTAGGTTGACCTAGTCGACTCTATCTCTCCTTTTACTAGTCAAATTATAGTACTAGGTCAATCTAATCAACTCTGTACTCTTATTAGATGCTATTTTCACCAGTTTATAGTACTAAGTTGACATAATCAACTTTGAACTCTTAATGTCTATCCTATCCATCTAATTCAATTCTCTATTTTTTTTCCTTAGCATTTTGTTCATTTTCCTCAAGTTATCATGAAGCCACTTATCAAATTATTTATTTATAGTCTCAACCTATTCCAAATTTACATGAGTTGTTCTCTCCTGACTTACCTATCCACTATAGAAGACAATTATTTATGGTGCAAATTTTCACCACATGGTTATAAATATTCTCAGTCTCTATCTACCCCATATCATATATTAGATCCAAATAATCCTAGTAGACAAATCCCAAACCATGAAAACTATATACCTTAAACTAATTTTATGCCTTCTAAACCTAGAATTCATAAACTTATCAACCCATCTACATTACATGTTGAATACTCACATTATGTTCAACCTCTTATAACCAATATTCATTATCCTCTTGTTACACCCATAACCAAAGAAACAAGCCTTATTAATATTAAAGGTACAATCACTTAGAGGGGGGGGTGAGCTAGTGATCCCAAATAATCCAACTTAAATTATGACCTTTCCAAACACTTAATCAGTTACCACAAGCATTCATGAAGCATACATATCATTCAAAGCAATAATCAAGAGAGATAATGCAATATCAATCACATAACACATGACATACATGAGACCCTCTTGGGAAATAAAACCCACTAGAACCTAAAAATGTAACACTATCCTTTAATAAAGAGAACCAATTTAGACCATTTACAAATTATCAAGGAACTACAATCCCTATATAGTGAGACTATAATCCCACAAGGTGTTTATACACCTATCTAGGTGAGATGCAACAACATCTAAACCTTTTAGCAAGTTTCACCTTGTAAGGAAGATATAACCACATAATATGTTAAGATGCCACAAAAAAAACTATGAACACATCCACATCTGAATTTATGTCTTCAAAACCTAATGATGGACCTCTGATTATCAGTCTTCACCTTCACTCACACTCAAACAACAAGTTCACAATTCTCTGAATAGAAATGTGACATGTGGGTCATAAAAATAGTCTTAAAACTAATATGATATTCAATTCATCCTTAGGTCACTCTAACCCTCCTTTGATCCATAAAACACACACACACACACAAGGCTCTCTCCAATCTTTCCCAAGTCTCACACATGAAGTCTAGAAATCACCATCTTTGATTTCACTATTTATAGAGCAATATTGATAATCAAAATCTTAGTTAGCCATTTGGCACATTTTAGTCCTTAAGGTATCTCTCACATGAATAAAATATTCAAAATAATCTTCATAGGTCATCCAAAGAATCTATAGGTCACTCTTAAGGAATTACACCTTTTACTAAGGCCATTTTAGCCTTTATACGTCTCATGTGAACCCATTCACTCCTTTAGCACTTCATTAAATAAAAAAGAACACATTACCATTTGGAAATACATGGGTCCACTCCTTGTGTTCCCTTTGACATCCTCAAATTGTAATAGTCATATTATCTCACCTATATATATGATCAAACAACTCAAATAGAGACCTTATACATAAGAACACCATTACTGAATATGCAGTCAACTTATTAAGAATTTTTCATACTCTAGATAGATTGATCACACCTCCAAAATCATCATAGATCATCCTCATCAAGTCTAAAACACTCTAAAATAGCTACTTCATCATGATACATTGAAACAACATCAAAATGAGCTCAAATATCCTTATCAAGTCACTTGTAAAATAAGCATAAACATACAATCAACTTTGAACATTAATATGTTTGATTGTACTCACTTTTAAATTTTAAATCAAGTTTATTAGATGTATCAAGGATTCCTCATCATATTTTATTCTTACAACATGAACAAATTCAAATTCTATCAAAAGATATTGACAAAATATAGAGCTCTAATTTTTCCCTATGTAAAATTCAAATATTTGAATTCAAATAATCACATTTAAACTTTGAACACAATGCTCAATTCTCATGTCCTCTCAGCTTTGGATCAATATTTCACCATTGATCATGTATGAACATTAATGTTTATTCCACCAATTCCAAAATTTAAACCTCATTCACTTTGACCTCATCTCATGCAATCTTGAAATGTTGACTCAATGCGCTCCATTGATCTTTATGGATCAGTCAAGTCTTTAATGATCATCTTAGTGTAGGATATTTTTTCTTGCATTTTATTGTATTTTTATACTCAGATATTTCATATCATTTTTATTTCCTACATTTTTGGATAGTCTTAATTAGATGTGTAGTCATAGGAGATACTTTGACTTGTCATATGTCATAGTGGTTATCTTGCGCCTCATTCAGTGTGGCAGTTACTTTGTTGATAGACTATTCTTAAACTAGGGATTTACACTCTATTTTGAGGCATTATTGACATCCCTTCATGGAGAAATTACATCCACTCCTATTTAAATTTTTATTTCCTTCAAACTATCTAATTCAAATGTATTGAGTTGGAGCTTAATTTTATTGTGTGTAAACTAGTTTTTATGTTTTCATAATTTTTAGGTGTACGTGTTTGCCCAAATTTGGCCTTCATGCAAATTATGTCTCAAATAAATTCTAGTGCACTTATATGAACCAACATATCTATAGAATCCTTCATATGGTATCAAAGCCATGTTGGTATCACTAAGAGTCTAGGTTCATTTCTGCAATTAATTTCGAATTTGAAGATTAATTTATTTTACAATTTTTTTTTTGGTTATTTATTATTATGGAATCATTATTATGTACATTGGCATCCATTTCTCAGTGAGTTTTTCCTTGCATAGCATTGAAATATACCTAGGAATATCATTTACCATTTCATATCTATGTGCTTTCAAGCGTATTGGACATATAACATTTTTTAGATCCATCTTGGCATCATATTTCTTGTTAGCTTTGTTAGGTGTAAGAGAGATAGGTGTTGGAATTATTCTTGTCATTCTAAGAGATGTTTTCACCTTACTAAGCATTGGTATCTATTGGATAGAAAAGGGCATTGAAAGACCTTATTTTGGTGATGGATCTATTATAGAGATCAATCCCTGACTATTACATTGAATAAAACTTGTTGTTTTATAGTTTTGATGTCATTTTTTCAACTATGGTGCTTTGAATCAAGGTGTTGGGAGTGGAGATCTACAATATTTATTGATACCAATTGATGTTTTATTGGGCATTGAATTTTCTATTATGAGGAGAGGCCTATGTAAAGTCATTATGAATCTCCAATGGTTGAACTTGGCATTGGTTCTACACATTATAAGTAACTTGGGATCTGATTTCTACACTTGGCATCCTTTTTTGGTACCATTATTCCTTGGTGGGCCCATGCCTAGCCTCCTATTCAAGTTGGTAATTTTTTTTTATATTTTATACATCTAAATGATTTTATTTAAATTCTACAACATCATTTAGTATGTTGAAGACCAAAGTCTTTTGAAAATATTTTAAAAAGAGCAATTTTTTGAGTCTTTTAAAACTTGTATCTCCACTTGATGAAGATGAGGTTGAGGCCTAGATTGGAAGGAGGTTCAATCCCACTCAAAATACCAAACCACTTTATTCTAAACTCTGATCTAGTTCTAATGAGTGGTTGGAAGGCAAATTTCACCTCACTCAAGGGTACCTTTTTAATAATTTAGTGCAATTTTTATTAAAAATGGGCTATTGATAAGAATTTGTTTCATTAATATCTTGTAAATGATAGCTCAAAATTGAGCACCATATTTTTTAAAAGTGTTTATTTTTCAATTTCCCACATATCTATCCCATTTTCATTATAAAACACACTGAATCATAAAGTTACAAAATTTGGGGTGAGGGTACTAACATAGTTTCAGGGGGGTTACACTATGGTTGTGATTTTGTTCTACAAATTATTTTTTCCACACATTTGATTTATAAAATAACAAAATATAATTAATATTAAATTTTCAATGTATCTTATCACTTTTAATTCACTCATACCCTTCAATTACTAGGAATGGAAAAGTAAGATTACAATGCTTCTTAAATGTAAAGGGTTATTTTGCATAACTATGGGGGTAGAAAATGATCCCACAACTGAGGCAAACAAGATAAAATGGTTTAATAAATGTGATTAATCCTTTAGAATATTATGTCTTTTAGTTTCATTAGAACTCCTATTCCACATAGAGTCCGCTAAATCTCCTAAAGAAGTATGGGACACTCTAGAAAATTTATTTAGGAAAGTCGACACCATGAGGGGTCATGAGCTTGATATTGAGCTAATTAGTCTGATATTTATAAAAATTAAACAATTTGAGGACTTTTTCACTAAGCTTAAGTCACTTATGTTTCATTTAAAAGAGTGTAGAATTGATAAGAAAGATAAACATTTAGTTATTTTTCTACTTGCAAAACTAGGGCCTAATTACATTGTATTTGTCTCTACCTTTTATTCTACCAAGAGAGCCACAAGAGCCAACTAGAAAATTCCATCCTTAGATGACTTAATTAAAAATTTAACTAAGGAATAGGATAAATTTATCCATATGGAAACCCTCAAGTCTTCCAAACCTTTAGCCCTCATTGTTGAGAATGGGATACAAAACGCCTCTAGCAATAAGGATAAGAAATAGAAGAGTAAGGATCCTAAGAAGAAGAAAGAATAGAAAAACACTACAAAAATTGTAACTAAAACCTCATCCTCTAAAGGGAAACCCTATAAAGATAAGGTTAAGTAATCCTATTTAAATAGGAATGGGCATGATGAGCAAAATTGCATGAAGAAATAGATAGACCACCTTACACATCTCTTGGAGAAAAATAATATAGGGGTCCCTTAGTCCATCAAATAATCTTCATTGGTTAGAGAATCCTCTAAGGCAAAGAAAAAATAGAAATATAAACCTAAGGGAAAATATTTAGTTATAGTGGCTTCCACATCTACTTCATCTTGGGTTATAAAATCTAGTGATTCATACCATATGGGTTAATCAAAGGTTGAGTTTCTTGACTTAGAGCCCTATACCATATCCTCTATCACTTTGGGTGATAAAACTAAAACAATATTTATAGAGAGAGTGTTTATTGAAGTTGAAGGTGGAACATTCACAAATCTTCTAATTGTACCTTCACTATCATCTAATATCTTTTTAGTGTATTAGATTACCCACATAGGATAGGGCGTGAGAGTCAAGTTCAATCTATATTTTTTTGAGATCATAGAGCTACACAGTGACACTATAGTTGCATTGGGTAGGGAAAATAACCATTCGAGGATATACACCTTATCCCATTTTGATCTAGATGTTTCTCCTCCTACATTTCTTACCCATTTAGATGGAGTTAATAAGTTATGTCATGAGTGCTTTGGCCATCTTAACTATTGCTATCTTGAGTAGATGAGTCAGTAGGACATGGTTACCATATTTCCTAGAGTTAAATTCTCTAAGGGAATTTTTGAGGGTTATACCCTTGACAAACATTATGAAGAGAAATTTTACAAAGGAAAAGATAGGAGAGCTTCAATACCTCTTGATTTGATTCATAGTGATGTCATGGGGTAGTTTCCCAATCCTTCTTTTACCAAGGCCAAATATGTCCTCACCTTTGTTTATGAATTTTCCAGATACACATGGGTCTCTTTTCTTAGACAAAATCATATAGTTTTAAATAATTTTTGATACTTGAAGGCTCTTGTTGAGAAAAAATCTAGAAAGTGCATCAAAATCCTTCAAATAGATAATGGGGGGAGTACATCAATCATATATTTAAGAAATTTTATACCACATAGGGGATTGATATTTAGTGAATAGTAATATACACTCCTTAGAAAAATGGTGTAACATAAATAAAAAATTGGTCCTGAAGGAGATAGAAAACTATATCATTCAATCTAGATTATTGGCTCCATAGTTATGGGCAGAGGCCATCAATTGTGCATGTTACATTCATAACTAGGTTCCTCACAAAGCTTTAGAGGGAATCACTCCTTTTTAATCTTAGTATAATATTGAACCAAATGTGAAACATTTTAGGGTCTTTGGATCACTAATGATGGCATGGATTCCCAAAAAGAAACACAAGGCTATGGAGGCTAAGTCCAAACCTTGCATCTTTATTAGGTATCTAGATGGGGTGAAGGGTTAAAAGTTTTTCTACCCTATGACTCATCAATTGTTCATCGAGAAAAGTATAAGGTTTTAGGATAATGCCACTTATTATTTACTAGATACTTCTCCTTGTAAATTAGTTTTACTTAGTTTAGATGAGTAGTTTGATGATTCAAATTATTCATAGTAGGTCCCTGAGGTAGATGCTTCTTCTTCTTCCAGATCTGATAGTGACTTTGATAACAAGTAGAGTGATTCAGAGTCATCCTTATACGTTTATAGGAATGCATCCATGGATGAAGATTCATCACTTGACTCACCCATTTTAGGCATTCTTTGGGCTAGGTAGACACTATAGAGTGTAGACACTTTGGTAAGGGATCTAGAAGATGAAAGATGTACTTGAGAAGACTTCCAAGGTGGACCACATGCCTTTTTTGCTTCTATGACTAATCTATATATTTTTAGAGAGGAATTAGGCATTATTGAGTGGGATAGAGCCATGAATGAGTAATTTAATTCCTTGATTAGAAATCACACTTGGGATTCGACTTCACCTCCTAAAGGAAGGAAGATGTTTTGATGTCATTAGATATATCAGACCAAGTTTGTAGTAGATGGGTTAGTCGATAAGTACAAGGCATGATTGGTTACTAAGGGTTTTTCATAGGTAGTTAACATTGACTACTCATAGACCTTTCACCCATTTCAAAGATGACTTCAATCTGACTCACACTAGATTTAGCTATAGTATATGGTTGGGATGTGCATTAGATGGATGAGAGTGCCTTTCTTCATGGAGACCTTGAAGAGGATATCTAAATGGAGCAACCACTTGGGTTTTTTAGGACTAATCCTTAGTTTGAAACATATTAAATCTATCTATCTCCTCAAACATGCCCTTCAGTCTTTATATGCTAAGATGGATTCCTTACTCCTTACTTGAGGTTTCACTATGTTTCATTCAGATCCCAATGTATACTTCTTGCAGTAGGATGATTCTTTACTAATACTGGTCCTTAATGTTGATGACATTTTGATCATCGAGAGTTCTTCATCATCTATTTTGATATTAAAGATAGCTCTATATGATATATTTTACATGATAGAATTGGGTCTTTTGCATTACTTCCTCAACATTAAGATTTCATAGTCTAATTAAAGGATTTCACTTACACAGCCCAAGTATGTTCTTGATATTTTGGCTCAATTTCGCATGGCTGATTTCAAACCATCTTTGACTCACTTTATATTAGGATTCAAACTTAAGGCTGACTATTCTACACCTTTGGTTGATGCCACTTGGTATTGATAAATTATTTGTAGCCTCATTTATCTAGCTCATACTAGGCATAATATTTCATATGCATTTGGGATTGTTTCATGATTTATGCAAGAGACCCATGAGCTACACTAGATAGAAGGGATTCTATCTGAGTTTGGCATTTTTATCGGTTAGCCCATCATCATCTATTATGACAACTAGATTACTATACAGATATGCAAGAATCTAGTTCAACACCAGTGGACCAAACACATTGAGATTTACATGCATTTTATTTGAGAGATTATTCATGGTTAGATAATTGACCTAAGATTTTTATAGTCTTTAGATTAGGTCATTGATATCTTCACCAAACCCTTCACTGACAATAAGTTCATTCATCTATAAGCTCTTATTGGGGTGCGGTCCACTTTGGCACCTTCATCATCTTTAGGGGGGCCTTCTAGCCTCTTCACTTCTTCTTTTCTCTCTTTTGATGGGATTCTTTTCCCATTGGGTTTTATCATATATATATATATATATGAGGGATTTCATTATACATGGTTACCTGATTAGGCGTAGTGATTGGGACCCATTTTTTTATCATGACCCACCTAAGCTGAAATTATTGGGGGTGTTAGTGTAGGATATTTTTTATTGAATTTTATTATATTTTACTACTCAGATATTCTATGTCATTTGGATTACGCACATTTTTGGATAGTCTTACATAGGCATGTAGTTATAGGAGTTAATTTGACCTGTCATATGTCATAGTGGATATATCATGCCTCTTTCATTATGAGAGTTACTTTGTTGACTGGCTATTCTTAGACCAAGGAGTTACACTATATTTTGAGGCATCCTTGAATACCCTTCAAGGAGGAGTTAAATCCACTCCTATTTATACTTGTATTTCCTTTAGATTATCTAGTTTCAATGTATTGAGTTGGAGCTTAAATTTTTTGTGTATAAATTAGTCTTTGTGTTTTCATAATATTTAGTTGTTTGTGTTTGCCCAAATTTGGCCTTCATAAAAATTGTGTCTCAAATAAAATATGGTGCAATTCCATGAACCAACAGATTTATGGCATCCCCAATAGATCAATGCTCACCATTCAATTAATCTATAGAACACCCAGTCATAGTTGGATCCTTATCTTATACATTTGCCTAGTTGTTAAACATCATGCACCTATCCTCATCTCATTTAATCTTACCTTATTAGAGAAACATGCATCATTGATCTTGTTTAAACTTTAACATATGCAGAAATGACTAAGTATGGGGACCCTTTCAAAATGCCTAAGTAGCCAGTTTTAAACCTTAATAACTTCTTATGCGCTTTGATGCATGATCTCAAATTTGGACCAAATGATCTCCTCATATAGGATAATCCAACCATATATAAAATTAATCCTAAAATATTAATGTGTGAAATATATAATTCCATTAAAATTTCTTCTCAAAATCATTTGCCATAGATCCAGCTATGTCAAAAACCTACTTGAGATGCTAACTCTGAACAAGCATAACTTTTTCCATGCTATAATGCATGATCTAAAATTTATCAAAATTTAACTAGGATAAAAACTAAAAAAGACCATATGATAAATTTATATTGACACCTTCACATGTGAAATATATTCCACCATCATAATGATTACTTGGCTCTTCTTTCCACATTGCAAAACTGGCTATGAGAAAACACAGTCAAACTGCCTAGGAGCCCAAATTTGCATATGCATATCTTTTGATGAGAAAATAAAGTAGGATAAAAACTAAACAAACCTATATTATCACATTCTATTTAAATTTACACATGTTCAAGATATTCCATCATCAAAGTGTTCACTCGACTCTTTCTTGCCACATGAAAATTTGGCTAATTATAGGAAAATAATGAATTATAATTGAGACGCTAACTTTGCACCCTCATATACTTGATCACAATTTGACACATTACTTGAGATATGGTGCATAAGAACTAGGAACTAATTTTATCACAACCTTAAGACCAACTCTCCTTGACTCATTCCCACATGGAAATGGTGATGTCATTAAATTATCTACTCAAATTTTCTTCCATTGGACCAAAAGTGTCTAGATGAAAACTATGGACAACAAGATGAATTCCACTTATGTAAAAAATCTCTCAAATAATATATAATATATTATGGATCTATTTCACATGATACAATAACCATACTCATCCCTAAACATCTCTAACCATTCCAAAACTAAAGATTAACCAATCATTCTTCAAGCATACTAGAACAAACACATTACACACTTTGACATTATGACATAGGCTATCAAAACACTTCATCCAATCACAAATATATCTCCATGACCTCATCTAAACTTTACAACAATCACCCCCTTTTTCATTAATGTCAATAACCATCATATAGACCAATATACTTCTCACCTTCTCTCTCTTCAAGCACTCCCACAACTAAAATTTTCTCCCCCTTTGACATAATGACAAAGTGGGAACCAAATAATATTAAGGAACTAAAATTAATATAAAATATGAAAGGAAAATATTATAAATTTGATACAAACTCCCCCTTACCTTGATCCTTCCTCTTCTCACCTTGACAAACTTCCTCTTGTTCCATGCCAACACTCTCTTCAACTAAGGACTGCAACTAATGAAGAAAGGACACACAAAACCAATGAAATATGATATAAATCACAAATAAAAATTTGAGAGGGATTAAACATAATAAAAATGAGAAATTTCACCTTTTGATCATCTTCAGATCTCCACACACCATGAAGAATCACCTTACATGCTTACTAGTCTTATCTCTCAAGCTACCATAAAGATAACCAACAAAACTTCATGCCACTCACCAAATAGAAAACGTGCACTAAACCAAATTTATAAATCAACTTTAAATGCACATAACTTCCTCTTTTTTGGAAACTGATCACAAATCGTTCTTCTTCAAAGTAGGCCTTTCTAGCTTCCTTGTAGCTCTACCTAGAACTTACAGAGCCCACATATTTTATTATACACATCTTGAAGACATTAAAATTAATATATATAAAAATCTCATACTCCCCCTCAATAAAACCAATTTTCATCACTAATTTCATCCCTTGAAACATACATCCTTAACAAACCTACTAGCTAATTAACCCTTCATATTGACAAAAACTTGAATAATTTGAGAACCACAAACCTTAAATTCTATATGAATATTTATTTGACCACCCATTTGGCCCATTAAACATATTAATAATCCTCATACCTTAATTCAAAATCTAAACCACTTTTCTAGGATAGCCCAAAACCTTAAAAACTCAAAACAAGCAAGGTCAATAAACCTCCTTCTGATCAACGTCCACCTATGAAACTTTTTTCACACTTAGAGACACCCATCACATACTTTTGGACCAAAAATTGAGTCTCCATACCTTTGTTAACATAGAATTACTATAATCCATTTTAGGACCTACATACTCTTAAGCACAAACTTCAGATCTCAAAAACACCTAGAGCACATCACAAAGAAATGTACAGACCTTTTTAAGCACCAAAAACTTCTTAACATTTTCATCAATCTCATTAATCCATCTGGAACCACCCATTCTAACAATGTACTATAGCTCCTTCACAAACCTCTGAAATAGGATCATGAAAGTGTTGTTTCCCCTTAACTAAAGACCTTCTATGATTGACATTATCATCTTGAGCACAAAAACATTCTTCTCTACTAAAATAATTCTCTTAAAAATCATAGACAAAGACCTCTATACCAAAATTCTCTACCATGGTGTGAAACTAGGAGTTACCCACAACTCCTCATATTCCTTCTCCTCCTTGGTCAGTTTATACTTAGTTCTTCTTTTTCTTCTTCTTTGGATTAGGAGAAACAACTTCCTCATCCACTACAATATTATCCTTTTATTCTATGATTGTATTGACAATATATGGAGAAAAGAGACATTCATTACATACCTTTTCATCTAAAAGATCCACCTTACATTTTGGAACCTCATTATTAGGCATAGTCATTTGATGTTCTTTATATGATACATTCTCAATAATAACAACATGTTCATTTAGATCCATACATAAATTAGGAATATCTTAAACCAACACCTTAGTCTTTTCTTTAAGTTTGATCTCTTCAATCTCAACATGAGAAAGCAATGATACCTCTTGGTAATCTTCAAATTCTAAATCATTCTCATCCATAGAAAGTAAATTACTTGTACATGTAGTCTCATCATGATTCAAATTAGGCTTCCATGTGTTAACATTATTTCTTCCTTACACTATAGGAGCTTGATTAAACCTATTCTAATTTATAGACCTTTGCTTGTATAACTTGGCAATGTGACCTCTTTATTCACAATTTTAGCACACCATACCTTTTTTAAGAACCAAATCATACCTTGACTTATTTGGACATAAATTTGTAACATGTCCTATGTTATGATAAACAAAACAAACTCCGCTTTTCAAAGAGGACTCACCTTATCTAATCTTATGTGGAAAATAGTTTACAAAGTATCCAACATCAAGATAGTTAAATCACTTGATTCTTTTCACACCTTTTTATTGATGGCCCTCATCATAGTCCCATGCAAATTTATTTCTAATAGTTATCTTGTACTCTCTATCCCTATGACCAGATTGATTACATGTATAATAGTAACCATTGAATCTTGTGTACCTCATGGCATTTAGATATTTGATCTAATTTGTCTTGACTTTACCAGCACCTTCATTCTTTATCTGATGATTTATCATCAAAGTATGATTTTCCTAGTAAATATCAGTCTTCATCTTGTCTTGAGTAACATTATTTTTTTCTTCTTCATATCTAAGAACAGTTCTATCACTAGCATGATTTTGACCACTTATAATGTTTTCTAGATCACATGACCTCTTTTCAAATACACAAATGACTTCACCTTACTATATGCCTTCTCTAACTTATATTTCAAATAATCATTTTCATAAACATACTTTGAACATTCTTATTGTTTATCTTTTAGGATTGTGGACAGAAATTCTAATTGACAACTTAGATGCTTATCATATCTTCATGCTCCTTGGTTTCTTCATTAAATCGACTCAAATATACTAAATTTATTCTCATAATCCTTGAGCTTATATTTCATATTCTTATTGATCTTCTTCTCAATATTCAATTCTTTAAGAACATATATCAATATAGTCTCATAGTCCACCTCATCTTCATCATTACCTCAATTACTCCAAGTAGACACCTTATGATGTGAGAAACTTCCTTCCTCAGCCATAAATAGAGCATCTTAAGTAGGACCATCATCTTCATGATCATTTTATTAGTCATGTCTTCACTTGCATCTGATGATATTAAATCTTCTTTGGTGTAGAGACTCTTCTTATTTTTTAAATACTTATTCTTGTTGCTAAACTTTCTGAATCCTTAGTTCATTTTATGTCTTCTTGTCATCATATTGGCCTTCACCATGCTCTTCATCATTTTTATTCTCATACTTATGAGGGAACTTATGATAAAAATGTCCTATCTATCTATAATTGAAACATTTGAAGGGTAGTTTACCCTTATAATTCCCTGAGCATGTGTTTAATTTACTAGTAATCAAAGCAATTAGTTCATCCTCATCAATGTTGGATATGTCATCCTCTTTACATTTCTTACCTTAGAAATTCTTAGGTTCCATCTCTATCTTGAATGAAAATTCTTTCTTTGGAAGTATATCATCATTTATTATCATCTCATATGCAGTAAGGGTGTCATGTAATTGATCCTTCTTTAGCTAAGTAAGATCACAACTCTCTTCTATATCAAATACTTTTGGATCAAATTTGAGAGATATATACCTTAATACCTTTTGGACTATAGTTTCCTCTTCAATATTCTCTCTAAGACCTTTGATGATGTTCAAAGTCTCATCAAATCTCTATAGAAAGGATGCATAAATATTATTCCTTCATCTTGAGACTTTTAAATTGTCTTATGTGAGTCTACAAATTAACAAGCTTTACCTTTGAATCTCCTTTAAAAATGATCTTCATTTTTTCCCATATATCTTTAGTATAAGTAAAATGGATTACCTTGGTGTATTCAATCTCTGAAAGACCACAAGTGATAACATTTATCACCTTAGAATTGTTCTCAAACAACTTCTTATCTACAACACTAGATGGAGGAGTAATATGAGCAACATAACCATCTAAAATAGATTTTCATACATTATACCCTAGGGACATAATATATGTCCTCATCTTTGCACTCTAAAAAATAATAATTGGATCCATTAAACATCAATGCTTACTTAGTAGAGAAACCTCTTTGATGTCTATCCAAATTGTACCTTGGATCACCTTCAAGCTATTAAGCCTTTACTAAAGGACTTTCTATGATACCAATTTTTAGGGGTATAATAATAAAGAGGGGGGTAGGTGAATCAGTGATCCTAAATAATCTAAATTTAATTCTAATCTTTGAAAACACTTAATCAATTACCACAAACATTCATGAAGCATACATATCATTCAAATCAATAATCAAGAGAGATAATGCAAAATCAATCACATAACACATGTCATATGTGGGAAACCCTTTTTGGAAATAAAACCCATTGTAACCTTCAATTGGACTACTATCTTAAAATAACAAGAACTAATTTATACCATCTATAAATGATCAAGGAACTACAATCCCTATTTTATGAGACTAAAATCCCTTAAGGTGTTACCACACCTATCTAGCTGAGCTAAAATAACAACCAAAACCTTTTAGTAAGTTTCAACATGCAAGGAAGTTGTAACCACCTTAGATTCTGAACTTCCATAAGAAAACCTATGAACACATCCACCTATAAACTAATGTCTTTAACACCTAATAATGGACATCTTATTATCACTCTTCACCTTCACTCACACTCAAATAAGAAGCACACTATTATCCCAATATAGTTATGACTTACATATCATACCAATAGTCCTGAAACTAATCTTATATTCAACTCATCCTCAAGGAAATATATTCTTCCTTTTCTCCATAAAACACATACACATAGGCCTCTCTCTAATCTCTCCCAAATCTCACACATGAAGTCTAGAAATCATCACCTTTGATTTCACTATTTATAGAGAAATCTATATAATCAAAACCTTAGTCAGATATTAGGCATGCCTTAAACCTTAAGACATCTCTCACATGAAGACATGGATAAAAAAAATCTTCATATGTTAGCCATAGCATATGTGGGTCACCCTTAAGGAACTATACTTTTTAATAAGGCCCTTGTATCCCTTATAGATCTAAAAATTCACACCTTTATCAGTTCATTGAAAAAAACAAGAACATAGGACCAATTTAAAATATATGGGTCCACTCCTTATGTCCCCTTTGACATCCTCAAATGATCATAGTCATCTTAGCTCACCTTTGTGTATTCTCAAACAACTCAAATAGAGACCTTATACATAGGAACACCATTACTAAATATATAGTCAACTTATTAATCATTTTTCATACTCAAGATAAATTTATCATACCTCCAAAATCTATATAGGGCATCCCTATGGAGCCTAAAATATTACCCAATAGCCAATTCATCATGATACATCAAAACAACATCAAAATGAGATCAAATGTCCTTCTTGGGTCACTTGAATAACAAACATGAACACATAATCAACATTTAACATTAATATATTTTATTTTACTCACTTTTAGATTTTCAAATTAGGTGCATTAGATGTGACATGCAGTCTTTTTCATATTTTATTTTTATAACACTAGTAAATTTAAATAATATCAAAATATATGGATCAAATATAGAGATATAGTTTTCCCTATTTAAATTCAAATAGTCACATTAAACCTTTGAACACAATACTTGAATCTTCTGTCCTCTTAGCTTTGGATCAATCTCACATGATCGATCATGCTTGAACTTTAATGCATAGTCTAGCAATGCTAAACATTAAACCTTAGTCACTTTTAACTCATCTTGTGTAATCTTGAAATGTTGACTCAACATGCTCCATCAATCTCTATAGATCAGTCAGGTCTTTAATGATCAATGATCACCATTAAATCAATCTATACAAATACCCACTCTTCATGAGATCCTTATCTTGTACCTTTGCTCAGTTATTAAACATCATTCACATATCCTCATCTTGATACTTCCTAACTTCTTGGATCAATGGACACAATTTATCTTTCTCAAACTTTAGCATGTATAGAAATGACTAAGTATGGGAACCCTTTTAATATTCTTGAGTAGCTATTTTTTAATATTAATAACTTCTTCTCTTTGATGCATGATCTCAAATCTTGACTAGATTATCTCCTCACATAGGATAACTAACCATGTATCAAATTGATGATAAAGAATTTGCATGTGTGAGATATAATTCCATTAAAATTCATTCTTTAAATATTTTTTTATAGAGACAACTATGTCAAAAACTTTCTTGGGAGGCCAACTTTTAACAAGCATAACTTTTACCATGCTATAGAGCATGATCTAAAATTTAACACAAATCAGCTCAGATAAAAATTGAATAAACCCATATGATTAGTTTATTTTTATACCTTCACATGTGAAATATATTACACCATCCAAATAATTACTTGGCTCTTCTTGCCACATTGAAAACTTGGCTAAGTATGGGAAAACACAGTCAAACTA
Organism: Torreya grandis; assembly: GCA_037957365.1. Lineage (NCBI taxonomy): Eukaryota > Viridiplantae > Streptophyta > Pinopsida > Cupressales > Taxaceae > Torreya > Torreya grandis. The sequence continues at coordinate 112,761 of JARHVA010004250.1, forward strand.
CCTGGGAGCCCAACTTTGCATATGCATATCTTTTGATGTGATTCATCACATGATCTAAAATTTATCAAAAATAAACTAGGATCAGAATTGAAAAAACCCATATGATCAACTTTTCTTTAAATTTCCACATGTGGGAGATATTCCATCATCAAAGTGCTTATTTGGCTCTTTCTAGCCACATGCAAATTTGGCTATGTGAAAATAGTGAATTCTAATTGAGAAACCAAATTTTCACCCTCATGTATTTGACAACACTTTTATTCTTGACATGATATCTAGTTCATAATAACTAGGAACTAATGTGATCATAAGCATATGATAAACTCTCCTTGACTTATTTGCATGTGGCAATGGTGATGTCATCAAACTACCTACATAGATTTTCTTCCACTAGACCCAAACTATTTAGATGAAAACTATGGACAAATAGATGAATTCCAATTATGCAAACAATATATCAACACATATATAATATATTAGGTAACTCTTTCACATTAGCTAATCACCATACTCATCCCTAAACATCTCTAACCATGCTAAAACTAAATATCAACCAATCATTCTTCAAGCATACTAAAATAAGCACATTGCACACTTTGTCATTGTTACTTAGGATATCAAATAATTTCATACATTTACTAAGGTATCTCCATGAAACCATTAAAAAATATCAAATAATTAGTTCCCAAAGTAACATGGTTGAAACCAGTGTTGGGAATCCTCCACCTATAAATAAACCTCCTCCCACTAACACTACTAATACTCCTCCTAACAGAAAAATACCCAACCTTCAAATACTAATGTAAAAATTGACACAAATAAAATTATTTCTCAAATATTTTAAAAAATTAACATCATTCAAATAATTAATCATTCTCAAATGATTCACATGCAACAACATCTATTACATATGACTAGTCAACTACCTCAACTCATCATGTCTCAACCAAATAAAATTTTTGTCTCTCTTCCTATTAGAGATTGCAATGGGAATAGCATCCCTCAACCTTAAATTAATAACAAAATATTTAAAATATTTAAAAAGAACATTTATCCCCATTCACTTCATCCATATATGTTGGAAACATTTCTCCAACTATCACATATGATGGGACTAAGGAACCCACTATCTTTCATAAGTATTTTGGTAATATCTATAAGGAAGGGGGCCAAACTAACAACTTTGATACCAAAAAACTCTTATCCAATTTTTTTTTTGTTGATACACTTGAATGGTACAACCAAATTCCTATACATTCCATCTCACAACTAAAGGATTTAGTCAATTCTCTAGTAAAGAAATTCCAACATGATGACCTTCCTAGAAATTACCTTAGCCATTTCATCAATGTCAAGAAACGTCCTAATGAATATTCTCACACTTTCATCAAATGATGGAAGTATATATCTCAAAATTAAGACCATAACATGAATGATGATACTATTTTAAAACTATTTGATATTTCTCTTAAAGTTCCTCTTCAATACAAAGTTTTTATCTTTTCCCCTAAAACTTTAGAAGAAGCCTTAGACCATGAAAAAAGTCAATACTTTATTATGACTCAATTTGAAACACTTAAAAAACTACTAAATAAACTTTCCAATCATTTTATCATAATATTGATTCATTTAAACCTCCCCAACCTCAAAATAGAGCATCTAATTCAGCCAATTTTAACCCAATTGAGCCTCCTTTGAGTTTAGAACAATTTTAGAAGAAATTACCACCCTATAAACCCATGAGTTTTTATCCTTAAAAAATTCCTCTAAAATGGTAAAAATCTGATAAATTTTATTGGTGGCATGCTATTATAGGTCATTCTCATGACTCTTATCATTATCTTCATCGATTTCTTCTTGCTTCCTTGATTGTTCCACATTTCAATCTTGATACTCTTACAAAATAACATTACCAAGAGTATCTTAAAGCATCTCAAATTCAATATCAAGAATAATAATTACATCAATATCAACTACCTAATGAATAAAAATAATTATCCCATACCTACACCTTATCCACTAATATTATTCAAACCATAATTGATCCTTCTACCTACAACAATTAGGAAAGGATAGTTAACATGATCAAATTTAAACATATTGTTACATCCATTAAACCTAAACCTCTTCAATCACATAAACCAAAGGAGTACCTAGTTTAAATGCCTCCACCAAAGCATATCATACATGGTCCTCCTTTACCTATTCATACCTCTCTTACACATCTTATGTCACATTCCACATCCTTAAAATATAATAAACCAACACATTTACCTATATCCAAATGTACCTACCAACCCAATTTAAATCATTTTAATGTTTCAATGTTACCTCACTTGACCTCACATGTTCGGGGATCTTGTGATGCCCATCCACATGTCCCTTCAGACCCTGGGGTATCTTGTTATGCCCATCCCTACATATAATTACCCATTGGGGCATCTTACGATTCCCACTCTTATTTTACAATGTATAATAACAAAAAAAATCAACTTCAAGAAACTTTCTGAGACTTATAAAGTTGTGTTTCACATGCTCATCTTTATTAAAGACATTAGCATAGGTCTTACTTGTTATATTCTATCTCATGTTTTTTTTTTATGTGCTTTATTTATTTTAGTCACACTTTACTATCATAATTATTTTCCTTTGAGTTGTTTGGTTTTCTTACACATTATATTTGACATTTGTTTTCATTTTGGTTATTATGCATCTCTTTCATTTTGTATTTTTATGTCATTTTTTTCCTTAATAGATTTATGATTATTTTCCCTCTTTATTTAAAATTCACTTCATTGGTGTTTACCTTGTGAGTTCTAATGTAAGACCATGTATAATATTTCATGTCCCTTATTTACATCATATTTTCCTTATATTACCCTTGTTGGATATTGTTTTTAGCTAATCACATCCTTTGTCATGTCCCCTTTTTAATTGACATGTTTTGAGTTCATGGTTAGCCTATTATGCGACCTTCGTAGGCCAATAGGATGGATAGAGGGTCATAATGGAGCTTGGCTTTACTTTGATTCACAGGATTTCTACATTTGATTTTCATTCAGGTTATTTCAGACATATTTGGCCAGGGCTCCTACTTTTTAGGGATATTTGATATCCAGCGGAGTGCCTTTATTATGGTATGGTTATGTGTGGAATCACTCCCTGATTCACTAGCTTTGATCGGTTCGTCGATCCGACATGTATTGAGGGAGATATTAATATTTGATTGATTTAATCAAATATTAATTATTTAGCCTATTTTTAATTAGAAACCCTAATTCTAATTTAAGAAACCCTAATTAGGGCAAGCATATCTTTTTGAGGGTATAAGGTTTCTCATGGAGGCCATTGTTCATTAGCCATTGATTATTGATATTGATTTTGAGAATTTCTTCTACGAAGACTGAGCCTAGGGTTCAAGGATTCCATCTGCATTGGAGAACGTTCCCTCTTCAGTGTGTGCAATTAAGAGGCTATGGAATATCAGTTGATCTATTGCCAAAGTGAGAGATAGCTTCATCGAGAAGTTATCACAGAATTTCAGGTTTGAGAGATAACTTCACACATAAGTTATTACAGATATTCCAGGTATTTCTTTATTCTTGTTTTGATTCAATAAATTATACAGCTAGAGATCTTCTGTGCTAGAAACATATATTTTCAGATCAGGGGTTGAAAACAGGGAAGCTTGCTTAATTGGCAGCTGTACAAAGTCCGTACAGATCAACTCAGGAACTGACCTTAGCAGACAGAGGGTTTCCAGTGACTGACATCGGTCCACTGAAGACCGACGTGGGCAGAAAGCTGACCTGCAGTGACCAACGTCGGCAATTTATCGACTGACACCGGTGACTGTGTGTTCGACACAGCAAGTCGAGACCTTCCAGAATCCAATTTTCACTTCTAGTTTCCAGTTTTTAGGGGTTTTAAGACTGTATTTTATATTTATATGCATAAGAGAGGACTACACTTGTAATAGTTTATAAGGACAAGTGATACGATCTATAATTTGCTATTAAGAGACTATATTATTGTGATCATTCTGAATTTATTCAATAGAAGTTATATCTTTTTAGAGTTTTTTTGTGTTGTTATATTTCCTATTTGGAGGGGATATTACAGTGGTATCAGAGCTAAATCCTGCCAGCCTAAGGGTGTATAGATCTTATGCAGCCACAAGAGTTGGGACCACACAAGTATAACACACGCAGCCGAGCCTTACTTGAAGGTACTTAGGTGTTAGATCAGCCACCAGCCATCATGAGTGATAGACGTGAGGGTAGCCCACCCAGGGGCCATAGGTATGATGTTGATTAGGGCACCAGAGAATTTTAGCGTGCTATGATGACAAGCCAACAGTAGATGGCTCAGACACTACAGGCACTTATGACTATGATAGAGAGAATGAACACACCTGATGGACAGAATAGGGACCAAAGAGATGACAGGAGTGCTACGGTTAATCAGAGGCCACAGCAGACTCACTCCAGAATAGCTGATAGACCTACACGTCCTACTTTTGTTCAAGAAGAACCAGAGGCACCAGCAGAGGAAGCAGGGAATAACCCATTTGTAGATGTTTACATGGCTACAAATGATGAGTGGGACTTATTACCTCTTCATGTCCAAGAGAGGATGACCTTTGATCATTTTGTCAATCTTAGGAGAGAGCACTACAGATTGATTAGACAGGACAGGAAGCCTAGAGTTCAATTCAGTGAGCTGCAGAAGGCTACTGGTAAGCTTTCTTTGACTACTTTTGATGGCAGCGGTAAGATGATAGCTCAAGCTTGGGTTCATAAGCTTGACACCTTTTTGGCATTGAGACCAATGTTAGAGATAGATGCCATCAAATACGCCACTTTGCACTTGGATGGAGTAACACATGATTGGTGGTACCATGGTATGGTAACACTTTAGCATAATCAGGTAACAGAGTACCAGGACTTTGTGGATAGATTGGTTGAGCGGTTTGACAGGAAAGATCTTGAGGTTTACTTTTGAGATCTGGCACAGTTGAGACAAACAGGTAACTTGGAGTCCTTCATTGGTGAGTTTCAGAGATTGGCAGTCATGGTGCCCAAAATTTTAGAGCGTAGATTGGTCGTTATCTTCATAGAGGGATTGTCAGAGCCATTGAGAGGTTGGATCAAAGCCTTTGATCCTCCTTCTTTACAGGTAGCTATGAAGAAGGCACATAGTATGGAGATGGCAGCCCCATCCAATAAATTTAACTCCAGAGGTGCTTCTTCGTCTAGAGACCATAAGCACTCCCACGGGGATACGGAGAGACCAGATTTTAACATAGATAAATCTGGGGTTAAAAATGATTCAAAGGCCAATCTGGCAGCACCACCTTTGGATCGTGAGGCACTTAATGATTTACGCAGGAAGAGGCTTTGCTTCTATTGCAAAGGACCATATGATATCCATCACGATTGTCCTTTGAGGCCTAAGGGCAAGGCGAATCGTATGATGTGGGTATACTATGAGGATTCAGATTCTAAGGATTTTGAGCAGCAAAATAGTTTTGAGGGGGCAGAGGTAGAGGCTTCAGGGCCTAATGCAGAAGCAAAGTTAGAGCTTCACATTCAAGAGGCATGCATATCCAGTATTCAGTTGGATGAGTCATTCAGACTCTGGGGAGTTTTGGCAGGGCGGAAGGTTATCACCCTTCTTGATATAGGAGCCACACATAATTTCATAGATGCTAGATTTGTGGAGAAGCGTGGGCTCACTACCATAGACTTTGAGGGCATCAGTGTTAAGGTAGCCGATGGTCACACTCTTAAGTGTGAGCGTATGATTAGAGACCTCCCATTGCGCTTGAACAATTATGAGTTCAAGGCTGATTATTATGTGGTAAACATGGGGGATATTGACTTAGTCTTCGGTATGAAGTGGCTTCATTCATTTGAAGAAGTTACTCTTCATCTCAAGGACATGGAGGTTCTCTTTAATGTTGATGGGAAGACACACATTCTTAAGGCAATACGGGGCAGCAGCTTCAGATATATGTTTTTTCATCGGATGGAGGTACCTATACCACATGACATGATAGAGAGCGATGACGAGTGCACATTGGCACCAACACAGGAGAGGTATGAGGATGAGCTTGGTCTTGAGGTGACTTCAGTTCAGGAATTGTCACATGTGGTGAGGACTCAACTTTCTGTTACAGCCGGGTCACAGGGTGATGATGATATGACTATTTCTAGTCTTCACTATCCAGTTTCAGATATTATTCAGGTAAGGAGTTTGCTTGCTTATTTTCATTTATGGATTGGATGTTGGAGTGCTTATCTTAGTACTAGAGATGATGAGACACCATTACATGAGAGTTGGGATGGACATGGCATGGGGGTCATGTTAATTGACAGTGGTGGAGATCAAAACTATATTTGGGATCTAGGTGGATTGATTGATTTGTCATTCAGTGATTGCTTGAGGGCAAGCAATTTCAGGAGGGGTGGATTGTCATGTCCCCTTTTTAATTGACATGTTCTGAGTTCATGGTTAACCTATTATGCAACCTTCGTAGGCTAATAGGATGGATAGAGGGTCATAATGGAGCTTGGCTTGACTTTGATTCATAGGATTTCTACATTTGATTTTCATTTAGGTTATTTTAGACATATTTGGCCAGGGCTCCTACTTTTTAGGGATATTTGATATGCAGCAGAGTGCCTTTATTATGGTATGGTTATGTGCGGAATCACTCCCTGATTCACTAGCTTCGATCGGTTCGTCGATCCGACATGTATTGAGGGAGATATTAATATTTGATTGATTTAATCAAATATTAATTATTTAGCCTATTTTTAATTAGAAACCCTAATTCTAATTTAAGAAACCCTAATTAGGGCAAGCATATCTTTTTGAGGGTATAAGGGTTTCTCATGGAGGCCATTGTTCATTAGCCATTGATTATTGATATTGATTTTGAGAATTTCTTCTGCGAAGACTAAGCCTAGGGTTCAAGGACTCCATCTGCATTGGAGAACGTTCCCTCTTTAGTGTGTGTAATTAAGAGGCTGTGGAATATCAGTTGATCTATTGCCAAAGTGAGAGATAGCTTCATCCAGAAGTTATCACAGAATTTTAGGTTTGAGAGATAACTTCACACAGAAGTTATTACAGATATTCCAGGTATTTCTTTATTCTTGTTTTGATTCAATAAATTATACAGCTAGAGATCTTCTATGCTAGAAACGTATATTTTCAGATCAGGGGTTGAAAACAGGGAAGCTTGCTTAATTGGCGGCCGTACAAAGTCCGTACAGGTCCGTACAGATCAACTTAGGAACTGACCTCGGTAGACAGAGGGTTTCCAGTGACCGACATCGGTCGACTGAAGACTGACATGGATAGAAAGCCGACCTATAGTGACCGACGTCGATAGTTTATCGACTGACGCCGGTGATTGTGTGTTCGACACAGTAGGTCGAGACCTTCTAGAATCCAATTTTCGCTTCTAGTTTCCAGTTTTCAGGGGTTTTAAGACTGTATTTCATATTTATATGCATAAGAGAGGACTACACTTGTAATAGTTTATAAGGACAAGTGATACGATCTGTAATTTGCTATTAAGAGACTATATTATTGTGATCATTCTAAATTTATTCAACAGAAGTTATATCTTTTCAGAGTTTTTTTGTGTTGTTATATTTCCTGTTTGTAGGGGATATTACATCCTTGATCACATCTACATTATTATGCCTCTTGGTTTATAGTTTGCGAGTTACATTGTAAGAACTCGTATATGACTTAGAATTCTTGACAAACACCCTTACACCATTTTATTACCACACCATCATATTGTCATACTAGTCATGTCATTAGGTGGTTTTATTTTCTTACATTGTATCTTAAGAACAAACACACAATTTGATTTTTCTTTCTTTAGATATTTTGATTTTCATTTCTCCGTCATGTTATTGTTTGATTTTTGTAGACTTCACATATATTACATATGAAATTTGACATTATTACATGTTTCTCTTTATGTATTACTTACTAATGTTTGTCTCACATCCTGATTTACATTTCATTTTTAGTCATTCATGTTTTTGTTTATGTTTGATTTGACATGCTTATCTTACATGGGGTTACTTATCACTTACTTACATTTATTTTTTCAAGTTTTATTGAATCAATATTTCATTTTTTCATTTATGTTTTACATACTTCCCAATGTATTTTAGTATGTTCTACATTCCTTTTTACCATTTATGTTTTCCATGCTTCCTAACTTGATTTAGTATGTTCTATATTCCTTTTTTCTATTTATATTTTCCACACTTTTCAAATGTGATTTACTATGTTATATAATCATTTTTCATTAATTTTGCATTATTTTATCTTTAATTTTCCTTCAATATTCTAGCCTTGCTATAACAATTCTAATTTGGCAATTTTCCTAAGTCCCTCGTATCTTTGTCTCTACTAACTCATTTTTTTAACCATAAAAAGTTATATAAATATAACATCATAGAGAATATTTTCCACTACTATATGCCTATATTTCAAAAATTTCAATTTTTCACTCTTTTTTTTAATAATATCTTTAGGTTCACCTAATGTTCCTTACATTGTGTATCTTCACAACTCTCACAGTCTCCTTTATCTAAAATACTAAGGTAAGTAAAGGTATGTGTATTTCAATTTTGTCTTATCATTTATCTTATTCACTTTTTACTACACTTTATTTAGTATCATCATTATGTGTTTTCATGTTCTATTCCTAAAGAAACATCCTATGTTACACTTATATGACATGTGATGAGCTTTGAGTGGGGAATATGTATACACATATTATTTTCAAACTATTATCAATTATTGATGATATTTATCTTGAATTAACTCATCGATTCTCAATATCTCTAAGTTCTCACCTTAAGGGGTGCACTAGAAAAGAGGTGGGAAGACCATTTATCTCTTGTAGGATTGTTGTCACTTTTACCACTTGTTATCTACACACTTGTCTCCCTAAAATCATTCCCCTAAGCTTTCTCTTGACTCTTGTATACTCCTCTAGTCATTTACCACATTTCATACCAATTTTACTAACCTAAAACCCCTTTTTATGGTTTATAGTACTAGGTAAAATATGTTGGCCTTATACTCTTATTGGTGAAATTCATTTAGGCTCCAAGTCACCTCTTGGTTGACCTATCCTATGACATAGTGAAATTTTATCAATAACAATACTAGGTCGATTGGATCAAACTTGTCAGCCAAAAATTTTGGAAGGGATTAGGGTTAAATCTACCTATATATACAATATAATTATGATATTATTTAAATAAGAGATGAATAAGTAATATCTATTACACATCTACTTATCCACCATTCTACTTGAGAATCAAGCTTAGGGTTTCATACTTTATTTGGAGATATGGATATTGCCTTGTGGAAAAGTCTTTTGGATACATTGATATGTTGTGTATCCTAGACATAATTTATCCTTGTCATCCTTGATATATCAACATAGATCAAATTAGATATATTAATCATAGAGAGTGATTCCTTGAACATCCTCACTATTCTATTCGGTAAGACCATCCCATTACACATTATAAAATACTTCATTAATTATATTAGAGGATTGTTTAGAAAATTAATGGACCATTTTATCTCCCATAGTTACTATAATGGAACTGGGGTGGAAGACCTAATAGCTAACATATGGTTTGGTCTCTCCTCATTTTCCATCTAGCACAAAACTATCCACATACAATCGTACACTAGTAAATCTATTCAAAATGAATCAATCATGTCTAAGTAAGAAAAGGAATTAGACACACATATGAAACATACCTCCCATATGTTGAGCCTTAACACTCATGGTAAGTCATCATCAACACACATGGGATATTAATTACATGATAAGGGAGAGGGAATTTCAATTATACCCCAAACACACCAAGAATAATATATAAAACCCAAATATGATGAAATTATCTCACCACCCAAACAATGAAAACACTAGTTTTAATATCATAGGACGAGATAGGGATAGGTTGGAGGCACTCTCCTATGTGGAGTCTCAAGCCAAAAAAAAGGTGTTGATGGAGATACGTAAGGTGTGGGGATTATTGAGTACACACAATGCACCATTAGACATGATACAAACGTTGACAAAGACTTAAACACAACCTAAAACAAATGTACCATGGAAATGAGAGGCATCATAATTTTTATTATAAAAGAGATCATTAGGGAGGTTATGGGGATGTTATGTGAGGGATCTAAGGCTTTCAAGGATCAATCCAAAAAGGTATAGATGTTGCAAAATTTATTCCAAATGAATGAGTTTATAAAAATTGATAAGAAAGGTTTCTCAAGGATGGATTTACAGAGGCATTAGCCAAAAATCTACCTCTCTAGATTATGAAGTACATAAATTTGGAAGGTAAATTGATGATCATCTTCTCACATCATTTTATTTTAATAAATCATTTGTAGGGTTATAGAATTATCTTGAAATTTTTCTATTGAAATCCTTTGAGGGTAATTTTATTCAATTAGAAATTAATCATGTCTATAAATCAATCATAACTCAAAGAAGATTTATTATACCATACACTTTCGATTGGGGACACATTTGTTAAGAGGGAACATGACCAATATGGGGATTCATTGGACCTAATCAGGGGATATCTTACCACAATGCACCATAATATGGATGGTTCTAAATCCTTTAGTCAATAATAATCATGAAATAAACCTAAGGGAGTCTTATGTTTTGATATAATTTAAACTAATAACAAGAAGAGCAAGTATAATCTAGTGCTCACCAAAGCTTGTGGCATAATATGAGGGGTTAGTAAACAATCAAAACATGTATAATAGAATCTCAATTAAGATATGTATGAGCAATACCATAGTACATGAAATATCAAGATTAATATTATTCAAAGCCAATACTTATGATATTTCTATCTACTAAAGAGAGGAGCAAAGTTAGAGAATACTTACCTAAATGATGAACCTATCGAGGATCAATCTCTCACTTGGCCAAAGGGTCTTCACAAGAGGTTTTTATGGTTTGTAAAGATCACTAATAAAGGCCAAATCATATAAGACTTATCCACAAGATTATATTCTCTAAGTATAAAACCTAGGCTAAGACTTCTCAAGTAAAATGGTGGAAGAGTAGATTATAAATAAGAATAAGCAAATAATAACTCTTCGTTGAATATTAAAATAATGATGAAATGGTATATCTATATATATATATATGTATATATATATGTATATGTATATATATATATATGTATATATATATATATGTATATATGTATATATATATATATGTATATATGTATATATATATATATATGTATATATATATATATATATATATATATAGATTTGACCCTAAACTCTTCCAAAAATATTAACCAATAGGGTCAACCTAGTCAACCTAGCATAATTTTGGAGAATTATTCACTAGTTCATAAACTAGGTTAGCCAAATGCCAAACTAGTTCTTAAGTGAAAATCATCCAAAACTATACAGGGTCGACATAGTTGACCTAGTATAGCCAACTACAAAAGGGACTTAAGGTGAAGAAAATAGTGATGGAAAGTGGGAAAAGATTGGAGGAATATTTAATAGATTATTAATATCTTAGGGAATGGTTTTAGGAGTTGGTTAGATTGCTAATAAGTGGTAAAAATGGATAGTAATCTTATAAAACATGAATGGTCTGCCCACCTCTTTCCTAGTGTACCCCTTAGCGCATGTACTCAAAAATATTGAGTCTCAATTGGTTACTACAAGATGGAAAGCATCAATATTTGATAAAAGTTTAAAATATTGTGTGTATACATAAGCTCCAATTGAATCTCATCACATGTCACTAAGGTGCAATAGGGGATGGTGTTGTGAGAAAGAACATAAGAACACATAATGTTGATTCTATAAAAATTTGAAATATTTTAAAGCATAAAATAACTTAAAGTAAATAGTTGAAAATGGAAATAACTAAAAAGTAAATTTTTGAGGTTAACATACCCACATTTCTAAAATGGGGACACTTTTCTTAAATTGTGCAAATTTGTACCTTAAAATTGAAAATTCAAATGACCAGAGTACCATGATCATGATTACGCATAGTATTTATTTGAAGATAATTCACACCTAATTTGGTTGGCATATTCATTCATAATTCTCATTTAATATTACCTAAAGTTTCTAACATTAGATCTTCATGTTTTAGGTTACAATGCCAATGGAGTCCATTTGGAATGAGCAATGCCTAGGTGTCATGAATTTTGGCCTTTTACCAACCTTTGGCCTAGTGATAATCAAATTGATATCATCTTAAAACCCTCATCAAAATTACCCTATCTCAAGTCCCTTTAAATCAAATTCAAATTTGGTAGGAATATTTACGTGGGAATGATTTATCTTACCAAAGACTTAGTTTAATTTTTATCCTAAGGTTTGGTCGTGTTTATTAACAGGACCAAACCTTAGTCTAAAATTTTCATATTTTGTTTCTTTATTTTCTCAATCTCCCTTGGTCCCTTCTATTTCCATAGGGTATAACTAAATTAAGAGACCCTTTTGCTATAAACTTATCCTAAAATCCTTACCTTAATGTTTGTTGTATTTATTAATACAACAAACCTTAGGCTAAAAATATATGTTATGTCATTTATTATTCACAAGGTCTCCTTTATTATGTCCCAAAACCTATCTTAAATATTTTATCCTATGTTTTTATCATGTTTATTAAAATTAAATAAAACCATAGTCTAAAAAGATTTTTCTAAGTTCTTTATTTTCCTAAGTAGTGACTTATATATCATTTTCATCTATAGAATCAATTATTGACATTTGCTCAAATGATCAAGATCCAATGGTACGAGCTTAAATATAAACCCTATCACTAAGCTAAAGTTCAAACATCTTCCAAAGATCAATGGTATGCATTTTATTGGGTAGGATTGATCTAAGGGAACATATCGAGTTAAAAATTCAATCGAGCCCCAAGATAAGTTAGAAAGTGACAAGTGTCACAATCTCAGCCAAAGAACACTTGGTAATTAATGTCATTAAAAACTATGGATCAAGATCCAATAGAGCACATTTAATTACATGAAGATGATCGAATGGTGCATATCAAACATTAAAAATTCAAAATCCTTAAGGAAGAATATAAAGATGACATGTGGCACAGTCATGACCCAAAATTTAAAGGTTTAACATCTTTCAAATATAGATGAAATGTGGATGAGAAAACACATTCAAATCAATGGTCCACAGAGTAATAGGTACAATTAAATAAATCACGATCAATGAAGCATGATTGATCCATGTAATCAAGATCAACATTATGAGATCAACATTGACATTTTAATAAAGCTTAGAGGGATTGTAGAAGTGACAAGTGTCATAACTGTAGGAAACATAACAAGAAACCAATAACATTCAAGTTCTAAAATTGAGATCAATGGTATGCATTGATTTATACAAGGATGATCCAATGGTGTGATATCAAGGTAGATTTTTAAAAGGAAATGGTGATTTTTTAAATATTAATGATCAAAATGCTATGAAAATGCCATAGGGATGCTATGGTGATGCCACTTAAGAGAGATGTAAGTATAGTATGCTAAGTGGAAGATTTTATGGACTTGGGAAATGCAATGGTATAAGAATGAAGTCTAATTGGGATTTAAATCATGAAGCTCATCCAAGTTCAAATAATTGATACCACTAAAATACTCTAAAAAACCTTCAAGAAATCCCTTGTAAGTATAACAACCCTTATTTGACCTTGTGCTTCTTATAATCAAATTAAGGAATTTGAATTATCACTTGTGCAAAGATAATTTGATGCAAAATTGAACTGGAAACCATTAGTAATCAATCTAGAGAATCCCATAATAATGATATCCTAAAAAAGTGTTTAAAGAGAAGATATGGAGCTCTATCTGACTTTAGATATAGAAGAGAGGGTTTTCAAAGACATGTAACTTTATTCCATAAATCTAAATATAGGGGACAAAAATTAGTTGAGCTCATTTTGAACCATTGAGAACTATTAGGACATCACAATAGGATAAAATGTATGTAATGAGGCTCTACTACGATGATCAAGGGCATCTTGGAATACAACAAATTTATAAGATACTACCATCTTGTCAATCCAAGAAGATATGTTTAAGCAATATGATGGAACCATGATTGACTTTTTCAATTCTAGTTAGGAAAAACTAAACAATTAAGCAAACTTTCATAGTTACAGACCAAGTTATCTAATGAAAATCCTTAGAATACCAATTCAAGTATTTAATCAAGGTTTTGACTAAAAATCAGATCCCTAAGTTCAAGATAGTCAACCTAGCCCACCTAAATATGACTATGGATATATTAATTGATAAAATTAAAGCCATAAACAACTGGTTGAAGAAGATAAAGGTCATTTCTAAGGACCCCAAACAATAGGAAGATAATATGTTATACATGTTGAACAACCTAGTCAAGTAACCCTCCAAACTTAGTCCTTTAGGTCTAATAACTGATGAGGAGTTCAAGCACATAACTACTCAATTCATGCTAAAAGTGAGGAACCAAGGACAAGGGAAAAATAGGGACTAATAATAAGAAGAGCATGAGCTTGCTTTTATCATTAGAATAAAAAATAAGAAATGTCAGTGGCATCATATAAGCTTTGGAAAAGACTAAGATGGATCTCAAGGGCCTAGAAGACCATGAAAAGGAATTGTTCATGAAACGTATCATTGATTTCTAACTAATAAATGAATAATAAAGATCTTGTAGGGAATGGATAAGACTGCATCAGTAAAAGGGTCCCAAGGTTAATTAGTTTAGGAAAATTATTTTACAACTAGCATTGCATATTTTTGAAAAAGAATACTTTTTTGTAAAAGCATATGTAATTTGTAAAGTGAATTGATTATAGGTCAGTCCTTTTATAAATTGTTTCACTCTAGAATGTTGTATAAGGATAAATATCCTTGACACTTATGCAATTATCATTGGACACAACTAAAAGACATACCTCATTGATCCTTTTATAAAAGAGGTACTATCTTTTATAAAAAGGGGAGGTAGTTTTTAGAGCCAAAAGTTATTTCTAAATTTTGAGAAATTAATATAAGTAAAGAGTTTTGAAAAGTTTTTCCATATTTATTTGTGTGAATTTAAATCATGGTTTCTCTCTCATTTATCTAGTCTCATATTCAAATTTGAGTGGTTCTTATGAATTATGAATGCACATATTTTAATGTAGAGTTGTTAATTTAGGCTAATGTTGGATTAGTTGAAATTTATTATGATTACTTATCTTTATTTACTCTTATTAGATCTAGGTTAATTTTATTTTCTTACAATGGTAAAATTATATAATTAAATCTTGTTCTTATTTGCATCTTTTTCATACTTTCCTTAGTTGACTACCTGATGTGTGATGGGATTTGAGCTTATGCTAATTCATATTACACAATGGTTAAAATCATGTTTAGATGAAATTGGAACTTGGTCATAGTTTTTAAAGCTAAGATCAACAACACTTCTCATTTCTACCCTACCCTTCCTTTTACTCCTTTTTTATCAATTCAACTTAAATGAATTTTATTGTAAATACTCATCTTAGTTTAACTTTAGACTTAGGTTTTGAGCATAATTCACTTTCAATACAATAGCTCATCTACAAAATCAAATATTAAATATTAAACCATAATGGTTCCCAACCACCAACTAATATAATAGTCAACCTGTTCTACATCTATTCCACCAAGGATAATAGGATTATCACAACCAACAACTCATGTAATGGATTCCTTGAATTTATAAATGAGAAGTGTTTCTTAAAAACTACATGAACATGCTAATACATTTAGTTTCATTAATCAAGGGAAAATTTGGTGCTAGAATGATTTCCCAATTAAATCATTAAAAAATTGCAACATCTTTGCTAATTTTGTTAAATTATCTTCAAATATTGAAGTATTCTTTGCATATTTGTGTTTATTTTAGCATATTTGTGTAAATATCATTGATCTTAATTGTTTAAAACTATTCTTTATTCTTATTTAGACAAAGATAGATGTTATTTTAAGTTTGATGTTTAATTGTGGTAAAGATAAATTAAGATCTATGAATCCAAGGTGTTTGAGGTTAGTAATAGCTATTTTGTTCAAAGATTGATTGGATCTTTGCATATTTGAGTTTGTTTTCCTATGTTGAATTTCATTCCCAATGCCAATCAAAATATTCCTACCTTAAATTAGCTTCCAATAATGAACCAATTTCCTTTGAGCCATGTACATCTTAGCCAAAACTTAGGATTCTTGAATAATTCTTCCAATGGATCCCATCCACAAGACCAAAGAGATTTTATGCCTACAACCAATAGAAATACTCAAGTTCATAATTATGAGGTATCCAAGACTGAGAATGATTCTATCTTAAATATGGTTTAGAACTTAAACAATGATTTCATTCATTTGTAAAAGTAGGTTAGGAATGTTGGGGAAAATTCTAACAAGAACTTATCTTTCCAAATGTTTAATAGACCTTAAATAGGTTTCAAAATAATAACAACAATAGCCACAATAATGAGTCATCCTATAATAATAATTTGCTTGATATAAATCTTGGTGATGTATCTTTACCTAATTATTGTAGAGTTCATTGCACTTTGAAGCATGGTGAATTAGACTATCTAGAGTTTTGTAATGATTTTGAAGTTTTTCAAGAAAAATTGGATACCTTTAAAGTACCTAATAAAGCCAGTGATGAAGGTACCTCAATTTCTTCAAGGTCATCTAAATCTACTAATTCAACTCTCATGGTGGAGACATTTGAGTTCTCATTCCAAGAAGAGAATGAGCTTGAGGATATCCCTAAAGAGATTCATCCTTTTCATCAATATATGAAGAAGACCTATCCTCTGAGGAATAGGGATCAAAAATAACCTTTGAATACCTCAACTCCATCAAATAATTTTGAAACTCATTATGATACTTCATTAGATAATAGTCCAAAGCCTCCTAAGGGAAGTACTTTTAAACTTAATGTTGATGCATCTAATTCTTCTAAGGGGATTGAATATAATATAGTAGAGGACATGAAAAAGATCACATCTAACATTACCTTGCATGAGTTGACTTAGATTATACAACAAAGTGATATGTTGTTAGAATATTTGTCTAAGAAGCCTAGTAAGTCTCAAAAGCCTATACATGATAATGTTGCAATAAAAGAAATTAAATAATATGTTCCCCCTTTCCCACTTATAGTCAGGATCTTTAGTAATAATTTACACAATTACTTGGTAGCTTAAGGTGAATTTGTAAATATTATGCCTAAGGGTATTTGTGAATAATTAGGTTTTACTCCCATTAAATATGACAAAGTTGTAACTCAATTAGATAAATCAAGAGTCAAATTAGATGGTGAATTATTAAATGTTCACACACATATTTATTCTAAACCAAGGATCAAAAAATTCACTAAAATCCAAGTGGTAAACATCTTTGATGTTTATGGAATGTTATTAAGTAGAGACTAGACCAGATCATTGAATGGTTATATGTCTACTGACTATTTAAACATGTGGTTACCTTGGAAGGGAGTTCCAAATCAGATAAGGATAGAAATCAAACCTTAAATGAAGCATATGATTACTGAGTATAATGTAATCAATGACAGATTCAACATGGTTAACTTATATCTAGGTGTTTACACTCTTAACACCACAAAGGTATGTAATTCTAAAACTTCTCATGTTATGCCTAGATTATGGAAGATTTATTTTGATGGTACTAGATGCAAATTAGGTTATAGAGTACGAGTGGTATTAATCAATCCCATTGGGAAAGAATATAATTCCTCTTACAAACTCTAATTCCCATGCACTAATAATGTTATAGAGTATGAAACACTTATTCTTGGATTATAATTTGCAATCAAACATAAGGTTATACAACTATTAGTTTTTGGTGATTTTGAACGAGTAGTTAATTAAGTCGAGATTAAATATTAATGCAAGTTGTCTTATCTTAAGAAATATAAATTTAGAGTGTCAGACTTAATTGAATGTTTTGATGCTTTCAATATTGTGTCAATCTTTAGGGGATAAAATAAGGTTGTTGATGAACATACGTCAGCTATAGTCAACCTTATGCCTAATCAAGGTTCCAAGTTATAAAGCCCTACCATTAAATTAGTCTCATGTCCCTTAATATCAAATAATACCCACCATTTTAAATTATTTGGTAATGATCAACATATCATAGACTTCATCACTATTTCAAGGAGTATTTGAGGCTCACATCATTGATGAATCTAGTGAAAATACCCTTGATGATAACAAAGTTGAAAGTAAACTTGATCATAAGATCATTCAGTTGAGTGACAATAAGATCCCCAAAGGAATAATAGCCTTAGAGAGACTATTTTATTTAGAAAAACTAGCTGAGATTGTCAATATTCCCAAAGTAGATGAGGAGTATAGTGTGATAGACTTAGGTCCCCAAGGTCAACCTCAACTATTAAACATTGGTATAGCCTGCACAAAAATTAAAACCAAGAGATCCAAATATTTGTTGATGAAGTATAAGGATGTATTATCATGGTCCTATGATGACTTAAATATCTTTGATCATAGAGTCATAACCCACACCATACCTATAAAGGAAGCCTACAAGACATTTAGGCAAAAACAAAGGCTAGTCAACCCTATCCTAGAGCCAATGATATACAAAGAGGTCAATAAGTTACTCGATGGTAAGATAGTTTTTCCCATTATAAACTCCACTTGGGTAGATAACCTAGTACCAGTTAGGAAGAAAAATGGTAAAATTAGATTGTGCATTAATTTTATAAATATGAAAGAGCATCTAAAAAGGATAATTACCCCTACATTCTCTTGACCAAGTAATCCAAATTATTTCTAGTTCTACTATGATATCTATTCTTGATGTATTTTTAGGGTATAATTAGGTGCTAGTGAATAAGGAAGATAGGATGAAGACTACTTTTAATACTAAGTGGGGCACTTTCACCTAAAAGATAATTCCCTTTAGATTGATAAATATAGGTGCAACCTTTCAAAGAGAAATGGATCATGCATTCCAAGGACTCATAGGTAAGTACATTATTATTTACATGGGTGACCTGACTATATTTTCAAAGAACAAGGAATATCACATTATGCACTTGTAACAAGTATTAGAAAGATGTAGAAGGTATGGAATTTATCTCAAACCAAAAAAATAACATTTTTTGTGTAATTGAGGGAAAATTATTTAGACATGTTATAACAAATAGGGGATCTATATAGACCTAGATAGAGTAAATTCAATATTAAATATATAACCCCATAATAATAAAAAGAAATTAAAGTCTTTCTTTGTTAAAATCAACTTTGTGAGGAATTTTATTTTTGGATTTATAGAAATAGTGAGACATTTGAATGACATGTTAAAGAAAGATGCTAAGATCACTTAGAATGAAGAGACCAAGAAGGTCTTCAAGGAAATCAAAGAAGCAATTGGACAACACACTCTACTAATAAGGCTAGACTTTACTACAAACTTTTATCTTTATTCTTTTGCTTCTAATCATACAATTGTAACTATCCTAACTCAGAAGATAGATGGATGTGATCATCTTATTGTTTTCATGAGTACTAATTTTAAAAATATTGAATTGAATTATTCTCTTATTTATAAATAATCATGTGCTCTAATCAAGGTAGTGAAGAAATTTAGGCATTATATCCTTAGAAATAAGATACATGAAATAATACCATACCCTACCACTAAGCTCATGCTTATTCAATGTGAACTTGGAAAAAAGAGAGGTAAGTGGATGTTTTTTCTATGAGAATATGATATAGATATTAAGACTACAAAGTTTGTAAGATGCTAAGGTTTAATTCATTTTATTTCCTATACTAATCCCAAACTAATTGTCATGTAGGAAGAACAACAAAAAATCTAGCCTAATTATTGGTACGATCCTATCATTCATTTACTAATCAATGGTTATTGTCCTATAGGATTAAGTAGAGAGCAAAAATAGCTTTAAGGCTCAAAGCATATCATTTTTTGATCAATTATGGAGTGTTGTATAAGAATAACTCTGAAAGAATTTACTTAAGGTGTGTTTTCAAGGAAGAGGTGACTAAGATCTTGAGTACTTTACTTGAAAAACTAGGAAGTGGACATCCATCTACAATCAATATAGCCCAAAATATCCTTAGATCCAATTACTACTAGCCTAATATATTCAAATATGCTCACAAACATGTGAAATAATGCCACTCATGTCAACTATTCAACACTAAATATCCCAAGGTAGCCATGCCACTAAAGCCAATAATGACTAATAAACCCTTTGTCTAATGGGGACTAGATTTTATGGGGGTATTTAAACCCAATTACTCTAATGATCAAAAGTATGTTCTGACTACTACTGACTACTACACTAGATGGACTAAAGCAATGGCAACCAAATGGTTCAGGACTAAAGAGGTGATCAAATTATTAGAAGAAAACATATGCATAAGGTTTTTCACACTAGTATCTCTATTTTATGATAATGGTGTTAATGTTTTGGCCTCACAGGTCAAATGTTAACCCCTATCATTCAAATCTTTGATGACCATTTCCTTATCTAGATTTTTTATGCCTCATAGGGTCCTTTTTTAAAGATAAACTTAAAACATATGACTTGAGAATATAGACCATCATATACATGTCATATAGGAATGAGTGAAGCAAGTTGATCATACATTTATTAATTACAATTTAGGAACCTTTTAAATCTAATAAAATGCATGGACATGAAGTCCTTTCTCCCAAAACCATCCCCTACAAATTTAGTTCCTTGATGAGCACCCTATCTTGATTTATAAGCATTTAAATTTGAACCTACATAATAAGATGTGCATGATTACATCAAATGTAATACATGAGAACTAACCATTTGGATTCATATATTCCCAAGATTGAGTGAGTAATTGACAAGTGTCTAAATATTAGGATCTCAATGAATATCCAATGGTGAGTAGGTAATTTGCAGTGTTAGTGGGTCCTAATATCTAATGGTACATATTCATTCATACCTCAAAGATCAATAGTAGGTAGTGAGTCAAAAGGTTAGCATAAGTGAGAAGGTAAAATGTGGAAAGATCTCAAGTACCTATCATATGATATAATGGTGAGCATTGACTGACAGATATCAGTGGGTCCAAATAGATCAATGGTGCATGTGAAATCATATATAGAGATCTAATGGTTATCAATGATTAAATAAGTTAATGAATCTCAAATCCAAATGAGATGATGCCAAGTGTCACAAGTGTGTTAGACTGGAAGAAGATCAATGAATCACATTCATTCATATAAAAATAGATTTACAATGTGTAAGAGGTTAATGATTCAAAGGACTAACAGGAGCATCTTGTGGAACAAACAAAGAATTAACACTTGGCACAATATGAGAAGGCCTAGATCAAGATCAATGGTCATAATTAAAATTTGAAAACCAGTGGAATATAAAATCAACTTGGGTTGAATAGGAAGAAATCTCTACAAGTTTACTAATCTCCTTTAAAGCTTAATCAAATAGATATATTAGGAAGATGTATGCTTATATTTTGAGAAAAGGGAAATACATGATCTTAGAGGAATGTCTTAATAGTTGACATGGTCATTTCCACGATATGAAGCCTCTTAAAGCACAGTCATAACTCTGTTAGGTTCATGCATAAGAAGACATTATCTTTATAGTAGAAGAAAGTCTATGTTTGGAATTGATATGGATATTGAATGAGTCTACATGGAATTTCCATGCTATATATCTACTCTTCACATGGATATTTTTTTTCTATTTTCAATCATTCAATACCAAATCATGCATGAGAAAGCTAAAGTGAATTTAACCAATCATCAAACACCAAATCATTCTTAGTTGAATATGTAACTACTTTTTCATGCATATTCCATAGAATCCATGTAAACAAAGGTGTTTAAACACTTTAAACTTAGCTTCAAGCTTGAGTTAGTAATTGATGAGGGGTATAGCTTTCATGCAAAGGTTTGATAGCTCAAAAGGGGTTCACCTCCTTCCTTTTGATGTCAAACTTGAATATCATGCATGAGTTATAAGACTATAAATATATATAAAGACTTTATTTATTATTGTAAAAGGAATTTGAGTCTTGATTTAATAAAATCAAGAGTGATCCTTTTCTCATCTATGCCACATTGGCTGGATTCCTTCCTTTTGGCTATATATGTTGGCTTTTGAAAGCCATTTTAAAATAATCCATGAAGCTATATACATAAAGATACAAAAATTATAACTTGCACTATAAATCAATCAAGAAAGATGTTTATAAATTAATTTATGGTGGTAATGTGTACTTTGATTATGTATTTACATATAAGTGTGATAGTTTTCATCTTTTATGGGTCCTTTACTCACCTACTACTATAATTTCATACTCAATAAGTCAATTGAATAGATAAGAATATAAATTTCATTGAATATTATTTATATGTAGTGCCTTTAAAGACCTTCAGGCAAATAGCTTTAATTTGCAGATCTTCTTTCTAGCCTTCCTTTGAAACACTGATGTTTAGGACTGATCTATAGAGTCTCTTTTGATCCATATGTGAACCTTAGTTTCAAAATTTACATAGGATCAATCAATATTCAAGTGCATCACCAAAGGTAAAGTAGGTTTCATTTTCAATTTTCTTCTTCCCTTTTCACCCCAAAAGTTAAAACTAGATTTAAAAGTGGTCATCAATTCATATATTCAAAGGAGATAGCCTCATCAAAATCTAGAGATCTAATATTTATATAGGCATCCCATACCCTTAGATCATTCCCATGTTTGTCCAAATATGAGTCAGACTTAAGTAATCTAATTTATTTTAGGTGCTATATGGATTACTAACAATTTTGGCACACCCAGTGGGACCCCTCATTCACACAAAGTGAATCACTTTTATATTTTCATACTTTTATGACACCAAGGGTTACCTCAATGTCCTCTAAAAAATGGAAGGAGACATATATCTCTAAGTTATCTTTCCAATTAGTAAATAATAAGAAAGCCTCTCAGTCAAATCCTAATCCTACACCTCTTGTTCCCCTTGTTGTTAAACAAAATCCCCCTATTCAAGCCTATATTATTTAGCCAAATATTATTAAATCCCATACCTCATATGTCTATTCCAAAAATACATACCTTTGTGCCATTTAATGGTGGTATTTATCTAAATCTTACTCAATAGGATGATGTTTCAGCTTCTACTCTAAAGGCTCTTCCTTATTTTATAGGCAAAAATCTAGTTACTCCTATAGAATATATTGTAAATACTTCTAATATTTGTTTAGTGCATCATGTGACTCAATAAAATGTAAAAATGAGGTTTTTGGAAACTTATTTCAAAGGGAAATAACTTCAGTGGTATAGAGGATTGGATCCTACATCAATCAACAATTGGGATGAATTTGGAGAGGTCATGTGTAATAACTTTGAATACAAAAGTGATCATCTTTCACTGATGGAGTAGATAACAACAATCAATAGATTCAATAATGAATTCATGGTGGATTTAAATTATAGGTTATAGAATACATGGAATAGAATTCCTATAGTGATCAAGCCTAGACCCAACTATGTTTTTTATACTATTTAAAAACTCTTAATTTAGATATGGTTGTGATGATTCAATCCATGAGATGGAATATGCTACTTGAGGATTTTGAAGTATCAATCAAGGATAAAAATTTCCTTATACAAGTATGCAAATTGTCTCTAAGACATAGATGCCTCTCTTTCTATATATCGATCCTCCTACTCCTATTATTGCTCCAATTCCAAATTCAATATTTTTTTATGAAATATAAGGTAATCAAACTAATAGATTTGAGAAGATAGAGAGTCTCCTCAAGAATCATAAAAACTAGTTGGTTTTAATTAAAATACAATAAGCTCCACCATCTAGGCCATATCATAATACTAATCAAAATTATTTGCATAATAGGCCATCTTACCTATCTAATTAGCAAAGACAAGGGCATAATTCTTAGTCAAGGCAATAAAATCCCAATTCTCTATGAAATTCCATATCTATAGTACCAACTCAAAGCAATTATGCTTAATAAGGAGATTGGAACAATCAATGGAATCAAACAAATAACATAGAAATGGATATAATTGGTGAGACTTCACAACATTCTTACATGCAATAAGATTCAGTTCGTCTTTCATATGAAAACTAACCACCTTTTTATAATGAGCAAGCTTTTCTAACACATGGACAGATTCCTTCATTCACTCAAATAGAAGTGCAAAATCAACAAGGACAAGGTAGTGATAAGGTACCTACTAAAACTACATTTGTTAACTTCTAGGAAGTTGAAAATTCTTTTGAGCATATAGTATCAAATCAAATTCAAAATATGTCTAATGTTGATAATTCATTTTTAGCCCATACTAGATACAATAAAAGGGTAATTGGTGAAGGTTTAGGCCCTATCAGGGCCTCTCTTTTTCCTTATCAGCCATCACAAAGGACCATAACTCATGACCTACCTCAAAAGACATCAAATCAACAAGTTTAAGATCTAAAGGGGTAGAATGTGAAAGGGCCTTACATTCCTCATTTCATAGAATATTTAAGATCCCCTCATGTTCCTAAATTTTATAAAATTATATACACTTATCCATTCAGTATTTTGGATCATATGAAGAAGATTTCAATATCAATTTCAATGTGGGATACACTACTAATCTTAGGGAAAAATTAGTATTTGCAAGAGGAGATTGAAAATCTCCATATATCTGAAAGACCATCTAAAAAGGAAAGAGTAAGTGTTGTTATAAATAAATATAATCTATTTGTTAATCCTCAAGTTACTAAGGTAAATAATTCTCCTCCATTATATATTTTAGTTGTCATAGGTTATTGTCTTGTCTACAATTGTATGATTGATAGTAGAGCTAGTACTTTTGTCATGCCTAAATCAATAGTTAAAAAAATAGGACTCAAGTATGAACCTCATGAAAAATAAGTGTTAAAATTGGATGGTTATCACACTAATATTGTGGGCATCCTCATATATCTTAAGATTTTATTTATTACTTGTCCAAATTTCACCATTACATAGGATATTGTTGTTGTTGATTTACCTCCATATTTTGTTTTATGCCTATCTGGATATTTTACTACTAAAATTGGAGGTTACCTTTATTAAAATTGGAAATACATGGTTTTTATTACTAGACATGGAACCAAAGTCACTATAAGTTTAGAGCCTATTTCTAGATTTCACCTTGAACCATATATGCCAAATATGTCTAACATGAATTATAGTATTTCAGAAGAAGATGAAGATACTATTGATCAAGAACCTTATAGGCCACTTGAAAGAATAATAAATATGCTCTTATATGAGTGGGATATTGATAAACATGGGTATGAAGAAGATGGTTTTGGTGTCTAATTCATGCATGAAGAAGGTAACTCATTACCTAGTCTCACAACTCAAATCCGGATCAAGGAGTATGGAATATATTCTTTGATGGATCTAGATCAAATAATGAGAGTGTGGCTGGTGTAATATTGGTTTCACCTCAAAATCAAATTTATTATTCTTCAATTATATTATAGTTTATTTTTACATCAAATACAATAGAGTACGAAGCTCTTACTCATGGTCTTCAATTAGCTAGAAAAAGAGGTATTAAGCTTTTGCAGGTGAAAGGTGATAGTTAGTTGGTATTAAAATAAGTTATAGGTTAAGTGAAAAAAATACACCTCTGATAAAGGCATATAATCACATATTTTTTTTAACTCATGGAATATTTCCTAGCATTTTATATATGCTCCATTCCTAGAGGAACCAATCAACATGCAGATAGACTTTTAACCATAGGAGCACAATGTGATATAGTAGTTAAGCTCAAGGACAATAGAGATTAGACCCAAATAAAATATGTATGTAGGATTTCATTACAATCAATGAGTTAACTTATCAAGTCTTTGATAGTGACAAATAGATAGCCTGTTTCCTATAGAATGAGGTAGAATTTTTCTCCAAAAACCAAAATAAATTACAATGCCAATATGAAGATTAGATTATGAAATTGAGATCAAACAATATTACCAAAGGTTTATTAACTTTGTAAAGAATTTTCAATGAATATTACAAGATAAGGAAGGACAAGGTAAGCATATTTTCCAAAGAAGAATAGTATTAGCAAGTTCATATAGCTAAAGATAAGTGACTCAAGTGGGGTAAAGTGAACACTAATTCTGAGAGAATAGCTTTCATTTCATTATGTAAGGAATTCAATGATGTTTTTTCATGGGAATAACATGATTTGAAAGATTTTGAACATAGATTATCATAACATACTATTGAGATTGAACAAGATGCAAAGTAAGTAACATACAAATAAAGACCAATCAATCTTAAGGTTGAAATCCTCATAAGAAAGGAGATTACCAAGCTGATTGAGTCAAATATAATATTTCCCATCGAGAGGTAGACATGGGTATAAAATATTGTACTAATGAGAAATAATAATTGGAGGAGAAAATATATGATGCCATGCATACCATGTGGTCAAACCAGAAACAAGTCAAGAAAATATTTGACAAAAGAGATTCATCAAAGACATTACAACAAGGAGACATAGTGCTCAAATAGGATGAAGAGCATGAAAAGCTAGGTAAGCACTCCAAATTTGATATCCTTTAGAATAGACCTTATATTATCACTTAATGTAAGGAAATTAATGCTTTCCAATTATCTAGATTGAGAAGAAAGGAACTTACCATTCCTATGAATAGGATGTTCCTCAAGCACTACTATTAGGAAAGTCACTCCTTTATACATAGTCATAGTTTCATTCCTCTAATTACACATGTGCACATACTTTTAGTAGTTTTTATCTTTTATTCTATTGTGTTTGTTTCCTCTAAGTGCATAGGTGCACATGTTATTGTTGTGTTAGTTAGTTTGTTGTGTTTGTGTGTCTGTAAGTTTTTTGAATTTTTGTAAATAGTCCAAGCCCATTATTTTCAGAGTTTCTACATTCCCTTAACCAATATGTTGGTCATACCCTATGTGTCACCAAAAATATTAACATTTTGGACTCAAAAGTAAAATTTTAACACCTTTCATTCAAAACTTTGATGACCATTGCCTTATCTTGATTTTCTATGTATCTCTTGCTCATTTCTTCATTCAGACCAAAATATCAATCTAGGTGAAAGATATCATAATAAGAACCTACAAGAATAATTTCAAATAATGAATAAAGGAATTTATTCATTCATACCAAAATAATAGTTGATTTTCCTAAACTTTCTTTATATTTCTCATTAAGCAATCTATCAAATTGCTATAATATATAGATCAAATAGTTTGTTAAATGAAAAGCAACTATTTGTCATAGGCGTGTATAAAGAGAAAAATGATTATAATCAATTTTAAATTATTATTTACAAACATATATTGTTGAGAAATCTCAATAGTAAAAACAAACTCAATTACATAGGAAATTAATATATAGCCTAGGTAATAAATAACTTACCACAGGTAAAATATACTACCTAGGCAAGCTTACACACACATTATTATAATAGATTATGCATTTATTAATTAAAATTTAGGAGTATTTTAAAGCTAAGGAAATGTATGGACAAGAATTCCTTTATTCCAAGATCATCCCCTACAAATTTGATACCTTGAAGAGCTTCCTATCTTGAGTTACAAGCATTCAAAATTAAACTTGTAAAATAAGATGTGTGTAGGGATGCCAAACTTAAGCTGCATGTACTAACCAATTGGATTCAAATATTATTTAAAATTAGTGAGTAGTTGAAAAGTATCCAAATATTGGGAGCTTAGTAAATATATAGTTGTGAGTAGGTAATCTACAATGTTAGTGGAACCCAAGATCTAACTATATGCATTCATTCATACCTAAGAGACTAGTGGTGAGCAATGAATCAAAAGGTTAGTGTAAGAGAGAAGTTGATAATTGGTATGATCTTAGGTACCTATTAGATGACATAATTTTAATCATCGACCAATAGATGTTAGTGGTACCAAATAGATCAGTGATGCATGTGTGATCATACATAGAGATCTAACAATGAGAAATGAGTCAACAAGTCAATGAATCTTAAAGCCAAATGAGAAGCTGCCAAGTATCACAAACATGTTAGACTGGAAAAAGATCAACAACTCACATATATTCATATAGAAACAAATCTATGATATGCAATAGGTTGATGAGTCAAAAGACTGATATTAAGATCTTGAAGAATAAATAAATAATTGATACTTGGAACAATATGAGAAGACCCAGATCAAGATCAATGGTTTGAATTAAAATTCAAAAGCCAATGGAAAATGAAATTGACTTAGGTAGAACATGAGGAAAACTCTACAAGCATACTCATTATCATTAAATCTTGATCAAATGTGATCTATCAACAATATTTATGCTTAGATTTTGAGAAAGGGGTAGATTGTGATCTTAGAAGAACAACTTAATAGTTAACATGGTCATTTCCTTGACATAAAGATACTTAAAGTATATAGTAATATCTCTATTAGGTCCATACATAGAAAACTTTGTATTTATAGTAGAAGAAAGTTTAAGTTTGGAATTGAGATAGAGATAAAATGAATCTACATGGAGTTTCCATGTTGCATATATACTCTTCACATGGATATTTTCATGCATTTTTAGTCATTAAGTTCCGAATCATGCATGGGAAATCTAAATTGAATTTAACCAATCATCAAGTACTAAATCATTCTCAATTGACTATGTAACTACTTTTTCATGCATCTTTCCTAGACTTCATGCAAACAAAGGTGTTCAAACACTTCAAACTTAACTTCAAGATTGAGTTAACAATTGAGGAAGGGAATATTTTTCATACAAAGGTTTGAAAACTCAAAAATGGTTCACAACCTTCCTTTTGATTCCAAATTGGAAGATCATGCATGAGTTCAAAGACTATGAAGATATTTGAAGACTTGATTTATTATTGTAAAATGATTATAAGTCTTTAGTTAAAAAAATCAAGACTAATCCTTATCTCCTTTATGCCACATTGGTTTGAGTCATTCCTTTTGGCTATATATGTTAGATTTCAAAATCCATTTGAAATTGATCTCTAAAGGTGTATACGAAAAGATACAAAAATTGTAACTTGCACCATAAATGGATAAAAAGAGTTATTTGAAAATTAGTTTATGGTGGTAGTGTGTACTTTGATTATGTATTTACATATAAGTTTGATACATGTCATCTTTTATAAGTCCTTTACTCACCTACTAATATAATTTCATCCCCAATAGGTCAATTGAAGAGATAAGAATAAAAATTTCATTGAAGATTGTTTGTATGCAATGTCTTTAGAGACCTTCAAGTACATATGCTCAATTTGAAAATCTTATTTCAAGCCTTCCATTGAAAAAATGATGTTTAGGAATGATTAGTAGAGTTTATTCTGATCCATATGTGTGTCTTAGTTTCATATTTTATAGAGGATCAATCAATATTCAGGTGCATCCCCAAAGTCAAAGTAGGTTTCATTTTTAGTTTTCTTCTTCCAATTTCACCCCAAAACTCAAAAATATATTTGGTATTGGTCATCAATTTATATATTCAAAGGAGATAGCCTCATCAAAATCTAGAGATCTGATTTAGATATAGTCATCCCACAGTCTTATATTATTCCCATGTTAGTCTAGGTATGAGTCAAACTTATGCAATTCGATATCTAATGGGTGATATCTAGATATCTAACAAATATATTTACCTTTGTATCTATTGAGATAATGGAATGGGCATATGACAATAATATTTGCCTTAAGTTATGATCAAACCATTATCCTCAAGGAAATGAAGCATCAAAATTAACAAATAAGAAGTTTATGAAATCCATAAAGAAATTTGCAGATGATAAATTGAGGACATGGCACAAGATACTTAAGCATACCCTTTGGGTAGATAGAACTAGAGTTAAGCAAGCTATTAAGGTAGCACCATTGTTTTTGGTCTATGGTCAAGAACTTATATTTTCAATAACACTCATGTTTCCAACCTACAAGTTCATGTAAGAGTACATGGAGGAAGATCAAAAAAATTTAGGTTCAAGGTTTTTAGACATTGTACAGCTAGAAGATGCAAGATAGGAGGCTTTCACCAATTTTAGAAGACACAAAACTATAATCAAGAGGTGGTTTGAAAAACGTTCAAATATAAAGGTGTTTAAACAAGGAAAATTAGTTCTTCTTTGGGATAAGGCCTTATAACTAAAAGGAAATCATGGGAAGTTCACACCTTTGTGGATTGGCCCATATCATATTATTGAGATCCTAGGGGATAACACCTTCAAACTAAAAGACTTTCAAGGAGAATAGTTTACATTTCCAACCATTTAGAAATACCTCAATCACTATTTATCTATTGTCCCACCTAGAGTCTTAATGGAATGAATTTTAATACTAGTTAAAGTTAGTGTAGGTAGGTCTTAGTTTATTTTATTTCTTGTTTCTTTGCTTATTTCCCCTTACTTTTACATAGTGTTTATATATATTTACTTGATTGTCTACTTTTATTTATATTGATGTGATTTAGTGTTTTCTTTCCCTACTTTGTTCCTTGATTTTAATAAGTCTATTTTAAACAACCCTCAACTCAAGATTTATACAATTGAGAAAAAAACCTCACAGTTCAGGAATGCAGTTATGTTTTCTCAACATTAGTTGATCACAAATTATTTAAATATAAGATTAATGTTATAGTTTAGAGAAGATAGTAAATAATAATAAATAAGTTAATTGTTCCTTGAGATTATAAACCTTGTTCTAATATGATTTTGGTCATAAGAAGGATTGCACATATAGGTTGAAAGATTGGATTATTAGGATACAATCATGCTTGCACTTAAAAAACATTAATTGCTTGGGACAAAATTTATAACTAAGGATGATTTTTTTAAGATCAAACATGTGACCAAATCCTAAAAATTGGTTAATCTATTTCCCAACCTTTACTAAAAAGTCAAAATATTTAGTACTATAAAAAATAAGAGCTTATTAAAAAAATTAAAAGGCTTTCGAAGTAGAAGTTATTCTGGTAATATCCATTAGGGCTATGGACACCTAAATGGTAGTGGAGTAAGGCCTTGATTATAGATAAAGGTATATTTATCAGTGTTATGGATGTCTAGTTGGCAGTAGATCAATGCCCAAGCCTTCCCTAAGCTAAACCGTGATTCTTAATAAACATCCATGTATGTTGTAAGTCAACATTAATGATTGATGTCATGAATCTAGAACTTGTCTCTAAATCCTATGGCAATCAGTAAGTGGAATAAAATTACACACATAACATGCCTATGTCTTTATGTATGATCCTAATTCTTCATGTGTAAGATTTGTCCTAACCACGACTAATCTTAAAAATGGTGCTTGATCAAGTGGATTAAGTAAATTAGTTATTAGTCTAACCAGAGTCTCTGAATTATAACATATTTCTATGTTTCTCAAAAATTCACCACTTGTTGAGGTTAACATCCCCATTTTTGAAAAATGAGGACCCTTGTCTTAAGTTGTGCAAATTTGTACCTTAAAATTAAAAATTCACATGATGAGAGTAACACTAGCATGATTGCACATAGTCTTTATTTGAAGACCATTCACACCTAATTTGGTTGGCATATTTGTTAATAATATTAATTTAATCTTTTCTAAAGTTTCTAACATTATATCTTCATGTTTTAGGTTATAACTCCAATGGATTCTATTTGGAATGAGCAATGACTGAGTGTCATGATTTTTGGCCTTTCACTAGACTTTGGCCTATTGAAAATCAAACTAAAATCATCCTGAAACCCTTATTTAAATTAACGTAGCTCATGTTCCTTTGAATCAAATTCAAATTTGGTGGGAATAGTTTATGAAGGAATGATTTATCATGCGAAGGACTTAGTTTAATTTTTATCCTAAGGTTTAGGCATGTTTATTAACATGACTAAACCTTAGTCTAAAAATTTTATGCTTGGTATCTTTATTTTCCTAAGCCCCCTCAGTCCCTTTTATTTCCATATGGTCTAACTAAATTAAGGGTCCATTTTACTATAGACTTAGCATAAAATCCTTACCCTAATTTTTTTTGTATTTATTAATATAACAAACTTTAGGCTAGAACTATATGTTGTCTTTTATTATTCATGGGGTCCCCTTTATTATGTCCTAAAACCTAGCTTAAAGATTTTATCTTAAGCTTTTATCATGTTTATTAACAAAAAATAAAGCCATAGTCTAAAAACATTATGATGATCTCTTTATTTTCTCGATCAATAAATTAAATATCATTTTCATCTACATAATCAATGCTCTATGTTTACTCAGATAATCGAGATCCAATGGTGGGAGATTAAAGATAAAGCCACATCCCTAAGCTATAGTTTGAACATCTTCCAAAAATCAATGATACCAATTTTCTTTAGCATGATTGATCTAACTTTATGTGGAGTCAAAATATCAATGCATCCCTAAGAAAAGCAATAAAATGATAAGTGTCAAAATCTTAGCCAAAGAACACATGACAACTAATGGCATTCAAACTTGTAGATCAATGGTGTGAGATCAACATTGACATGAAAGCAAAGTTCAAATCAAATTCAAAAGTGACAAGTGTCATAATTGTAGGCAATTTAGCAAGTAGCTAATAGCGTTCAAGCTCTTAGATTGAGATTGATGGTCTATATTAATCTATTTAAGGATGATCCAATGGTCTGAGATCAAGGTATGATTTTCAAAATGAAATGGTCAATTTTTAAATATTAAAAAGAAAAATTCCATAGGGATACCATAGTGATGCCACATCAAAGCCACATAAGTATAATATGCAAAGTGAAAGATTTTATAGACCCAATAAATGCAAGGGTATAAGTGCATATTCCTATTTGGATCTAAGTCATGAAGCTCATGCAAGTTCAAAAATCCACTACCACTAAAAAACTATAAAATACCTTTAAGTAAGCTTTGAAAATTATATAAAACTTTATTCTAACTTGTGCTCATTATAATCAAATTAAGGAAGTTGAATTATCACTTGTGCAAGGATAATTCAATCCAAAATTGAATTTTATACCACTAAAAAGCAATCTAGAGAAGCCCATAGCCATGATAGCCTAAAAATGTGTTTCAAGGGAATATGTGGAGCTCTATCTAACTTTAGATATAGAAGAGATGGTTTTTAAAGACACATAATTTGATACCACAACTCTAAATATAGGGGGCAATAATTGGTCGAGCTCATTTTAGACCATTGAGAACTAATAACCCATAACACAAGGATAGCATGTCTATAAAGAGGCTCTAATAAAATGATCAAGGGTATCTTAGAATATAATAAAGTTTATAAAATACTACCATCTTGTCAATCCCAGAAGATAGGTTCAAGTAATATGAGGACACCATGATTGACTTGTTCAATTCCAATTAGGTAGAAATAAATAGGAGGTAATAATTAGGAAAAATTACGTGGCTATAATACAGGATAGCTAATGATAAGACTCAAACTACCAATTCAAGGATTTAATCAAGGTCTTCAATTAAAATCAAATCCTTGAGTTCAAGACAATCATACTAGCCCACCTGAATATGGTTATGGATATATTGATTGATAAGATCAAAGACCTAAGCAATTAGTCCAAGTAGATAAATCACATTTCTAAAGACCCCAAGAAATAGGAAGATAATATGTTACACATGTTAGAAAACCTGATCAAATAACCCACCACACTTCTTCCTTTGGGTTTAATAACTAACAAGGAGTTCAAGTACAAAACTACTCAATTCATACTAAAAGTGAGGAATCAAGGACAATGGAAAATAGGGGATAATAATAAGAAGAACATGGGCCTAATTTTATCATTATAATAAAATATAGGAGATGTTAGGGGCATCAAATAAGCTTTGTATAGGAGTGAGATATATCTCAAAATCATAGAAGACCAATAAAAGGAATTCTTCATGACACCTATCATTGATCTCCAGTTGATCAATAAATAATAAATATCTTGAAGGGAAGGTAGAAAATTGCATGAGCAAAAGTATGCCAAGGTTAATTAGATTAGGAATATTCTTGTATAACAAGAATTTTATATTTTTGAAATAGAATATTCTTTTGTTAAAGTATATGTAATTTGTAAAGCGCATTGCTTATAGGTTAGTCCCTTTGTAAATTGTCTGATTTTAGAATGTTGTAGAAGGACAACTATCCTTGAAACTTATGCAATTATCATTGGATATTACTGATAGACATACCTCATCAAACCTTATATAAAAGATGTATTCTCATTTTTAAAAAGTAGAGGGAGTTTTTAGAGCCAAAAACTAATTATAAATTTTGAGAAATTAATATAAGCAAGGAGTTTTTCAAAGTTTATCCACATTTATTTGTGTGAATTTAAATCATGGTTTATCTCATTTTTATAGTCTCATCTTCAAATTTTAATGGTTCTTATGATTTTTAAATGTGTATCTTTTAATGAAAAGTTGCTAATTTGGGTTAATTATGGATTAATTGAAAGTTCTTAGGTTTAATTTGCTTTGTTTTCTCTTCTTGCATCTGGGATAATGTTATTTTCTTACAGGTGTAAAAATCTTAAGGTAAATATTGTTCTTATTTTCATCTTTTTCATACTTTTCTTAGATGTTTTCTTGGTGTGTGATAGGATTTGAGATTACGACACTTCATGTTTCACATTAGTTAAATGCATGGTCAAATGAAATTAGAACTTGGTCATAATGTTTGAATCAAATATCAAAAACACTTATCTTTTCTACCCTACCCTTCCTTTTATAAATTCACCTTAGATCAATTTCATTGTGAATACTCATCATAGTCTAACTTAAGAAACAAAATTTTAACATAATCTACTTTAAATAGCATAGATAATTTGTAAAATAAAAGATTAACTACTAAGACATGGTGGCTTCCAACCACTAACTAATATAAATTTATGAAACAATCAACTTGTTGTGCCCGTATTCTACTAAGGATAATAGGATTATCACAACCATCAACTCATGCAATGGATTCCTCGAATCTAGAAATGAGAAGTGTTTTTAAAACACTATATGAACCCATTGATATATTTAGGTGCATCAACATAAATGTGATGCATATCGTAACTTACATTTATCACTAGATGATTGTCTATTGTGTTGTTAGTTTTGGTTGTGTAGGGCACAAAGACTATTTTTGACAAACCCAAGAATATAAAATTAAAGATCAAAAGCAAAAAAACACAAGAAAGCCAAGATAACTGGTGATATGTGGATGGGACGTACTTTGAAATTTGGAAACCTAGTATGATATGTGCTATTTTAGACCAAATAACCAAGAAAAAAATAAGAGTAATTCAATAAAATAAAAATCCAAGGCTACTAAAGACCAAAAATCTCAAATAAGTAAACCTCAAGTAAGAAAAATCCAAACTCACCAAGTTAAACCAGGGATACATGACAAAAAGGATGGTAATCAAATGACGATGTAAAAGCATCAAAAAATGGTAAAACAACATTGATGAGTGATCAATAACAATCCTTATCTCACTCAATAATGGAAAAATGTATGGACTTAGGTGCCCATAATAGAAGGATAGTAGAATAATGACAAAAGTTAAAAAGAAGCAAAATATGTCTAGGAATGTAGTTTTATGGTACAAAGAAGGTAATCCATAGTTACTCAAATGTGTTATTTTGTTCTAAGGATAGATAGAATTGAAACAAAGTATTGATAGCATGATTTAAAGAGGTGAATAAGAAGGGAATATATAAGAAGGGAAAACAGATCGAGAATCATAATTTTCTTGTCAAGGGGTGAATGAAATGGGTGGAGGGGAGAATAAAGGAAAAAGCAAGGTAGAATAACTCTTTATTACAGTCAAAACACTCAAATTAGGTTTGTTAAAAAAAGAGGACATTCAACCTTAAGGAATTTGAAAAACTTCTCTTATCTATGCAAGTCTTAGGTCAATAAATGCATTATGTAGATTATCCCATGAAGGATATACGTATGGAAATTAAAATGGTCCTACCTTCCCACAACATGTTCCCCATTCCTTAGGACCCCTTACAAAGCCATCAATTTACTATGAAGATTGGGTACTTGTATGAGAAAGTAGGTAACACCATAGAGTTTGTTGAATTGTCTGATTCCAATCTACTAGCATACCATAGCCCAATGGACCTCGGCTCTATGTGAGGCCAACTATGGAGTTTAATATTTTATTAGAGATAGGAGATGTGTTTAGAATCATGTATTTTGGTTTAATTTGGAATTTTTAGATTTCTATGTATATCATTGCCTTTTGTTTCAAATGATTTAAATTTTAACTTTATTTATGGCTTTTTCTACTCCTCATCCATATAGATTTGGAAAACCAGACATGGGTGTTAAAGATGACTTCAATTTGAATACTTGGGACTTGGTTTCTAAGAGAGAGAACTATAAAGTTCATGGGGTCTAATAGTCTCATAAATATATGTGAAATAAAAGTGTTATCATGAATTTGACCTTATTTTATCAAATGTAGAGTGAAAGGAAAGGAAATCAAGAGTGACACGTAACAATTTGAATTACTTAAAAAACAAAATGTGAGAAAGTGGTAAAAAAGGATATAATGATATCAAAGTGTGATTCCTTGTCATAAGAATAAGGTGAATGGAGTAAAACATTCTAACATAGATTTTTATGCAAATTCCATCTATCAAAAAAAACAAATGCTAAAGTAGAGAACAACATATTATAAAAAAGGAATGATAAGATGGTAGTTTTATGAGGAAGGCCAGGTCCTATCCATGGTTTTACACTACAACTCATAAAAGAGAAACCCAAGAGGGTTCCAAAAAGAATTACAAAACTTATTGAGATAAGAAAAATATGGTATTTGTGTGTAATATTGGGTCCTATCCATGGTTTTACAATGTAACTCACAAAAGATAAATCCAAGGGATGTCAAAAAAGTGTGTAAAAAGAGTATGAAAATAAAGAAGACTATGGTACAACATGAGGAAGACTGGGTCTTATGCATGATTTTACAATGAAACTCATGAGATAAAAGGGGAAACCAAAAGACCAAAAAGGAAGGACTAAAGGTTTGTGAAAAGAGATAACTACTACAAAGGGAGAGACCCTTGTAACCTAAAAAAAGTGTTAGATAGATGTAGATATAAGGCATGAAAAGAAGGAAATTTTTAGGTAAAGTAATTTTTAAGGAATTGTGTATTAGTGGTTTCTTTGAAAATATAGCCTTCATTAGTTTGAAGGTGATAGGTTCTTGGACAAAAAATATATTTGACTAAATAGTGACCCTACCATTTTGGGGCATATTTACCTTCTTTATCATGGGTGTAGTCTAATTTAAGGACAAGATTAACAAAATTAAATGTGTGAATTTTGATAAGTTTTTTATGTTGTTGGCAATATGACCCTTGTATTGGAGATTGTGTTACAAGTTAGAAAGATGATGTTCGTCAAGGATATCAAGAGTACGAATGTGAGAATTATATAATTATTCATCAGGAATGATACCATAAAGAGAGATAAAAAGAGAAGGAAGCTCAACTTCCAATGGTAGAACTGACTCAAAACCATAGACTAGAAAGAAGGGTGTTGCCCTAGTGGTAGTGCGTATGTTATTTTGATAGGCCTAAAGAGTAGGGTAAAGGTGAATTTGCCAATCCATGTAGGTTTCATGAATTATCTTTTGGAGATTTTTGTTGATAATTTTTTTAGTATCTTTATCTTATCTATTGTATTATAGATGATAAGGTGTAGAAAATTTATGGTTGATCTTAAATTTAGCAAAAGTTGTTTGACATCCTTGTTTTTTAAATTACCACCATTGTTAGAAATGATAGTATGGGTAACACTAAAATGGAAAATGATTTGATCAAGAATAAATTTATCAATGGTGTTACTAGTGACATTAACAAGGGGCATGGATTCAACCCATTTGGTAAGAAATTTGGTAGTAGTGATAATAAAAATATGCCCAACTTGGGAGCAAGGTAATTTTCCAATGACATCTAATCCCCACATGAAAAATGGCCAAGTATATTTGATAGTTTGAAGCTTGGATGGAGGTGAATTAATTAGATCATCATGAAGCTAGCAAGGAGTAAAATTTTTAATTAATTTGATTGCATCCTTTTCAAGAGTTATCCAAAATTAATCCATATGTAGGCATTTATGGGTTATAGCATGTCTACTATAGTCTCCACCAAAAATGCCCCTATGTGCTTGTTCAAGAAGAGGAGGGAATTCATCTTTCATAACATAATGGAGTAAGGTACCTTCACCATTTTGATAATAAAGAATGTTATATTAAAATACATACTTGAAAACTTGTTTATGAATGCATGTATTTTCATGAGAGTCTAAGTTTGATGTTTTAAGAATTAAATAATGTCTTTGTACCATTAGATTTAATGAATAGTAACATTATTGATGTGGAAAATTGGTGAATCTAGTGGTTCAGTGGATGGATATTTTATTATTTGTATAAGAAAATTAGGATCATAAAGAACTTGGTGGGGATGAAAGAGATAAGTTCAAGAAGTGAAGGAATCAACAATGGAATTTTGATTTCAAGCGATAGGCTCAATGGTAAAAGAGATGAAATATTTAGTGAGAGTGGTGTAAATTTAATGATAGGTAATGATATTTTCAAATTTGCATTGGTAATCACAATTAACATGGTGGTAAATAAGCTAGGAATCACTTAAGGCATGCAAATATTAAATGTCTAAATCAACGATAGATCTCATGCCTAAGATTAGACCTTCATATTCAACCATATTATTGGTGACATCAAAGGTAAAATGAAAATATAAAGGAATGATTTTACAAAGAGGACTTTTAATAATGCAACTTGCCCCAGCTCCTTGAATGCATTTAGCACCATCAAAGTGAAGGGTCCAAGTATCCTTATGCAAGTTGATATTAATTGTAGGAAGCTCTTCGATAACTAATTGATGTTTATTTTTATTGGAGGGAATAGAGGATTCATCGAGATTATTTAATTAAAAAGGAAGTGATAAAGTTATGAAAATAATATTTGAGATAAATAGCTTGATTAAGACCTTTAATGTAGAGAATATTGTCTTCTATAAGATTATCTTGAAGGGAACTGGTAGTTGGTATGGGATCTATGGCAAGTTGATCATCTATGACCTATCATTTGAAAAAAAATTTAGTGATAATGAAAAGATAAAATTACTTAAGGAGGACCATCCATTTTCCAATTATATCTCCAGGAAGAAAGGATTTGGAGAAGATGTGGTGAAGGGGGTCAAAATGAATGATGATATAAGTAGTCTGGTATAGCATGTAGTGTCAAAGATTTTTAATTATGAAATAGATGGTGAGGCAATCACATTAAAATTTGGTATAACATGTTTCATAATCAATGAGGCCTTGGATAATATAGTAGATTGCATAATCTCTTCCTATATTGTCTTATTGGGAAAACATTTCCCTAATTGATATAGGTGTGGAATAAGTGTATAGAATGAAGGGTTAATCATTAAAAGTAGGACAAAGTGTAAGTGGGTGAAGTAATGAATATTTCATGTTATCAAAGGATTTTTGTTATGGTTCCATCCATTCTAAGGCATTACCTTTCTTAAGAAGATAATTAATGGAGTGGATATGATAAGCCATTTTGGTGATGAATTATCAAATTGCCCCAAGTTTGCCTACGCATGTATGAATGTCAAGAATGGTTCAAGGAATGGGTATGTTGATGATATCATTAATATTAGTGGGGTAAACATCAATTCCATGTAGAGAGAGTATGAATCCTAAAACTTTTCTAGATGTGACACTAAAGACACATTTGTAATGATTGAGTCTAACATGGTATTCAATAAGGCAATCAAAGATGATAGCTAGATTGAAGAGATGACTCTTATGACTTTTGGATTTAGAAATGATATCATCCACATAATTTTTTTTAATTATATGGATAAGATCATGAACTATATAGGTGGATCTAACATTTTTGAGGTTGAAGGGAATTTTGACATAGCAATAAGTGGCCCATTCTGTGGTGAAAATGGTCTTATGTTGGTCCTCAGGGCAATGTGAATCTGATTGTATCTTAAGAAGACATCTATAAGAGATAACATTTCATAACTAGTCATGGAAAAAATGATGGCATCTATCTAAGGTAAAGGGAGTTTGTCCTTGGGAAAAAAGAGGTTAATATTGTGAAAATCAATATGAATATGAATGACCATAGTGACTTTTTTTTTAATGGGATAAATGTCAAAAGCCAATTTGAAATAATCCATTGGTTTTATAAATTTATTATTGAGTAATTTTATGATTTACTTGTAATATAAGGTGGAAATTTTGGGTGGAAATTTCTATTATTTTTGATGCACAATATTGGCATCAAGATAAGTAATGATGGTATGCACCACAATTCTAGGGTCAATACTAAGCATATACTCATAGGACCAAACAAATATCTCATGATATTTATCAAATAATTAGCTAAATTTATCATGTTTATTAGGTGATAGTTCATGGGAAACTATAATTGGTCGAGGGTAACATGGACCACCATACTCAATGTGAGTGGTATATTCAATAAGCATGGAATTTCCATATTGGAAGTGGTATGGTGTATTAGGTAAGGAAGAGATTTTATTAGTGTTGGGATAAATGCTAGTGATTAAATTTATTAAAAAATGGGTTTTGGTTTTAAAATTCCCATGTTTATGATGTTTTCGAGGTAGTTGAGGTTATCAGGCATGAAATATTTTAAAAATAGCTTCATCACTAGGCAAGGTGGGAAGAGGACCATAATACTAAACATATACTTAGAGATATAAAACTTGATTAACATGGTGATCATACTCAAAATGTATCTAATGAATGTTGGTTGCCTTGGCATCAAGTGTAATATTAGGAGTAGGAGAGGAAGATGGATCAGAAGGGATTATAGTGTCATTGGATTTGATGATGGGAGAAGGGTTAAAGGTAATGATTGGATCCATAGGTGGTATAGAAGGTGTAGGAATTTATATAGGTTCAAAAGGTATAATTTTCTCTACCACCCAAGGGGTATCAAGAACTGGAGAATTGGTAGGTTGTATATAGACTTCAGGATTAAAGTCATGATCTATGGAAATGGTATGGTAATCCTAGTTAAAATCATAAATTTGAGATAAGGTTTTATAATAATGATGGACATCTAGGTCTCAAGATTGAGCTTGGGATATTATGTAATTATCATCATATGTTAGAGAAATTGTACATGCTTGAGAGTCACAAGGAGTTTCATAAGGTGAAATACCAATATTATTAAATGTACATGGAGATATGATGAGAGGATCTTTAAATAATTTAGACACTCCAAAATCATTACAACTAAAGGCATCTTCTGGTGAAGAAGGCTACTAAGCGTTTCATGGAGAGGGAAAGTAAATAATATCATCAATAATAGGAATAGTATGGTCCCTAGATAATAAAGAAAGAGGAAGCCATTATGAAATGTATGGAGGGAGCTTGGTAGTATTACAAATATGTTTTAAGTCATTAGGTTCATTGTCGTTAAAATATGCAATAGTGGCTTGTAAATCATGATTGATGTTGATAAACTCAGGTAAAGGATCATTATCAATCTTAGGAATGGTAGAAATATGATAGTGAGATTTGGGATTAGGAAGTTGAATACTCCATGGGTTGGGATCATACTCATGCTTATATCTGTAGACACCAAAATTGTGTTTACTCTTTGGTCGACTCCCCCTTGGTCCCCTTGGTCTCTTACACACTTTATTAATTTAAAATAAATTACTTATTTTAAATTAATAACATCACCCTTGACATCACCCATGACACCTCACCTAGGACACCTCACCTTGGAAACCTCACCCCTAAGACCATTTCCTACCCCATGACTCACCCTATGACTAAGTCCTTCATATCATAACTACCTAAGACCCATTCCAACCTTCTAACTAAACCTCATGCTTATTAACCCCATCATTTGACCATTCACCAATGACAAGTGCACTTGGTGGATGAAGAACAAGCAAAGGGCTAAAAATAGCCCCTTTTCCCATTCTGCACTCGCCAACATCGATCAACTATCGGCTGATGCTGGTGGAACCACCAACATCAGTTACATAAATTGACTTCTAAAATTAAGTGATTGCCCCCAAAAAGTCTTGGACTCTCGAATCAACATCTCTCTCTCTTAGATCTAGCTCTCTCGCTCTCTCTCAGACTCTAAGACATCACCAGGCATCAGACTTTAACTAACACTCCCTTGGCCACAAAGACTCTATGCAAATCACTCCAGATTAAATTAGAACATTGTACAAAGTCTTCAGCATCAAGCCATAAAAAGTACAAGTGTTCAACACCTTAGTTCTTCATCTTACTAGAGCTAAGTATTTCTTCTGCCCTTTCATTTTAGTAAGTTAGAAAGTAGTAGTAATTAGTGTCTATTTACTATTTCTAAATACAATCAACCAAACCCAACCTGACTGTCTTCTTAGAGAGGTTGAAAAGCCTTCCTCTCACCCTTACCCTTTTTTGACAACCTAGCCTCTACCTTTGTCCTTCTGTAGACCTTATTCGTCTCCTTACAACCCTACATAGACTTTTAGACTCCCAAAGTCCCTCTG
Organism: Torreya grandis; assembly: GCA_037957365.1. Lineage (NCBI taxonomy): Eukaryota > Viridiplantae > Streptophyta > Pinopsida > Cupressales > Taxaceae > Torreya > Torreya grandis. The sequence continues at coordinate 155,532 of JARHVA010004250.1, forward strand.
TCAACTACAGACATAACCCTGAGACCCGTCTAAGGACCATTTCCCCTACCGATGTTGGCAGCATAATCGACATCGGCAACCTTGACAAACTAACAATGGCAGGACTACTGACATCAGCAACTATGGAAGACCAACAACAAAATATAGGTATGCATTATCTCTATTTCTCTTTCTTAGTCTTTCACCATTTCTTTTATTCGACACTCTTTTTATCAATAAGTGGACTATCATCCCTCAAGGAAGTCTTTGTGCTTCCGAGATCGAGCATGTGCTTAGCAGTCCACCATATATCTATCTAACATTTTTGTATGTTTGAGTCTCTTTCTTCTACAAGTGTCATCCTCCACAACAAAAGAGGAGCTCCTTCAATCATCTGGATATGGTGTGTAGCTTCATCTGGGTATGTACAAATCCCTAACCATTATCTTTAGTTTCTTTCTTCCTTCTAAATGTAAAAAGCAAAAAAAAAATGAGTAGAAACATTCTGGCACACCTGGTGGGACCCCTGGAATTTCCTTGGGTTCATCATTCTTTTTTCTTCTAAAAAAGGAAACTTTCATATAGGTACATTAGGAAATTTTCTCTTCTTGCATCCTTCTTCTATCTCTTTATCTCAGAAAGAAATCATAAGCGCAAGTTAAAAATAACTTCTTTCCTTTTTCTTGTCACTTTCTCCTTGCATCTTAGAGTAGTGAATTTCATACTCTTAACCTTTTCCTCACTTGTTTGCATCTGAACAACATCATTTCAATTTGGGTTAAAAATTAAATTCATTTCACTCCTGCTTGAATGCGTATTTAGCTCATCTAGTAATTAAAATTCATTATGAATAAATCGTAGTGCACATATGTTACACATCCTAACCACTATCACAAATCAAACATCTAAACATACTTGAGACAAGGCCCGACTAGGATTTCACCACCTAGCGGATACCTTACCCTTCTCAGTGATCCTACTTGGACTTCACAACCAAGGGGAGGACCCACTCTATTATTTGGTAGAGTATAAACTCTAGGGGAAGTATATATTGGCTAAGTGACCCAACTTGGATCTAGGCTCATGAAGTGAGGGGAGCAAGCTCCTAGCACCAGGCCATGTATGAAACCTAATACAGATTTTGAGCACCAAAACTTAACCTGAAACCAACCTTAGACTACTTCTTTTAGTACCCATTCTAAAATCCCAACTCTCAAACACATTCTTTTAAGGCATAAGCCAACATGACTCTAAAATTTATTCTTAGGAATTTAATGTTTAGAGGTTGCTTGCCTTCATCTACTTTTCTATTTTTATCTAGTTTTTTAAGTTGGTAAGGACAAATTATTTTGAGCTTCAAAAATAACTCAGAACTTTCTTTTTCTTCCAAAAACTTTCAATTTTTTGAGTTTTTGGAAACACACAGTAACTGACATCAGTTTTTCCACTGATGTCGACAACTCATCTTCACCTACATCGGTCATCTGACTGACATTGGCAATTTCTTCACTGACATCAGTTTTTCTATCGATGTCGATCACTGTCAAAAATATTTCTTTCAAAATAGCAAGCTCAAAACCCAACTTTTTGGCTGTCAAACACACATTCTAGAATTTTGAGACTAAAATATACAGTTTTAGGACCTGAACACATTTTGCCTTGAATGGTTTTGACACGTAGTCAAGCTAAAACTCTTGTTGACCATGCAAGGCAACAACCACTTCTACCCTTGCCTTTCAATCAAGTCACCAAATGGAGTATACTTCAGATATTGAACGTACTCCTATCTAGCCTACCCCCACCAATCAATCTCCTATTGTTCACAAAGGAGATCAAGACTTTGAGATATTCCTTGACCACAATGTCAAGGCTCTCCAACACTATCTCATGAGAAGCCAAATGCGAGACCCTTCAGGTAATCTTGATTATGGGATGCCAACTTCTGTCACTAAAGCGGTAATGACATCAACAACATCCGCTACCCAACCTATCATAACTCAGACTATTGCCTCAACCAATAGCCCGACCATGGCCAATCCTCAAGATTTGGCCTCCTTTTTTATTTTTGGACCTACCTCCATTAGGGTTTCTATACCCCCTCAACCACAATCAATTCAACCAAGTTCTACACCTTATCAGAACCTGATTGTCTCAACTCCACACACTCTTGCACCTATAAATGTAGTAGTGACTACCTATCCTTTTACCAATGCCACCATTCAACCACCTTTGGTGGTATCTAGTCAACTTTTGCCCTCTAACTTCATAGCACAAGCCCCCTTGACCTTAGCATCAGTCCCTATGACGAACTACCAATACGTTGCACCTATACAAATGCAACCAAGTACGTCATACACCCCTCCTAACACCTTCTAGGTACCTTAAAAATTAGGGGGTGCCCATCCTATCAATTTTTCAGTTAATATAATTAAGATGCTGATGGATAAGATGTCTAACCTTGAAACATCCATTTTTGGTTCGAGCAATGTTCTTTCATACGAGCAAATATGCAACGAACCCATCCACCCTTTCGTGCCTATTAGACCATATCCTAACCAGTGGGAACTCCCCAAATTTACTCACTTTCAGAGTAAAGAGGACCCACAACAACATCTATGAGCATTTAGACACCCTTGCTACCTTATAGCACATGATGATGCATTACTACTGCGCACATTTCCCATGTCACTTTTTGGCACCACCCTTGACTGGTATAGTTCTATTACCAGTCATTCCCTCTTTTCCTTCACTTAACTCATGAAATTATTCCTCAACCACTTTTCAATCAACATCACCAAAAAGGTCTCCATTACAGACCTCTATTCTATTAAACAATTTGATGATGAATCAATAGCTGACTTCATTGCCCATTGGAGAGGATTGATCAACCAACTCTCTTTCTCTTTACCTCAAACTGAGCTCATTGAGCTCTTTTCACGAGCATGTGCCAAACACATCTCATCCACTTTGTGGGTTCAAACATTTTTCACATTTGATGAAGCTTTCACCATGGCTAGGAAGCTTGAACTCCATGCTGTCAAAGAAGATAAAGTCAAACTGCATAGTAAAAATAACAACGTAAGATCCGATGACCTTTCTTCTTCCAAACCTTCTTCTTCTCACTTCAAGTCCAAGGGGTTAGAAAATGTTGTAGTCCTTAGGCCATCATCCTCTACCACAACCAACCCATCTCAACCTTCCACATCAGAGTACATCACAAAATAATTCCAACAACAGTATATACAGTGTCAATACACTCCAATAGGAGAATCACATGCTTCTGCGTTGGATAAACTAGTCAAGTAAGGGGTCCTCAATCTCCCTCAAATTCAACCACCTCAATTTGACCCCTTAAAAGCCATTCCTACATGGTATAGGAAAAATGACTTTTGCAACTATCATCGTGTCAAGGGTCATGACACAAACAATTATAAAGCCTTCAAGAACATTCAAGACATGTTGGATAAGGAGGATCTTGTTTTCGATAATCTGAATGTGTTGGCTAACCAAAAAATGGATGCTTTTAGACAACCATTCCCTAACCATCCCCCTAGTCAGCATAACATTTAGACCATAGCTGATGACCTTCAAGAGTGTAATATACACATGGTCAACATGGTTTCTAAACAACCTCTCCCACAATCTGAAGAGGTTAATCAACTTATTTCTCCACCATAGGTAGAAGAGCCTTCTTATCCTATTTCTCCACCATAGGTAGAAGAGCCTTCTTCTCCTATTTCTCCACCACAGGTAGAAGAGCCTTCTTCTCCTATTTGTCCACCACAGGTAGAAGAGACTTCTTCTCTTATTTGTCTTCCATAGATGGAGGATAATCCTCCATCCAGCCCCCTTTCACATAGAAGAGAGTCTACTTTGATGGCTCCAGCTTCAAATACCATGCCTTCATCCTTTTTATCATCAATGGGGGATCATACTTTCCCTGCTACTCGACCACACGTAAAAACCATGACCATCCTTGTGCTCTATCCAACTCGAGAGCCACATTCTCCAACCCCTTCTCCATTGAGAGAGGAACTTGCCACCTCATCCACTTTGGCCAAAGAAGATCCGATGAAGGTAGATATGAGCCTCACCCCTCACAATAGTGGTCCTCACATTAAACCAAAGAAGGCCACTAAACCATGTTAGAGAACTTCTCCCCCACCTTTATCATTACCTTCCATTTTGGGTCCACATCCTTCTAATTTAGTAGGATTGCTCCCACATCCAACACCTCTCAACAACAAAGTGTCATCTACACGTGTGACCACACCACCCATGAAAAAGGTGATATGACAAACTCCCCTACAACTTTTAGATAGAAGTTGTCAACACCTACTGCAACATAGAGCGCAGACCCATTAAAGGGTTGTTATGCTTTGATGTTATGTTGATTGTTGCAGTCATCTAGCATCATCCTCCCACCTATCAAGCCTTACCAACCTCTCATACCAAAACCATCTTGGTTTAATGACACTAAAATTTGCTGGTATTACTACACACTAGGGCATGATACTGAGCATTGATGTGCCCTTAAGGTTGCCATTCACCAACACTTGAAAAAAGACACCCCTCACATTGAGGCTTCTTCTAACCACTTTTTTGACAAATCACTGACATCATCACATGCCTCTCAAACCTCTTCACCTAAATCAAGATCCCCATACAAGACTATGGTCCCTCTACCACCTTCCACTCCTTTATTTGAAATCAACATAATTAATGTGGCCACTATGCCCCAAACTATGAAGGATAAAGGAAAAGACCAGACTTCTACACCTTTGAAATATCCATTATTCATCAAGACCTCTCAACCAACACAACCCAATATTTCTATCTTGGCCTCATCTCGACCAATATCTTTAGAGGAAATTCCTCCTAACCTCTCTAGTCAACATGACGTTTGGTATAAATGACTTATCGACTACTTGACATATTCTATCATACCACCTAATCTCTCTAGCAATAAACATCAGGCTTTTATCAATAGTACTACTCGCTACACCATGCTAGGGGGTCTTCTTTACAAACGAGGTCTCGATGGCCTCCTTATCCAATGCCAACAACATACTAACCAACTTCACGTCCAACATCGACCAAAACATGCCTATAACAAAAATCTAAAAGAGTGAGATTTCAAAATCAGAGATCTCATCCTTATAGAAGACCAACACATGACCAACATGGAAAGAACCAAATGGGGCAAGTTTGCTCCTAATTGACTCAGACCTTACATAATAACACAATGCATGGATCAGGGACTTATCATCCATCTTCTTTTGAGGGCTAACCAAAACTTGAGCCCCATAATGCCTTACATCTTTGACCAATTTATTATTAGTCAAGTAATCATTCACTTGATGTTTAACTTGAGTTCATCCCTTGAGCAACCCCCCATCATCATCATGCCTATTTCTTTTAACCCTTTTTCCCTACATTAGTCAACCCTTTTTTTCAAGCATCAATGCCTTGTCCTAAAAAGGGAAACCCTTAAACCTCTATAGTCAAGTCCATGACAAAAACTTGAGTTAACCAAACAAAAATAAAATTGGGATGCCCATTCAAAGGTCATAAAATATAAATGTGGACTGTTTCCTTGAAGGATAGCTACATCACTGCTATAATTAATAGACTGCTCCCTTGAAGGATAGCTATTCACATACATCCAAACATATAAAGCAGAGTATAGACCACTCCCTCAAAGGATGGATACAACTAAATTTTTCTACATACTCAGCACCCACTAAAAAGCTTCTCACTCTGATTAGCTTCAACATGACCACAAATCAAAACAACACATCCCCAAGTTGACTTCTCGCATTGATCAGTCTACCAAAAGAAATGACTGACAAACTATTAAATCATGGACTTGCCTATAGGCATTCTCAGGGTCACCTATAAAAGGGGAAAAGTTATCCCTGCTAAAAAGGGTTACCCTATCCTTACATATCACATTATCACACCTATCACCGCAACATACTCAAGGGATTTTGAGCTCACTTAATGTTAAGTGATTCAAATACTTCTCTAACACTAACCAATGGTCAAATGACGTAATGAATAAATGGGGCTTTTGTTTTTTAACAACCCTATCTATGCTATCATTATGGTCCTTGTCAATGAAAGAGAAACATGCCTTTCACTTCTTACACATACTCATCACATGTCAAAACATAGCATACAACCAAAACATTTTTTCAACCACTAACATTACATCATCATTTATTTAATGCAAATACCAATTTGTGTTATATAAATTATCATAGAACATTCACACTAGTTTCTATGGACAACAATACACATGGAAACTATCAACCACACAATTTATGTCAAGCATAAACCATTACTTGTTGAAGCATAAATATACTCATTTTATTTTTAGCATACACCATCACCAATATGGAAAATTGCTAGGGATGAAATACCACATTACCAATGTTATAGAATACACCATCACATAATATAGAAAAGGCTGTAACATCATCATACACTTATCATTTCAAGCATGAACCATCACACATATGGGAAATGCTGACATCTCTAACCTTACCAACTATCAACCACTTGGACCCTTTTTCTAAACTACATTGGTCTGATGCCCCTTACAATAGGAGCTATATAGGCAACACTCAATTGACACAAAGTCTTATAGGGTTAGCTCTTCCATTTGCTTGATTATCTCCCTAATGACATCGGCCATACATTCGTTCATCTACCTAATGGACAAACCATTTTTAACCTAGTCCACAATCATGACCCAATAACCAGCCCCGACACTATAGAAGTCATTTTTTACTTCTCATGGGGCACATTAGAGATCACATCCATCTCCCTGACTACATCAAATAATCATTTTAGATCACTTATATCTCAATCCAACTCAACCAACAACCTTGGAGATCGTGACTATCTCCTCTGACCACCACCATTTTTGAGACAACTCTATCTTAATTGTTTTGACTACATGTATGCTACCTCATGAATAGATAGAAAAATTGTCCACACATCACATTATGACCCTCACAAGTATCATATCATTCTCAAGTTAATCCCCACTACTTGTGACATTTTTGTGTTTTCTAAGAGCACTTCCTGAGCCCAAGATACTTGGAACATGATGACCATTAGAGCTACAACTTTGATCGTTTAACCCAATCAGCTACGACTAAATGCTAGGGACCAGTTATTTCAATTTTAACACTCCTCAACCTTTGACTATGATAATTTGACTTATCATCATGTGAAGTGGTATACGCGCAATCCTAATTATTGTAGCGTTCACACTCAAACTTCACCATAACCATCAACTGCCTATCAAATCAGCAATTGATTTTAGGTTCCCTTCCCTTGACTCCCACTTTGAGGGGGAATACCTCATCCCATACCTGGGGCAACCTACTCCTATTTTTGTTTTGCAGTTCATCAGAACAACCAACAAGACAAAAAGGGGCAAATGTAGACACCAAAATTTTGTCTACTCTTTGGTAAACTCCCCCTTGGTCCCCTTGGTCTCTTACACACTTTATTAATTTCAAATAAATTACTTATTTTAAATTAATAACATCACCCTTGACATCACCCATGACACCTCACCTAGGACACCTCACCTAGGACACCTCGCCTTGGACACCTCACCCCTAAGACCATTTCCTACCGCATGACTCACCCTATGACTAAGTCCTTCATATCATAACTACCTAAGACCCATTCCAACCTTCTAACTAACCCTCATGCTTATTAACCCTATCATTTGACCATTCACCAATGACAAGTGTACTTAGTAGATGAAGAATGGGCAAAGGGATAAAAATAGCCCCTTTTACCCATTCTGCACTTGCCGATGTCGGTCAACTATCAACCAACACCAGCAAAACCACTAATGTCAGTTACATAAACTGACTTCTAACAATGAGTGATCACCCCCAAAAACTCTTGGACTCTTGAATTGACTTCTCTCTCACTCGAATCTAGCTCTCTCACTCGGATCTAGCTCTCTCACTCTCTCTCAGACTTTGAGACATCACCATGCATCAAACTTCAACTAACGCTCCCTTAGCCACAAAGACTCTATGCAAATCACTCCAGATTGAATTAGAACATTTTATGAAGTCTTCAACATCAAGCCACAATAGGTATAAGCGTTTAACACCTTAGTTCTTCATCTCACCAAAGTTAAGTATTTCTTTTGCCCTTTCATTTTGGTAATTTAGAAAGCAGTAGTAATTAGTGTCTATTTACTATTTCTAGATACAATCAACTAGAGCCAACCCAATTGTATTCTTAGAGAGGCTAAAAATCCTTCCTCTCACCCTTACCCTTTTTTGACAACCTAGCCTCTACCTTTGTCCTTCTACAGACCTTATTCATCTCTCTGCAACCCTACATAGACTTTTAGACTCCTAGAATCCCTCTGTTGATTACAGACATAACCCTGAGACCCGTCCAAGGACCATTGCCCCTACCAACATCGGTAGCATAACTGATGTCAGAAATCTTGACAAACTGATGCCAGCAAGACTATCGATGTCAATGACTATAGAAGACCAATAGCAGAATATAGGTACAAATTATCTCTATTTCTCTTTCTTAGTCTTTCACCATTTCTTTTATTCGACACTCTTTTTATCAATAAGTGGACTATCATCCCTCAAGGAAGTCTTTGTGCTTCTAGGACCGAGCATGTGCTTGGCAGTCCACCATATATCTATGTAACATTTTTCTATGTTCGAGTCTCTTTCTTCTATAGGTGTCATCCTCCACAGCCAAAGAGGAGCTCCTTCAATCATCTGGATACGGTGCATAGCTTCATTTAGGTACGTACAAACCCCTGACCATTATCTTTAGTTTCTTTCTTCCTTCTGAATGTAAAAAAAAAAAAAAAAATGAGTAGAAACAATATCATTTGCCATTATGTAATAATTTAATGCATTAGCTACTATAAAAAGTAATATCCCTCATTCTATGAGTCCATGGGTGACCAATGAGTATATTGTAAGATAAAGGGAAATTGAGGACCATAATATTAGTTTGAATTATCTTATGTCCAATGGTTAATATAAGCCAGATGTAACCAAGTGTCTTTTGATTATTATTATCAAAACCATGAAAGGTAATATGGGTTTGCTTAAAATGATCCTTGTTAGAACTGAGTGGTTAGATAAGCTAAAATGATGTCACATTAATACCATATCCTTCATCAACTAGAAATTTATAGATAATGATAGTGTTAATGGTTAGTTTAATAAAAAATGGTAGATCATCAACATAAAAAATAATTTTATCATTGATCATGTCCTCTTCAAGATATTCAATAGAATGCTTAGAAGCAGGACACGTAGTTTCAATGGTATGTATGTTGGTGGGTTGAGATTGAATAGGAGGTGGTTATTCATTGATAGAAGATCTATATTGAAATTCTTAGATTTATTACATAAGGAACTTACAATGATAGGGTGAGGTATGAACCAACTCCATAAGTGTAATCTTACAAGGCATAGAGTTAAGTTCTTCAAGAAAGTTCCAATGAGATTTAAAAGAAGAAATAGTGCAGTGTTTAGGAGGTAAAGTAGATTTTGAAGGAATAGATGTGGGTGGAGGTTCAGAAGGAAGAAGTGGTTCCACATGGGTTTCAAAATCTATATTAGTGCTTATATTATTTTTGGGAAAATTTTCTTCTAATGATGGTTTCTTAGGTTTGGTAACAGGATCTTTGTGAGCTACTTACGATGATAATTGACCTTGGAAATGTTAACATATTCAAAATTATTGTAATATTGGTCATAATCAGCATTAATATCACAAACATACTTGGTATTGGGTTGATTATTAGTTGTATAAAAATATTTTTGGTTATTTGAGGTAGAATCTTTAGAAACCTATAGTTTTTAAGACATAGTGGTGTATTCTTGATGATGAAGGTTGAACATGGCTTCATGACTAAATGAATCACCAAGCATATAGGAGACAACAAATTTAGTGAACCCTCTAAAAGATTAATGGGAGTGAAAAATGTTGGCATGGAACCAACAAAATTTATTAGGGTCACAGCATATAAGATGATTGTTAAGATAGGTGAAAGGTTTAGAGGGTGGTAAACATTATTTCATTTTCTACATAGAAAGTGGTGAGTGAGAATATGAAGGGATGTCAGCTTTGGTAACTCCAAGTTTGGTATAAAGAGTATTACTAGTGACATCATTGGTAGATGTTTGAAAATATCATTTTTATAATTTTAGTATTAGGTTCAAAGTGCATCAGGAGAAAGACTTGACATATATCTTGATCAAGATATTCATTAAGTGTTTGAGGAGAAAAGGTTCAAACCTTATATTGAAGAGGAGTCAAATTAGTGATAAAGATTTTAAACAATTTATCATTAGTCATGTTATGGTTTCCTTTATGGGCCAATGATTTCCATCATTTGTTAAAGTCATGAACTGATTCAATGGAAGATTGTTTAGCATTGATGAAGTGGCTAATAAGACAATTTTTGGAAAAGTTATTGTGTTGAAAATATTTAACTAAGGGATTAACCAAATCTTCAAGTTACCAAATGAAATTTTGGGGTAATTGGTTGTACCATTCTAATACATCACCAGTGAAGGTTTTGACTCGGAGTTTAGTAGTGGTGAAGGTATTAGTTTGGACCCATTCTTTGTAAAGATTTCCAAAGGATTTGAGAAATGAGGTAGGTTCTTCAGTCCCATCATACTTGATAGTTGGAGATATGTTACCAATATCGATGGACATAATTAAGGGAAATAAAGGCTCATTTTGAATAATTTGAAGCATATTATTATTCATTATGGGTTGATGAATAACATTGACTGAAGAAACTCTAAGAGGTAGAAGAATATAATTAGGATTAGATTGAGTATGGATAGCTGGAGGTTAATTATCCATATTAATCAAATGATGTTGAAGTTGTGTCATTTAGTTGGTGTTAATTTTTTGCATTACATTAATTTTCTAGATAACTTGGGCAAGAAGTTGAGTTGTATCAGGAGGTGAGTTGGTGCTAGTAGCTTTACTCCCCAAATTAGTATTAGGGGGAGGGTTATTAAAATAAGGATTATTAGTGTAATTATTGATTAAACTTATGTCAATTTTTCCCACATTAGTTTAATGGTTTTGAAGATGAAAAGTATCTTTGTAGGTATAGAAAGGATCAAACCCATCAACTTCATCTTGAGGTGTGATTTGCATAATGTTAGAAGTGATGGATGAAGGAAGGAAAGAGGTGTCTAGAGAGTGATGGTGCTCTTGAGAGGAAAAGAGAGGATGAAATGAACATCCCATATAGTATCTAAATGGATTGAAGATATCTAATAAGATTCTGATAGGAGACTTCATGATGACTTTAGAGTAATGAATAGAATGCTAATAATGATAATTAGGGAAGGCAAAAAACTATATAGAGTTGACTAGGTCAACCTAACATAGAGAATAAGGCGTAAAAATTTATACAAAGTCAACTAGGTTAACCTAGCACAAAAGATAGGGGTTGAAAAAGTGTATAGGATTGACTAGGTCGATCAAGCACAACAAGTAACAAAAAAAGATAGTCTATAAGAAACTATGTTGACATAAAAAACTGTGTACCGAGATAAGAATATTTTTACAAAAAATTAAGAAAGAAATAAATGAAAGGAAACACATAATCAGTTAGAGCAATGAGGTTGATTCAATTGAGTTACACATCACATAACCTTGCACCAATGTTGGTTATTGCAAGTTTTTACAATACAACATACAATTGAGTAAAGAGTAAGAAATTAACTTGGAAAATAAAAGATAACTAAGTGGTTAACCTATATGTTAGATTATTAGAGAATAGTTTTAAATGTGATAGGAAGTTAGTTGTAATCAAGGAACTAGAAATCAATATAAGGATGGTTTCAAGACATTTAGGGTAAAAGGGATTTATAATGGTAGTGGTACAAGATTAGTATTAGGGCCTACCCCGTCAATTCATACATTGTAGTGATAAAGGTGTTAGGTACTTAGCCAAAATATACCATTAACCACATGCTTATACTTGGCCAAAAAACCAAGTTGGCTTCCCCTTGGTGATTAAATCTAAGTAGGTATGCATTGGGTAGACAATTGTTAAAATTATTTTTAAGGTTTTATGATTTGGTATTATGTGAATAAAAGAGAAAATAATGCAACTAAATAGTATATTGAAAACCACCTAATTAGACTCTGTGATATTATGAGCATGCAAGCAACAAAAAATTAATGTGTGATCTAATTACTAGGATATAAGGGTTAATTCTTGCTTTGAACATAGTACAATGTTGTTGTAGTTGATAATATATGCAAATAATATAGAACAAGGTTGATAGTGTCACCTTTATACTATGAAATTAAGGGCCTGAAATTGAACTACATTGACATAGTTAACCTAGCTTTCTAAATAGCACATAGAATATAGAACTACGTCGATAGGGTCGACCTAGTTGAATGTATAGGGGTAGTTTTAAATACTACAAACTATGAAAAATATAACTATAAAAAATGATAGAAATCACAAATGAGGATAGAAAGGAACCTTAGTGGGTTAGAGGATACAAATAAAAATAAGATTGTTATTGAAGAACCTTGATGTGTACTTGTTAATTCTATGAACTATGTTGACTGAGTCAACCTAACTTTGTATAAACCTATTTATAACAAACTTAAAATGTATAGGGTCACCTAAGTCAACCTAGTATGATGATTCTGATGCCTAAAAATGTATAGGGTCAATTACGTTGACCTAGTTGTCTAAACTGGGAGTCTAGAAAGCTTGCACAAATAGAATAAACTTGTATGGACGTGACTGTGTTTTAGACCTATACACAAAATTTAGTATTATGTTTACACAATTGGCCCAACATTATAAATATATGAAAAATAAGTTGATAAAATGATGAAATAAGTGAATAAAACCCATCAATGATTAGATTCACATTGGTTTCACTAGAATGTATGCAATCAAAAATGCATCATGTCTAAAAATTAATCGTAACTCAGAGAATATAAATCATACCATACAATTCCTATTGGGGACACATTTGTTAATGAAGAATATGACCAATATGGGGATCCACTAGACCCTATTAGGGGATCTCTTATCATAATACAGAATACTAGGGAGGGTTCCAAAGCCTCCAATCAAGCACAATCATGTAATAACCCTAATGGAGTCCTATGTTTTGATATCACACTAAACTAATAATAAGTAAAGTAAATCTAATCTAGTACTCACCAAATCATGTGACACAATATGAGGGGTTAGTAAATAACTAAAATGTGTATAAGAGAATCTCAATAAGTTATGTGTGAGGAAGACCCTAATACATGGAATATGAGGATTAATATTATTTGAAGCCAATACTTATGTTACTTTTATCTACTAAAGAAAGGATTAAAGTTAGAGAATACTTACCTAAATGATGAACATTTTGAGACTCAATCTCTCACTTCAACAAAAATTCTTCATAAAAGATTGTTGTGGTTTGTAAGGATCACTAAGAAAGGCCAAATCATCCAAGACTTATCCAAAAGACTAGATAATCTAAGTATAAATGCTAAGCTAAGACTCCTCAAGTAGAATAGTGGAAGAATATATTGTAAATAAGTGAAAGCAAATAATAAATCTTGATTGCATGTTGAAATAATGATGAAATGATATTGTATATATAGTCATTTAAACCTAACACCTTCTAAAAATCTTGGTCGATAGGGTTGACCCAGTCGATTGAGCATAATATTGGACAATTATTCATTAGGTCATGAGCTAGGTCAAACAAAGGCCCAATGAGTTCCTAAGTAAACATCACATCAAACTATATAGGGTCAACCTAGTCAATATATTACATTTGACCTAATCAACCTAGTATAGTTGACTGACAAAAGGGACTTAAGGTGAGGAAAATATGGATGGAAAGTGGGAAAAGACTAGAGATGTGTGTAAGAGAGGAATAATAGCTTAGGGAATGGTTTTAGGATTTGGTTGGATTGGTAATAAGGGATATTAATCATGTGAATCACCAATGGTCCACCCACCCCTTTCATGGTGCACCCCTTAGGGTGTCCATATAGAGATATTGAGTCTTGATGGGTTCTTTCAAGATGTAAAGCATCAATATTTGATAAAAGTTGAAAATATTATGTATAGAGTACTTCTATTGCCTTTTAAATTTTCAAATCTAATGCCATAATTCATCAAGGTATCATATTTATAATATTCAAACATGGGGATACCATGAGAGGGAAATAATCTCCACTAAGGGTGTCTTCTATAGAGGAAGACTCCTCGTGAAGACCTAACTCTTGGTTTTCCCCACCCTCCTTCAAACATCTCCCTAGAAAGTACTAATACTAAAATTTTCATAAAGGACATCCACATTCAACTCGTTATTAACAAAACTAAACCCATTTTATTGGAAGAGGAAGATGGGGTAGAGTTTTCAGGGAAAGGGAAGGCTATTTTGATAGATTCCATTTGGAAAAATAAAAGGTAGATGGAGGAATTCAATGATAAACTCCACAAAGTGGGTATTAGTATGGGTATTATTGGATGTTTATATTTCACCCTAGATGGAAGAAAAAAAAATTAGGTCTTACTTTCAAATCTAACATAACATGGGACTGACCCCAAGCTATGGGCATCTTATAATGGGGTTAGGTCTCTAGGATTTTTAATGAGGCTAGGTCCTTTGATGCATTATTTTAGCTTAATTCCATTGCTAAAACCTAATAATGAGTAGGTAAAAGGAAGAGAAATATAACATGAAAATGAAACCTAAGATAAAAATCATGATGAACCTAAAATATGGTTTATCCACTCCATTTGAGCTCATATTAAACACTAATGAGACAAGCAAAAGACTAGATCAAAAATTCCAATTATATGTCATGCATCAGTGTTTCATGCAAAGGTTCAACAAATTATCCAAAGCTAAGGGCAGTTATGGAGAGGAATAATGCAAGATGCTAACTAGTTGAAGTATCCACATGTGGGCTCTAATCAAAATATATAAAACACTAAACATGATTTGCATAACAAGATCAACTAATAACTAGGTGAGATCAAGACTTGACAAGGGAGAGATTTCTACCACATGCAAAATAAACTAACATGTACACACTAAACTAAAATAATGAAATTAGAAAATAGTCTTGTAGTTATCTAAATAGGTTATGAGCTCAATATTGGTAGATTCTAGTCATGCCCAAGAGAGGGAATAGAGGGATCCTTTTTATGGCTCCAAAGCCTCTATATAAATAAGAAAAGAAGAGAGAGATGGGAACAATACATAAAATATTGGAGAAAGGATCCTTGTCACATGGTGATAACTCATTAATTGCTTTCTATAAACATGAATTCTTCTAACAAGATATCCTTCACTTGTTTCAATAGTCCTCGAGCTCCTCTCATTAGTTGAGAGATCCACTACAAGACAAGGGATTGTTTTGCATGATGACAAAGTGTGTTTGAGTGGAATCAATGCTCTTAACTGATTCTTCAACCACCTAGTCTCCACCTTGGGACACTAAGCCCACTTAACTTTCTCATGAGGATAAAATATTTGAATCTTGAAACTAACAAAACTATCTCATGAATGGTGGTCAGTAACTACTTTGTCGATGAGGGAACCACATTGATAAATGAGATCCTTTTAATTAATCACTTATCTTCCCTATCTCTATATCTAGATCATGGGTCCATTCTATATATGGAAAATAAAACTAAAATTATCAGTTTTATTATAGTTTTCATGTTGATGGGGATTTATAAACCACATATCCCCTTTGCTAGATCTAAATGGGTTCAAATAGACCCATTATGTTTTTGTAAGAACCAAAGAGTCCATTGTATACATAAGTACTTATAAGAATGGAGAACATGGTCATAGAATTAACCTTGCAAATCACAAATATATGAATAGAGGTCTATATTTAGCCTTAATGGTGGTTGTTTATGTTCTTAATCACTTATCTACATCACTATGTCTTTTTCATGGCATTCGATCAAGCTTCAATGGAAGAATGATGGCATTGCAATACTTTCTTGCCCTAGTCAAAAATGGTCCTTTGCTTTAACTTTGTCCATCAAATATTACTCAAGCTAATTTAAATTCTTCAACCTATACCTACTCTCATTGGCCTTGTATATCCATACTAACTTTTTGACTTCTCTCTTATCATATATCTTGATTTGCGTCATTAAACATACTCCATCGATCTTCTATCATCTTGAACATGCTTATGCTACTTGTTAATCACACATTGATCTCAAGATCCTATTGTCAATCTATTATTTTATGTACTTATGCCACATGGTGGCCTCTCAAGCTCCTTGACCTCTTGACTCATATCACACCATTGAATCAAGATGTATGAAGAAAAATGAGCCATATATCACATTGGACTAAATCTCCTATCAATTGATCTCACAATGTTGGATCTCTACTTGGTTGATTTACACTATCAGATCTTATCTAACCTATAGCTATTTAATGGGGTTTAACCCATGTACCTTTTAAAAATTTTTGACCACTACACAAACCATTAGATATTATGTGTTAGTATGAGATCTCACATAGGCCATTATATCTTGATCAACTTTAAACCTTTTAAGTACCATTTGAACCCAAATGATTCCTTTACAGATGTCAAACTTGATGCTTATGCAAACATCCTATGTTGTAGGTCTAAGTTTAGAGCTTGATAAATTGAGATACAAATCTTGTGTAAACATGAAACTTCTATAACATGTTCCTAGTATGAATAAGTCCATGGCACTATAAGATTTTAGTTCATGAGTATTTTTTAGGTATAGTTATTAAATTCTTAAACAAGATAGTTCATTCATTTCTAGATGACATCATGGTGATGGTTTGGCCTTTTAAATCTTGTATAATTCATTCAATCATTCATCTAAATAGAAAATGTTCTCATCTTGTCAATCCATGTGAAGAGCTTGGTATTTAGGTCAAAATTGGCCAACATCTTGGTGACTCATAGTGGTTAAATGCCTATCTATGCAAGGAAACCTAGACCATATTACCTTGTCTAGTCCATTAGGCATGTAGTCTCCTCTTTGGTTCAACACATTGACTTGGATCCAACACTAGCAACCAATATTGATATAACCTCCTTTTAAACAATACAAAGACAACAAAAGGGATAAAAGTAAGTACATGTAGGCACTTGGAGGAAATAAAATTAGCTAACCTAATAAATGATTATTCTCAAAGGCACTTGGAGAGAAACATGAACCTACCTACCCTAAACTAACCAAACAAAATGCAATTTATACAAAACTATTGAATAGTTACATAAAATAGTTCCCCTTTATTACTAATTCAATATACTATACATGCTTGAGGGTAGACAACCAAACATTTATGAGTGTATAATGAACATATTGATAATACACATCTCTAAGAAAAAGAACAAAAATAAACTTACCTACCTAATCTAATTGAATTTAAATACAAACATATTAGAGTGGATAGGCAAGTTGATCTTGCTCTTTTTTATTCTCAAATTTATGATCTAAGTTAAGCAAAACCTATGATGTCTCCTCCTTGTCATCCTCTAATTGACCTAGATACCTGATAGGAAATCCTCTTGTTAATAGTAAAATTGAACAATTATATTTTGCCTCACTTTTTCACTTTGTTGTTTCATCATCAAGATCCTTGAGAACACTCAAATCATAGTCTCCTTGGAGAGAAAGATAGCTTGCTTCTAAAATATCAAACAAGTATTTTAATTCCTTTTCACTTGTTGGTGTATGCAAGTTGATATTTAGTTGATTATGATATTTTTCCTAAATCACATGCTCATATGAGAAGCTCTATTCACCCTAAATGATCTCCTCTATCACACAAGCTAGTGGTTCATCTAGATGCATTTCCTAAGCACCCAACATGTCTTCCTCATCAACCTCACTCAAGATCTCATATTGTTACTCAAATATAAATGAGGGTCAATTTTAACATCCAACATCCAAATGGACACCTTTGTCTTGATCAAGGTTTTATTCCCTATCCTCTAGATCTAATCCATTAGGGATATCTTCATTTAACAATTAATTCTAAAGTGTATCCACCTCAGACACCTAATCTTGATCCTCTTTTTTATTTATGTAGAATGAAACTTCAAAAGTCCATTAAAGGTCCTTTTTATCTCCAACTTGAGGATTTTCCTCATTAAAATCCAATTCATTAGTGTCAAATCCATGCCAAGAAGGTTGGTTCAAACCTAACCCTTCTCCTTTTGAATGATGTGGGATGCCTATCATGATTTCCTCATCATGGACACTTACATTGTCTACTTCAGGTTCATTTATAACTATAAGCTCCTCCTCTATCCTTTATATAAAAGGATCTTTATCTAAGAGGGAGATGATGGGAGGTTGAAGAATCTCACCTCACTTGTAGATTATGAGAGTATCTTTATACTTAGGGAGTTTGAATGATATCTTTGGTGGATCTTGAGGAAAAGAGAGAGAGTCTTAAAATTATTTTACACCAAACTCACTAAGCTGAGCTATGGTTGATTGATCTACTTTTGGCACAACATACTCCTCAAAAAATACCTATTGGACTACCTCAACTAGCACCTCATATTTATGAAAGCCTTTTTGAATTGACTTCCATGAGGGAAAAGTATAAGAAGCAACCTCTTTTTATTAAACTAGTTCATTCACCTTCATAACTAATACTTCATTCCTCTTTTTATGCATGCCTTCCTTGACTAATTTCCATGAGGGGAAAGTGTAGGAAAGAGTTGTCTTTTCCTAATTTTGAATCTCTTCCTCTTTCCTCATTTTTATCTCTAATTCCTTGATTTTTCTATCTATATTCTATTTTAAAATCCTCTCTTTAAGGTGGTCAATGGCCTTAGGAATATCAAGAACACAAGAGGGATGGTAAGAGATACAAGAGGATTTTTGAGCAAGATAAGTGGGATCTTGGATATCAACACAAAGATATTACATATTAGTCTCCTTTTTTTATTTGAAGGCCTATTTGGATTGAATTCCATGAAGGGAAAGTTCGAGGAACATATGAAGAACTTAGAACCTAAGAGGGGTCACTTTGAGTAGATCTTTAGGGGAAGATGGGTGGTATATATAAGGATTGAGGTGGTGTATATAAAGGCACACAAGGTTGGTTAGGTTAGACCTATTGTTCCTCAAGACTTTTTAGCTTATCCTTAATGCTTTGAATGTAACCACTTACATCTATCATCTAAATTATGAGATTTTTCCAATTTTCTCTCTCAATAGGTGCCCATCTTCCTTTCCCTTGATGATATGACTACCTTACATAATGGATTTGGTAGTAGAGAAATCTTAGCCATAATAATTTTGGGAATATAACTCTAGTTCATGATTTTTAAGGCTTACTAAAGTCTACTTAAGTGTTGGTATAGATGGATCATGATAAGGTTGGTAAGAGTCATTCCCTTGTTAATAGGGATAATGAGAATGATATTGGGACTACTGATAAGGAGGTGGATAAAAATGATGTTCACCATAGTTATCCATAGAAAATTCATATGCCAAATGAGATGAGAGAACTAAATAGAAACTTCATTAAGACATACCTGGCCTGATCATAACTAGAAGATTGATTTGGAGTTTCCATTGGTGCTAACTTATTGCTTCCAAAATATGATTAGAGGAAAGACACACCAAGATATTCCCACTCTATTAGAACTTTTTCCCACCAGTCATGCTAGAACTATTAGAGGTCTATATATCACCTTAACTAGAATCAAAAGTGTTCAGGTCTTACTTACAAAACTATCTCAACAATGGATTGACCCTACATTGTGGGTATCCATAATGAGGTTATACCTTTGGGATTTTTAATGAGGATATCTCCTCTGATGCATCATTTTAGCTCATTTCAACTACTAAAACCTACTAATGTCTAGGGAAAAGGGAAAGAGAGATAAAATGAAAAGGAAACTAAGATAAAGATGGTGATGCACCTAAAATATGGTTGATACATTCCATTTGATATCCTATTAATCACTAATGAGACAAGAAAAATAGTAGATCTAGAACTCCAAGTATCTATCGTGCATCAGTGTTTCATGTAGAGGTTCACCAAATGATCCAAGGATGAGGGAACTGATAGAGAGGTCTAACTCAAGACACTAATCAGTTGAAGTATCCACATGTGGGCTCTAATAAAAAGATATATAATACTAAACATAACCTTCATAATAAGATCAACTAGTAACTAGGTGAGATAAAGCCATGACAAAGGAAATATTTCTACCACATATGCAAATCAAACTGATATGTACACACTATACAAGAATAATGAAATAAAAAATTAGTCTTATATTTATCTCAAGAGGTTACAAGCTAAATCTTGGTAGATTCTAATCATGCCCAAAAGAGGGAATAAAGGGATAATTTTTTTGGCTCCAATGCCTCTATATATATCAAAATAAGAGAGAAAGATGGGAATAATGAATAGGAGAGTGAAGAAAGGATCCTAGTCATGTGGTGGTAGCTCATTTATTACTTTATACATGTATGCCTTCTTCCAACAAGATATACTTCACTTATTCTAATAATCCTCAAGATCCTCTCATTAGCTGAGAGAACCACTAGAAGACAAGGGTTTGTTTTGCATTATGACAAAGTATATTTGAATGGAATAAATGCTCTTAATTGATTCTTTAACCACCTATTATCCACCTTGGGACCATAAGCCCAATTGACTTTCCCATGAGTTTCAAATCTTTGAATCTTGAAACTAATAAAGACATGCCATGAATGGTGATTATTAGCTACTTTGTCAAAAAGGGAGCCATGTTGATAGATGAGACCCTTTTCATTAATCACATATCTACCCTATCTCTATATTTATATCATGAATCCATTAAATACATGGAAAACTAATCTAATATTATTGGTTTTCCTATAGTTTTCATATCAATGGGGACCTATAGACCACATAGCCCTTTGTTGGATCCAAATGGGTTCAAATAGACCCATTATGTTTTTGCATGAACCAAAGATTCCATTGTATTCACATGTCCTTATAAGAATGGTCAACATAGTCATAGAATGAACCCTAAAAGTTACAAATCTATGAACTAGAGGTTTATATTTATCCTTAATGGTGGTCCTTTATGTTCTTGATGACTTGGTTACATCACTATCTTTTTCATAGCTTTTAGTCGAGCTTAAATGGTGGAATAATGAACCTCCAAGGCTTGCTTTCCCTAGAAAAAAATGGTCCTTTTCTTTCACTTTATCCATCGAATATTTTATGATCCAATTAAAATCCTCCAAACTTCTTTTACTATCATTGGCCTCATATATCCCTAATGACTTCTTTACTTCACTCACACCATACATATTGATTTTATGATTAAACATGCTCCATCAATCTTCTGTCAGCTTGAATGTCCTTATTCCACTTATCAATCACACATTAATCTTAGGATCCTATTTTCAATCTATTGTTTTACACACTTACACCACATGGTGGTCTATCAAGTGCCTTAACCTTTTGACTCATCTCACACCATTGGATCAAGATTTATGAAGCAACATGAGCCATAAATATCATTGGGCCCACTTCCTTATCAGTCAAGTTTAAAACATTATATCTTTGCTAGGTTGATTCATATTGTTAGATATTATCCAACATGTATTTGTTTAATGGGGTTTAACCTAGGGACCTTTTGACTTGTTTGAACCTAGTGTGTACTAATAGATATTATGTGTTAATATGAGAGCTCACATAGGGCCATTAGATCTTGATCAACTTTAAACATTTTAAGGACCTTTTGAACCCAAAAAATTACTTTATAGAGATCAAACATGATGCTTGCATGAAAATCCTATGTTATAGGTCTAACTTTGGATCTTGATAACTTGAGATAAAAAGCTTGTGTAGGCATGAAACTTGTTGATCATGTTTCTGATGTGAATAAATCTATGGCACTATAAGATTTTAGTTTTCAAGGATTTATAAGGTGTATCTATGAAATACTCAAATAATCTAGTCTATTTATTTATGGATGACATCTTGGTGATGGTTTGGCCTTTCAAAGTTTGTATAAGTCATTTAATCATTCACTAAACAAGAACTTTGCTCATCTTGTCAATCAATGTGAATAACTTGTTATGTGGGCCAAAATTGGCCAATAAGTAACCTAATTAAGGAATGTAACTCAATCAACAAAGAATTTGGGAAGGTACTATAGGATATTGCAAAGATAAATAGGGTAGAGGACCTCCCATAAGCTATAGAGAGTAAAAGTTAGTGACTCAACACACTTATAAGCCCTTCCCTACACCCCTCTCTCTAAATAATTCTCTTAAGAAGAACCTATAAAAGGAAGCCTAAAAGAAATTAAAGATGATCCTCTTGAAGGACACTATTGAGGGCTCGACTAAAAATACCTAAGAAAGAATCATCAAATAAAAGATGAAGGATAAGGTGGAGAATCCAGATCCTCTTAAGGAACTCATGAAGGACACTAGGCCCCCTAAGTAATACCATATTTTTTATCTTTCTTTCTAGACTCATACTTTTGGTTTTTTGTTTCTCTTCTTATATTTTGATTATAGTTTATTTTAAACCCTTGGGGATTAATTTTCTATATTTTGATACTTGTTTAATTGTTAGGTTATAGGATCCTTGTAAAACCTAGTCATTTACCTAAATAAATAAAACATATTTTAAAAAATTTAGATTGCATAACGTATAATATTTTTTGGTAATATGATTATGATTGTTGTCAAAAAGGACACTATGGATGTCATTCATGTTAAAAGCATCAAGTAAGATTGATGGAGAGAAGATAATGTTTCATAGTTACACTATGAAAAGTTATCATGTTCTTTATAGAGACCATATATGGATGTTTAAAGTGAAATAGATAGAATATTTGTTATGGGATTTTTATGATCATCTTGAAAATATGCTCTGTAAGTTCAAATAAGAATAAATGAACTCATAATTAATTTATTTAGCTCTCGAAATGGGTAGGTTTTTTTAGTAAAACCCTAATGGTTTAACCATGGAATCAATAGAAAATTTTTATTTTGAAGTTGATTGGATATAGCTTGGACCCAGTAGCTTAAGTTATATCTTAAGCCTTTGTCTCCATTACGAAACTAGCCCCCTCAATTGAACAATTAATGGCTCTAAGCAATGATCAAAGGAATTTATATTTTCCTAATTCTAAGACTTAATAATTTTCCTAGCTTGATTAATGACCTACACTTCATCATACATAAATGATCTACTGAAATGAAGCAAAGTCATATTTTCAAAAGGAGCTCCGAGTAAGTGTGTAAGTGACAAGTGTCACATTCACGAACCTTGTTAGATAGAGACACAATGAGCATAAGCTTGTCAAAGATAATGATCAAGTTAGTTAGAAGGTTAAACGGACCATCCTTAATCAAACATTGAAGATCTAATAGAGCATGATGAATTCAAAGTGTCAAAGGTCCTTCTGAGTGAATGCACTAATGCCAAGTGTCACAAGCACATGAGTCTATCAGTTAGAGGACCAATGCAATGATGTTAAATGTCTCAATAGTGGGGACTAACATCTATGTATAAAAAGCACATGCTTATGCCAAGTGTCATATCCTTAAAGGTTGGATAGATATAAAAATTAATCTTGTCAAAATATATGATGGTGTGTAGGTGATCTTCCAAAGGAGATCCAATAGAGCATATGGACTCAAATGTTATAAAGTGCTTAATTTTTATTGACATAGTGGAAATTTAAAGAAAAAATAGGTTAAATAAGATCAATAGAGTGAAAGTGATCCAAAGATATAGGAAGTAATGAGATGAGGTCAAAGAGTTGAAGTTCAAAAAAAAATTCAAGGTAAAAGTCGATCATCTTTGGAGATCAAATGACACATGGAAGCTAGGATCTGGAGATTAAATGGATGCATTTTAAAGTTGAGTTATTTTAATATTAACCATTAGATTATTGTGCCAAAGGCAAGATCAATGACTGACATTTAATGTCATGTCCAAACAAATAGTTAGTTGGAGAAACATGTAGGAACTTGTGTATAAACCCTATATCTCAACACAGACAAAGATATTGATCAGTTCAACTGATCAAATCTACATTAAAGAGCATCTACATCAAAACTTGAGTCAATTAGATGATATAGAAAGGAAAGAGACTTGTAATTATGGCATGATGCATGAAATAAATATGTCAAAAATTTAAAGTTCATGTCATAATAAACTAGAGTCCAAAATTGACATGATGTGTTACAGTCTAAGTGTGAACACATAAAAGATATAGAACCTATTATGCATATTTTATATACCCCCCCCTCCAAAAAAAAAATTCAAAACCATACTTACTTCCTAGTGATGACCTAGTCGTAAATCTTAAAACTGTGTCAGGCACCCCTATTTATTAACAATATTAGTAAATGCATTTTTATTGTGAGATCATAATGATTGATTGATGATTCTATTTTTGTTTTAGTGGTTTTAGAAAGCAAAGTGGATGAATGAATAAAATATGCATATATTGTTATACTCATGATAAATTACAATTTAGTTGTTAGTTTTAGTTTATATACATTTGAATTATTTTAGTGATATATTTGGAAGTATTGAATTTCAACTATGTTAAAGATGTTGCATCTTTTTGATATACTCAATATCTGATGTTTTGGTTGTTTGATTTAATTCTATATAAATAATTTTCATAATATTTAGTTGTTATTTATGGATTAGATATGGATTACTCATCTCGATAATTTAAATAGATATAGTTATAGAACAACAATAATTGATCAAGTTATAGCAATGAATTTGCAATTTAATGTTTTTTCTTGGTCAAATGATCTTATCTCATTTAGTTGCTCATATGATTATAATCTATGATTTTAGAGATAGGCTCTTTGGAATTTTAAAATCATTGAGGATTATTCTCATCAGATATATATATATATATATATATATATATATATATATATATATATATATATAAATAACATTTTCACAAGAATGACATTGTATTCATCCCCACATGCATTAAATTATAATGAGTTTACTAAATAATAATGTTCATTATGAGGTCTGCATAAGCTCATTAAGATTAGCATTTTATTAATATTTCTAGGGTCTCATCATGTTTTAATTTGGAATGAAATGGGTTTAGGATTGACTAAAGACCTAAGTTTATTTAATGATAAAAACCTTTGGTTATATTATTTAATTGATGGATTTTTCATGAAACATGATTGTTCAAATGACATATACACTTGGGTCTAGTCATCATGATTTGAGTTGGTATTTGTATGAGGTTTGACATTGATAGGATTTCAAAGGTGACTTGGTATATTTGTGGTATCAAATATTGTGTAAGGTGGTAATGTCATTTAAGAACATTGAATATATTTGGATGCTTAGGATTATCGAAAGTTTGGTGGTAAGGTATGCATTGATGAATCACTTATCTCCTCAAATCATGTATTTTAGCATGGAATTTGGTAAAAATAATAGTGAATGATAAGTTTTGTAATTGGTCAAAATATATTAGTAAACTACTAAGTTTGGCAAGAGTTAGTAAGGACTAATGGGAAGTGAGTACATATCCCTAAGCAGTTATGAGGTGAAGTTGGTAAATAAAGGTTATTTTTCTTGAGTTATTTTTCATTTGAGAAAGCTTTTGGTAGAAGCAAAATTTTGGTTTGATTGTAATTTTAGAAAGAAATGTGAACAAAGAGATTTAAATAGTTTTTTTGAAGTTGATTTCAGGTATGGATGTTTTAGTTTCATCCTATTTCTAAGCTTGGGAAGTTGATGCATGACCTTAAGTGTTTTATATGTTCAATGGAAATATGTTTAGGTATGCATGCAAGTTAACATTTCTAAAAAATGGAATCTATGGTTTAAAATGTTTGATAGTTTCTTTTCCAAGTTTCTTTATATAGTGGCAGTTGTGGTATTCAAAGCACTATATGATTTTGGATCACAAATTGTAAGTAACATTGTTGATTTCTAGTTTCAAATTCTTTGATTTTGTTTGGTGAAATTTTCCTGAAATTTGTCCATCCTCTCAGTTGGGTGATAACTTGCATATGCAATAATTTTAGATGTTGGTGTTTACAAGTCATTTCATTGAACGTTAGAATATAATTGTGAACTTGAATAGGTATGCATATTTTCTATTTTATATCTCTTAGAAATATGGAGGATCTTGTGGTAGTTTCAGACTTGTCCTAGTTAGAATAGTCTATTGTCATTTAAATTTTGGGGTTTCATCTACATTTCCTATCATTACCATCCCTTCTCAATTTTTAGATGTTTTGGGTCATGTAATAATTGATATTAAATATAGTTGAAGAAGAGATTCATTTCATTAATCATCTGTATACATGAAGGTTCTTTCTTAGTTTCTTGCATGTTTTGCAATCACAATATTTAATTTCAAATCTATAGTGAAATATGTTACATGAAAAAAGAAAGATAGGGATGATTGTCATGCAATAATCTATTGTTAAAAAGAATATTTGTTGAGGGTTTTCAAGTTTTGGAAATCTTATTTTGGTTTTTATTCACATGGATTATTGGGTCTTAGTGTTGAAATGTTGAGTACAAAATGAGTTGCACTTATTATAGACAAAGGTTATAATATGAAGCAAGTTGGAAAAAGTCACATATAAATTTTCCCCCATGAGTTTGTTTGTGGATTCTGACATAGTTTAGGTTCTTGTTCTGAGTTGGAAATTTTCTTGAATATTTCTAGTCATGATAGAGTTTTGTATAAATGATAATTAATTAGATTTGATTAATATGTTTTCTTAGTTGTTTAAAATTTGTTGAGTAATTTTCTTGGAATGATTCAGTTTCAAATGAGGAAATAATTTAAGAATTAAGTTGTTTTTATAATTTTGAGCATGGAAATTAGTATGGTTTGATTCAGATATAACATAGTGATGTGTACTATTCCTGGATCATGAATAATTTTTAGTCGTGAGCTTAGAATCTGAATTGGACATTTTTCTAAGTTATTGAATATTTCAAAATGTCTGGGTGAGAACAACCAATAGAGAATAGTAATGATGGAGGATGGGTTCAATGGTCAAACTGAGGAAGTCATTCAAACCATAGCTGAATTTCTAGTGGGGTTGGTTTCCATACTAGGCATTTTAGGTCTAGATTTCCTCAGGGCACAAGAATGTCCATCCATTTTGATTCTTCTAATCCTGATTTCTAGAATGTCTTGAATTCTCTTTCAATTCAGAGAGGTTGTGGTGGTTTTAGAAATGATAGATGTCATAGGGGATTTGAGGGAAAGGAGTTGGAGCTCATGCTCAATCCCAAAGTAGTTCTTCATATTTTCTTAAACACCATCCTGAGCTTGATCCTTATCTATAGTTACAACCTCCTAGTTTTAGAGCAGAACCAATTGACTAGCCACTTACTACACATTAATTTCTTGATTCTTAGTGAAAAAATCAATTAAATAAAGAGATAGCCCATGCCAAAGACATTAGGAAAATTAATACTCTCTCAGATACCCCTACTCCATCTAATTCTGACCATGGAGAAAAATGTAGGAGATTGAACTTTTCAAGGGCTTATAGTGAACCAATCTTGAGGTCTAAAAGACTAAATTTAAGGGGTCAAGGATTTGGAAATAAAAGGAAGTCTATTGATATCATTGATCATGTTGTTGAGAAGAGTACTACTAGAAAAGGAAAAGAATCTAAAGCGCCTAATGAACTCAAGATAATTAAAAGGGTGAAATTATAATTTGATGATGATACATCTTAGACATGCACTAGATTGCTACCTTTTTCTACATAATGACAGTGATCTAATATCCTTCTAGTGTCATTTTATAGGTGTAAATAAGGATGATGAGGAGAGATAGGGGTTATTAGTGAGGGGATCAATCCATGACATCATATATGAGACTCTATAACCATACAACCCCATGACACTAGAGGATTTGAGTGTACCATCTACCCAAGCTCAGGTGAGTTGGTTTAGATTAGCTAGTGAGGTAGTGAAACAAATACAGGTTTAGAGGGAGAGAGTATAGCCACCAATATAGATGGATGTAGGTTAGAGATAGGATTGGTAGGCCTTGGTAGATGAGAGAGTTGTGCATTTATAAATAGTGATATAGATGATACAGGCATATATAATGATATAGACTCAATTGACTCAAGCACATACATCAACCCAAGCTATGTTGGTAAAGGCACAGGTGTAGATAGAATGCCTATAGGGAAAGGTAGAAGGATTGACATCTCAAACTACCTCATTAAAATGTATCATTCATAGGATTCAAATCAAGGCCTCAATAGCTAGTGTGGCTAGGCCATGACATAGACATGATGGAGCCTAGATCTAGTGCTGAGGCTTTTTATATGGTTGTAAATGTTGTATAAATCTCATGGTATGTATATATATATATATATATATATATATGATGTATCATTTTAGCTTACTGGTGTTGGTTGTGTCTGTTGTCTTTATGGTTGTTGTGTTTATGGATGCTTTGGATATATTTCTTTCTAGCACATGTATTTAGCTTTGTTGTATATTATATGGGTAATATATGTGGTGTGGTTTATTTTCTAGCATTATGGAGTACACATGCATGGTTAAAAATAAATAGGTGAAAAAGGGCTTGGAAAAATATAATCAATCAAAGAAATGTACTACACACTAGTTCATGTTGGGAAATGTGTAATAACAAAAAATGACTAAGTATAAAAATACAAAAAAATGGCAAAAAATATGGTAAAAGGGGATTTGTTTTTAAACCAATGTAAAATATTTTTACACCAAATTAAAAAAACTAAAATCATTCTAAATATCACGTTGAGAAGTATGACAACTAATGTAATAAAATGGAAGGTATGTAAAAGGACATAAATGGTAATAAAAACAAATCAAAATTAAGTCAATCAATTATACTATTTCACAATGGGAATTAGAAAAGAAAAACAAAATTTTCAAAACTTGGTCTTAAATTTATCATACCAATTCAAGCTGGGAAGTATGAGAAATTCAAGAAATGGTTTTAATCTTACATGCACTTAGAAAATAAGAAAGTAAAAGGAAAAATAAAAATGAAGTAAGCATAAAACATACTAATTATCAAGATAGGAAGTATGTAAATGATGTGTAACCTCATAATCAATCTAATCTTATCTCTTATTTGACACATAATTTTGAATGATGACTTGTTTGTTGGAAAATTTTGTGAGGAGGGTTGGGTCCCATATGTTGTCCCCAAAAATGAGTGACATTTTTGGGACAACCTATGAACTATTTTGGTTCAGCAAACCAAAATCATCTCTCCCCTTTTCAAAAATCACTCTGAGCATTCAAGTCCTTCATTTCTCAAAGCTTTTCTAGAAATCTACGGACTCTGCAGGCTTGGAACTATGGACTCTGCAGGTGGAACTATGAACTTCATAGATGGTTTCTACAAACTCCAAAAGCTAGATTTCCATGGAATCTTTCAAAGTTAGAGAAAATTACCAACTTGGCTTCTACGGACTCTATAGGGAAGCTCAAATCTATGGACTCTCAAAGCCTCAAAACTATAGACTCTACATGCTAGTTTCTCACATCTACAGACTACCCCAGATCTACAAACTGATTTTTATAGACTCTATAGGTTGGATTCTATGGACTCTATAGGAAAGGAATAAGCTCTCAACACTTAGGTGATTTCAAGGTTGGTTTAATGGGTTCAATGGTTCAACAGGTTCAATGGCCATAGGGTTCAACATGTTTTGTTCAAGTGATCAAAAAGACTTAGCCAAATAAAGATATTGAACTAATTAAACCATAAAACCATTGAACCAAAGTTGGTTTAATAAGTTAGTTCAAATGGTAGGTTCAAGGGGCTGCCCCAAAGCCAAAGGAACAAGTGCCCTTGTGGAGGGCAGTGAGCAAAGGCAGAAAAGATAGAATTCCTTTGGATTTGTTCAAAGGTCGAAGGAAATGACTAAGTGAAGGAGGCCAAAATAATTCCTTCGGAAAGGTTTTTCCCAAGGAAAATGACCAAGGCAAAATTCTTTCAGACATTTTGTCTAAAGTAATTCACTCAAGAAGAAAGCCTGATGGAAAGCAAAAGCCCGTCAGAAGAAATAATGAAGGAATTCTTTCAGAATTTTCATCTGAAGGAAAGGAACCAACAAAATTCCACTGAAGGAAATAAAGCCCAAAGGCCACCCAAAGTATCTTGAAGGGTAGGTACCCTTGTAAGAGGCTCTCACCGAAGGAAGTCGACTATTTCTCAAGGCCCTGAAGCGTAGGACCCCTCTAGGAAAGATCAAATAACAAAGCTAAAGGAATTGTCAAGGAAAGTGACAGGCCCATAGATGTCAAATTCATGGCAATGAAATAATTGTTGATCTTTGAAGGCTTTAGTGTAGACCCAAATGCATTCAAAGGCCAAAATGCTGAAGGGAAAAACTGCTAAGAGAAAGAGCATAAAGAGCCAGTAAAGCTGGGAATGTAGCCCCAAGAGCTCAAATTTTAGGAAGAGACAAAGATGGAAAAAACAAAATTAGAAAGAGGGAAAAGCTTGAAATATCTATGTAAAAGTAATTTCAGTAGGTGGAATAGTCCACTAAGTAGATATTTTTGCCTACAAACATTGAAGGCTCTGCCTATTAGTCTCACTTGGAGTAAAGGCAAAATGGACAACTGCACAGACATCAGAGGGGACAGACCAAATGATCCAGACTCAAGAAGAGACATATTAGATGAATGGACATGCCATAGTTAAGGCAACACACTATTTTAGGCATGGTACCTCCAAATAGAATTGAAGGTGCATTGAAGGCATTGACTGTAGCATGGGCCATCCCATGGGAGAGAGTGTCAAGCCTTGCTTGGTGGCTATATATTGTAATCTCTTTTATTGTTTTAAGGAGATCTTCCTATTATTAGAAGCAAAAATCTACCCAAATTGAAAGGCAAATACTGAGACTTTGAGCTCAGATTGTTGTTCATATTATTCTATGTGAATGAGAAAGTGACTTGTAGACTTTGTGCTGTTATAGCTTGTATCATTTTAGGATATTGTTCTTATGTTTGTCTTATGAATGTGTTATTATTTATTTGATCTAAAAAGTAGAACTAGTGGAAGTAATTAGGAAGGTGTCCTAAATCCAACTATGGAGAGACTTTGTGCCCCCCACAATTGACTTTAGTGTGTTTTTTTCTATTTCTATGTAAAGGACCTTGGGATGACTTCATGCCCCCATTATTCTTCGTATCTCACTCTTGGGAACTCAAGGTGGAGAATTTGTGCTACATCTTAGATTGTTGTTTAATCTACACTTTTGGTTACTTGTCACTACTAGAAAGATTCCTATTATTTGCAAGAACAAGCACTTCTGAAAGAAGAAAAGCACCTTCTATCATTTCACCAAGATTTTTACTATCCAGGAAGGGATCTGGCTCTTGGCTGAATGTCACTTCTAAAAGAAGAGAAGTACCTTCACCAATCACCTAGGATTTCTCCTTTGACTTGTGAGCATCATCTCTAAAAGAAGAATGATGGATGGTATATCCTACCCCTGAGTATTATTTTTAGCTTATATATATATAGTATATAACACCATTATACCTACAAGGAACCTACCCTTGATGAGAGGAGAGATTTGTCCCCTTTAGATGTGGTAAACCTAAAATGAGGACCAATCTCCATATGCTATGGTTGAAGAGACCTATTTTTCTCACCAGTTAGTTGGTTGACAAAATATTCACCCAACTATTTTTGGTGACTCTGCTGGAGATGAACGTGCAATCTGAAACCTCAAGTTTCAAAATAAAATAGTCCCTACCCTTATCCATTATAGACTCTGGTGACTCCATTTTTTTTGTTACCCATTATCATTATAGCCTTACCATTTTCTTCCATCTCCATTATTTTATTTGGTCTGCAAAACCAGAGTTACTGGGAAAGAGTGTGCAGTTTGAAGCCTTAAGCCTCAAGCTGAAGCAGGGCCAGTTCTTTTCCATTTTTGTTCTATAATTTGGCCACTCCATGAAGATTTGTTATCCCTATTTTTCATAATTAAATCATGGTATTTCAAGGCCCCTAGGGTAACTCATTTCGCCCACTCAACTTGACTCTACCTTTGCATGAACTTCCACGTAGTTCAAGAAAGAACTTCCCTAAATTCTTTAGAGATGGGAGAGTTCACCCTAATGAACACATTGTAGCCTTTATCATAGCCTGTGGTGTGATAGGGGTGGAATTTGAAGACGTGGTAGTTAGGATTTTTGTGGAGACCCTACAAGGTGATGTTATAGAGTGATTTTACCATCTATAAGCTTGATCAGTGACAAACTAGAATACCTTAAAGGCCAAGATCGAAGCAAGGTTCAAGCCCATAGAGGATGCCCATGCCTTATTGGCCCAGCTCACCCAGATGAAGAAAGAGCCTCATGAACCTATGAGGGATTTCATTGCCAAGTTTGACAAGCTAAGAAATAGGATTCCTACAATTACTTAGCCAACACCTGAAAACCTCAAATGCTTCTTCATCAACTCATAGCTACCTGAAGTGAGTTTTCTACTAAGGCAAGATAGCCACATAGACCTTGCTACTACTCAGGACTTGACAACTAAGGTTGAAGATGACCTTATCTTGGTAGGAAAGATAAGGAGAGATATTAACAGAGGTAAACCATCTTCATCTTCTGAATACTCACCCATAACCACCATTGATCAAATGGTACAAAATCTAGCAAATGAATTAATAGCCTTGAAAAGGCAAATGGCACAATGTATGTCTTCTGCTCCTTCATATAGAGATGTACCAAGGAGGACATTCCCCAATCAGCCATATCAAGGCAACATTGCCAAAATTCAAGGGCAACCAAATCATCTTCCTCCCCCATAGAGAAACCTTGCCCTTAAAGCACCTCCAACTAACTCAATAGTTGGATATCTAGAAATAGAACATGCTTTCTCTTTACAACCTAAGTTTGAAAAATCAAATGACGTTGATCTCTTCACAAAGGATCAAGAAGAATCAGCTGGTGACTCCCACATTGATTTCCTAAATTACTAAGATGAACCTATAAGTGAAGATGAAGTAGTCAAAGGATCATATGTAGTATTCACCTGGTCCAAGAATCAGTCAGCCCAGTAGGCTGATAAAGGAAAGACAAAGGAGCGACCCCAACCAGCAATTTCAATTGCTAGGATTATGTTGATATCTCCTCAAGGAGATATTTTTCCTTCATACAAGTTATAGTTTAACAACACCAACAACATAGCTAGATGTGAATCTTTGTTTCTCAAATTAAAGACTACTTAGGATGAAGATATCAAACTCCTTCACACTAAAGGAGATGTTGAGCTGATGGTTTGTCAGGAGTTTGGTGCTGACAATCAAAGAATGTGTTGGACTGGACTAGTAGAATAGTAAGCTATGGTGGTGGACCATACTACTATACTCCAAAGTTAGAAAAAATAAATCTTCACCAAGAGAGCAAGGAGTTATGATTTTCAAATTGGAGGCCACATCTTGCCATGGGGCAAGAAGAGAGAACCAAAAGGAGTGCACAAAAAATGTGATTCTTAGTGGAGAGTTCGATTCACTCATCACTGATTCTGGGGACAAAATGGTTTCTTGCTAGTTTATTATGATGGAATGCCATCTTCATTATCTCATAATGGGTAGTGTTTGAATCACTTTAATTCTTGAAGTATCAAATAAGTTCACCTGTACATATGTATATCTGTATAGTCTTTATTTCTACTTTGTGTTGTTTGTTTTCATTTTTCAGAGCCTTTATTTTTGGGTAGCATGACTCCATATCCCAATGGCATACTTTAAAGGCACTGGAGATTTTGGTTTCTACTCCCCTCAGATGTTCCAAGTTTTTAACTAAAGGAAGTTCCCCAACTGGAGCCAACTGTTGTCCCCAAAAATGAGTGACATTTTTAGGACAACCTATGAACTATTTTGGTTCAGCAGACCAAAATCATCTCTCCCCTTTTCAAAAATTACTTTGAGCATTCAAGTCCTTCATTTCTCAAATATTTTCCAAAAATCTACAGACTCTATAGGCTTGGTACTATGAACTTTGCAAGTGGAACTATGAACTTCACAGATGGTTTCTACAGACTCCACAAGCTAGATTTCTATGGACTCTTTCAAAGTTAGAGAAAACTATAGACTTGGCTTCTATGGAATCTGTAGGGAAGCTCAAATCTATGAATTGTGAAAGCCTCAAAACTATGGACTCTATAGGCTAGTTTCTCACATCTATGGATCCCCCAGATCTATGAACTCATTTCTGTGGACTCTGCAAGTTGGCTTATATGGATTCTATAGGAAAGGAACAAGCTCTCAACACTTAGGTGATTTCAAGGTTCATTCAATAGGTTCAATGGTTCAAAAGGTTCAACGGCCATTAGGTTCAACATGTTTTGTTCGAGTGATTAAAAAGACTTAGCCAAATAAAGATATTGAACCAATTGAACCATTAAACTATTGAACCAAAGTTGGTTCAATCAATCAGTT
Source organism: Torreya grandis (assembly GCA_037957365.1). NCBI lineage: Eukaryota > Viridiplantae > Streptophyta > Pinopsida > Cupressales > Taxaceae > Torreya > Torreya grandis. The sequence goes on from JARHVA010004250.1 coordinate 190,066, forward strand.
CAATCGACAAGTTTAAGGGGCTGCCCTAAAGCCAAAGGAACAAGTGCCCTTACGAAGGGTAGTGAGAGAAGGCAGAAAAGATAAAATTCCTTAAAATTTGTTTAAAGGCTGAAGGAAATGACTAAGTGATGGAGGCCAAAAGAATTCCTTCAGAAAGGTTTTTCCTTGGTAAAATGACCAAGGCAAAATTCCTTCAGACATTTTGTCTGAAAGAATTCACTCAGGTTGAAAGCCCGATAGAAAGCAAAAGCCTGGTGAAAGAAATAACAAAGGAATTCCTTTAGACTTTTCATCTAAAAGAAAGGAACCAAAAAAATTCCACTGAAGGAAATAAATCTCGAAGGCCACCCGAAGGATCTTGAAGGGTAGATACCCTTACGGGAGGCTCTTGCCAAAGGAAGCAAACCATTTCTTAAGGCCCCAAAGGGCAGGTCCCCTTCGAGAAAGATCAAATGACAAAGCTGAAGGAATTACCAAGGAAAGTGATAGGCCCATAGATGTCAAATTCATGGCAATGAAATAACTATTGATCTCTGATGGATTGAGTGTGGACCCAAATGCATTCGAAGGCCAAAATACCAAAGGGAAGAACCACTGAGAGAAGGAGCGTAAAGAGCCAATAAAGCTGGGAATGTAGCCTTGAGAGCTTAAATTATAGGAAGAGACAAAGATGGAAAAGACAAAAGTAGAAAGAGGGAAAAGCCTAAAATATCTATGCAAAATTAATTTTAGTAGGTGGAATAGTCCATTAAGCAGATATTTTGGCCTGTAAACATTAAAGGCTCCACCCATTTGTCTCACTTGGAGTAAAGTCAAAATGGACAGCTATGCAGACATTAGAGTGGATAGACCAGATGATTTAGACTCAAGAAGAGACATATTAGATGAATGGACATGCCATAGTTAAGGCAATGCACTGTTCTAGGCATGGTCCCTCCAAACAAAACTAAAGGTGTATTTAAGGTGTTGACTGTAGCATGGGCTGTCCCATGGGAGAGAGCACCAAGCCATGCTTGGTGGCTATATATTGTAATCTCTTTTATTGTTTTAAGGATATATTCCCATTACTAGAAGCAAAACTCTACCCAAATTGATAGGCAAATACTGAGACTTTAAGCTCAGATTATTATTCATATTATTTTATTTGAATGAGAAAGTGACTTGTAAACTTTGTGCTGTTATAACTTGTATCATATTAGGTGATTGTTCTTATGTCTATCTTCTGAATGTGTTCTTGTTTATTTGATCTAACAAGTATAAATAGTGGAAGTAATTAGGAAGGTGTCCTGAATCCAACTTTGGAGAGACTTTATACCCCCTAGAATTGCATTTAGTGTTTTTTTGTTTCTGTGTAAAGGACCTTGGGATGACTTTATACCCCCATTGTTCTTCATATGTCACTCTTGGGTAGTCAAGGTGGAGACTTTGTGTTAAATCTTAGATTTCTAGTTACTCTACACTTTTGGTTACTTGTCACTACTAGAAAATCCTTGTTATTTGCAAGAACAAGCACTTCTGAAAGAAGAGAAGTGCCTTCTATCATTTCCTAGGATTTCTACTATCTAGGAAGGGATCTGGATCTTGGCTAAATATTAATTCTAAAAGAAGAGAAGTACCTTCACCAATCACCTAGGATTTCTCCTTTGACTTGTGAGCATCATCTCTAAAAGAAGAGAGATGGATGGTATATCCTACCCCTGAGTATTATTTTCAACTTATATATATAGTATATAACATCTTTATACCTATAGGGAACCTCCCATTGATGGGAGGAGAGATTTGCCCCCTTTGGATGAGGTAAACCTACAACTTTAGATGACCAATCTCCATATGCTATGGTTAAAGAGACCTATTTTTCTCACCAATTAGCTAGCTGACAAAATATTCATGCAACACTATACATGGTCTTACACTACATCTCACAAAATAAAAACCCAAGGGGTACCAGATCAAGATTAGTAATTAAAAGGATAAGTAATGGTAAATCAAGGATGTGGGTAATATGATGGAAAATATGGTAGTTTGTGAGGAATCTTGGGTCATATCCATGGCCTTACAAAGCAACTCACAAATTAAATCCCATGGGGAGTGATCAGTAAGAAACTGAATATTTTCCAAGAGGAAATATGAAGGAAAAGGAATGAAAATGGGAGTGTAAGAAACAAAACATAGGCATCTTATGAAAAGACCTTAGGAGGAAAGAGTCATACTAAGTATTAGGTGAATATTCCATCAGTCAGCTATCTAATTGAGAAAAATAGGTCTTATCATCAATAGAAAAGGAGATTGGTCAGCCCTGTGTGTAGGTTTACTACATCAGAGGTGGACAAATCTCTCCTCTCATTAAGGGGAGGTTCTCTATAAATACACATGAGCTATATACTATAAATATATGCAAAAAATAACACTCATGGGTAGGATACACCATCCATCTCTCTTCATTCATAGATGATGTTAACAAATAAAGGAGAAAATCTTGGTGAAAACACTGAAGGTACTTCTCTTCTTTCATATGTGTTCTTGCAAGAAATAGTAGGAGTTCTTTTAGGTAGTGACAAGAAACTAGCAAGGTAGGTGTAGTAACAAGCAAGATGAAATAAAACACAAAGTTTCCACCTCAACTTCCCAAAGAGTATAACACAAAGCATAATGGGGGCACAAAGTCATCCTAGAATCCTCAACATAGAAAGAAACTAAAAACACACACTAAAAATAGTTATGAAAGCACAAAGTCTTCCCTATAATTGATTTCAGGACACCTTCCTAATTACTTTCACTAGTTCCACTTACCAAATTAAATAAACAAGAACACATTTAGAAGATAGACATAAGAATAATCTTCTAAAATGATACAAGCTATGACAGCACAAAGTATGCAAACAACTTAATTTCTCATTCAGATAAAATGATATGGACATCAATCTGAGCTCAAAGTCTTAGTATTCACCTTTCAATTTGGGCAGAGTTTTATTTTTGATAACCAAAAGATCTCCCTTAGAGTGATACAAAAGATTACAATATATAGCAACCAAGAAAGACTTGGTGCTTTATTCAATAGAATGGCCCATGCTGTGCATTCAATGCCTTGAATGCATTCCCAATTTTATCAAAGGATTGCATTTAAAATAGGGCAACTATCTTAACTATATCATGTCATTTCATCCCATATGTCTTCTCCTGATCCTAAATCATCTGGTCTATCCCCTCTAACATCTATGTAGCTATCCATTTTGTCTTTACTCCAAAGGAGACCAACAGGCCATGCCTTCAATGTTTGCAAGCTTGAAAATCTACTTTGCAGACTATTTCAGCTACCATAATAACTTTTGCATAGATATTTTTGGTCTTCTCCTCTTGGCTTTGGTCTTTAAATGCATTCAAGCCCATGCTCAAACCAATTCCTTCATGTCTTTCCCACTTTCTTTGGCCACTTTCCACATGATTATGTGAGAATCTTATTGAAAGAAGCTTTATAAGTAACTTGAAATGCAGACGCATAAACTTATCTTACTCTGCTGAGTTTTAACGAGACATGTGGCATGTTCCACAAAGCTTTAAATACCTTTTGAGAGTCCTGCAAAAGATGACACATGGCAACTTTCATTACACTTTGAGGTTTGATCTTACTCAGAGGGTTCTTGCTTCTTCAACAAGATTTGGCTTTCAAGCTTTTTCCATCAGGCTTTTCCTTGAGACAAAATGTCTGAAGGAAAGCTTCACTTCTTTTCCTTAGTCATTTGGTTCTTCTTTTAAATTTTATACTCTATTTGAACTTCCACATATATTCCCTTACTTTAAATTTGATGTCTGCAGGGCCATCAATGATTGCTAGCCATTTAAACCATGTTGAACTTTGAACTTGTGAACCCATTGAAAGTACATTGGTTCATTGGTTCATTTGTTCATTCTATCTCTTTTGTTCCATTGCTTCTTGGTTCAATCGCTTTCCTAATACTTGGTTAAACCATCCATTGAACCACCTGTTTGTTGCTTCTTTCTTTGACTGAGGCTACCTTTAAACTTTTGAACCTATGAACTCATTAAACCTTTTGGTTGAACAGTTCAATGGTTCCATCAGTTCATTCTTCATGATTTGGCTAAGTCTTTTTGATCTTTTGAACCAAGTGCATTAAACCGATTAGTCTTTGAACCCATTGAACTATTGAACCAAAGTGGTTCAAGGTTCAACAATTCAACAGTTCAAGCCTTTGTTGTTTGTCAAGTGTTCAAAGCCATGGAACTTTGAAGTGGTTAAAATTTGAACCTTGATAAAGCACTTAACTCTTGCTGATGATGTTGAACCTTTGAACCCATTAAACGTGTTGAACCAAAATGGTTCAAGGTTTAATGATTCAATGGTTCAATGGTTCAATCCTTGCTTAGATGCTTGTTGATGGACATTTTTTATTGAACTAAGTCATTGAACCAATCTTGAAAATGATCGAGTGTTGGAAACTTGTTGTTTTGACTGAACTCTCCTATAAAAGCCTTTAAACCTATTGATCTTGCTAGTCACTTTACTAAAAAAGCTTGAAAAATGAGGAATTTGAAAGCTCAGAACAAATTTCAAGAAGGGAAGAGATTATTTTGGTATATTAAACCAAAATAGTTCTCATGTTGTCCCAAAAATGAGAAGTCTATTTTTGGGGAAAATAGCTAGCTATAGTTGGGGAACTTCCTTCAGATGAATACTTGGAACACAGTTGAGGGGAGTAGAAACTAGAATCTTTAATGCCTTGAAGTATGCCATTGGGATATGGAGTTATGCTACCCAAAAAGAAAGGATCCAAAAAATGAAAATGAACAACACAAAGCAGAAATAAAGACTATACAAATATACATATGTATAGGTGAGCTTATCTGATACTTAAAGAATTGGAGTGATTCAGACACTACCCATTATGAGACAATGAAGATGGCATTCTATCCTAATAAACCAGTAAGAAACCATTTTGTCCCTAGAATCAGTGACAAGTGAGTGGAACTCTCCACTATGAATCACACTTCTTGTGCACTCCTTTTGGTCCTCTCCTCTTGCCCCATGGCAAGGCGTGGTCTTCAATCTAAAAACCATAACTTCTTGCTCTCTTGGCAAACAATTCCTTTTGTTGGCTTTGGAGTACAACAGTATGGTCCACTACCATAGCTTGTTGTTCTACTAGTTCAGTCCATCACATGTTTTATTTGTCAGCATCAAACTCCTTACAAACCATTAGCTTAGCATCTCCTTTGGCATGGAGTTTGACATCTTCATCCTGAGTAGCCTTCAACTTGAGTAATAGAGATTTGTACTCCATAGTATTGTGGTGTTGCTGAATCACAACTCGTGTGAAGAAGGAAGAATATCCCCTTGAGGAGATATTAACACCATCCCAACTCCAGCATTGGTATAAGAATTATTACCATCAAATTCTAGGATCCAAGCATCATTATAAGCTGATCTTCTATCATATTTCTCTTCATTAGAGATGGAATATCCTTCTTCATTTGTATTGCACCCTACCAATTCTTTTGATGCCTTGTTTGGATCAAATATTGAATTTCTAGCTATGGGACCTTCATCAACTAAGACATGAGCATCCTTTGTGGTCAAGAAGAAATTAACCCTACCTGAAGGGTCAAATAGAATTTGAGTTACAGGGGCTGACATTTGGGTGACCACAATTTTTGCCTCAAACAGGTCCACACTTAGTTCTCTACCAATGTTTAACTGCTCAGGATTGGCTTGCAAGAATTCAAATTTAGTCATTTGAATTTTGGATTTCTTGACATGATCAATTATAGTAGATGACTGAAATGGACTTGGAAGAGGGGATGGGAGTTCATCCTTTTGGTTTTTGGGAAGGGGAGGACTGGTCTACGAATTTAAAGTAGAAGGTGCAAAAATGTTTGATGTACTTACATTTTTGGCAATCACTGGGTCCTTTGACTGAAAAGAAAGAAGGGTTCTCTGCTTAGCAATTGAAATTATTGGTTGGGTTCATTCCTCTATCTTTTCTTTATCAGCTTGTTGGGTTGACTAATTCTTGGATTAGCTAAATACTGCGTATGATCCTTCGACTGCTTCATCTTCACTTTTGGGTTCATCTTGGTAATTTAGGAAACCAATGTGGGAGTCGCCAGCTAATTATTTTTGATCCTCCATGAAGAGATCAACATCATTTTTTTGCTCAAACTCAGATTGGAAAGAGAAATCATGTTCTATTTCTAGATATCCAACTACTAAGTTGGTTGGAGGTGCTTTAAGGGCAAGGTTCCTCTATGGGGGAGGAAGATGATTTGGTTGCCCTTGACTTCTGGCAGCATTGTCTTGATATGGCTGATTAGAGAATGTCCTCCTTGGTACATCTCTATATGAAGGAGTGGAAGGCATACCTTGTGCCATTTTTCTTTTCAAGGATAGTAATTTATTTGCCATTTTTTATACCATTTTATCAGTGGTGGCTTTGGGTGAGTATTTAGAAGATGAAGAAGGTTTACCTCTTTTAGAATCTCTCCTTATCTTTCCTACCAAGATAAGGTCATCTTTAACCTCAGTAGCCAAGTCCTGAGCAATAGCAAGGTCTATGTGGCTAGCATGCCTTAATAGAAAACTCACTTCAGGTAGCTATGAGTTGATGAAGAAGCATTTGAGGTGTTTAGGTGTTGGCTGAGTAATTGCAAGAATCTTGTTTCTCATCTTCTCAAACTTGGAAATGAAATCCCTCATAGGCTCATGAGGCTCTTTCTACATCTGGGTGAGCTGGGCCAACAAGGAATGGGCATCCTCTGTAGGCTTGAACCTTGCTTTAAACATGGCTTTTAGGGTATTCTAGTCTGTCACTGATCTATCTTGCAGATGGTAGAACCACTCTGTAGTAACACCTTGTAGGGTCTCCATAAAAAGCCTAACTACCACATCTTCAAATTCCACCCCTACCACACTAGATAAAATAATGGAGATGGAGGAAAATGGTAAGGCTATAATGATAATGGGGAAGACATAGAATGGATTCACCAGGATCTATATAATGGATAAGAGAAGGAACTGCTTCAATATAAAACTTGAGGCTTTAGACTGTACGTTCATCCTTAGTAGAGTCACCAAAAAGACTATTGGGTCAATATTTTCTTAATTAGCTATTTGATTAAGAAAAATAGGTCTTATCATCCATAGTAAATGAGATTGTAAGCCCTATGTGTAGGTTTACTACATTAGAGGTGGACAAATCTCTCCTCTCATCAAGGGGAGGTTCCTTATAAATATGTAGGAGCTATATACTATAAATATATGAAAAAAATAACACTCAAGTGTAGGATACACCATCTATCTCTCTTCCTTTAGAGATGATGTTAACAAATAAAGGATAAAATCCTGGTGAAAACATTGAAGGCACTCTCAGAAGTATTCTTGCAAGAAATAGCAGGAGTTCTTTTAGGTAGTGACAAGAAACTAGCAACAGAGGCATAGTAACTAGTAGGATGAAATAGAACACAATTTTTTCACCTCAACTACCCAAAGAGTATAACACAAAGGATAATGGGGGCACAAATTCATCCCAAAATCCTCAACATAGAAAGAAACTAAAAACACACACTAAAACTAGTTATGAAAGCACAAAGTCTTCCCCATAATTGATTTCAGGACACCTTCCTGATTAATTTCACTAGTTCTACTTGCCAAATTAAATAAACAAGAACACATTCAGAAGATAGACATAAGAAAAATCTTCTAAAATGATACAAGCTATGACAACATAGAGTATGCAAACAACTTGCTTTCTCATTAAGATAAAATGATATGAACAACAATCTGAGCTCTAAGTCTCAATATTCACCTTTCAATTTGGGCAAAGTTTTGCTTCTAGTAATGGGATGATCTCCCTTAGAATGATACAAGAGATTATAATATATAGCAGCCAAGAAAGACTTGGCGCTTTGTTCCATAGAATGAACCATGTTGTGCCTTCAATGCCTTGAATGCATTTCTAGGTTTGTCAAAGGACTGCATTGAAAATAGGGTAGTTATCTTAACTATGGCATGTCATTTCATTCCATATGTCTTCTCTTGAGCTTGGATCATCTGGTCTATTCTCTCTAATTTCTATGCAACTATCCATTTTGTCTTTACTCCAAAGGAGACCAATAGTCTACACCTTCAATGTTTTCAAGCTTGAAAATCTATTTTACAGACTATTTCAACTACCAAAATAACTTCTGCAAAGATATTTTTGGTCTTCTCCTCTTGGATTTGGTCTTTGAATGCACTCAATCCCATGCTCAAACCAATTCCTTCATGTCTTTCCTGCTTACTTTGGCCACTTTTCATGTGATTTTGTGAGAAGCTTATTGAAAGAAGATTTATAAGAAACTTGAAATGTGGACGCAGACACTTGTCATGCTCCACTAAGTTTTAACAGGACACATGTCATGTTCTACAAAGCTTTAAATACCTATTTAGAGTCATGTGGAATATGACATGTGGCAGCTTCTATTGCACTTTAAGGTTTGATCTTTCTTAGAGAGTTCTTGCTTCTTCGGTGGGCTTTGGCTTTCAGGCTTTTTCCTTCGGGCTTTTCCTTCAGACAAAATGTCTAAATAAAAGCTTCACTTCTTTTCCTTAGTCATTTGGTTCTTCCTTTAAATAATGTGCTCTATTTGAACTTCCATAAATATTCCCTTACTTTAAGTTTGATGTCTGTGGGGCCATCAATGGTTGCTAGCCACTTGAACCATGTTGAACCTTGAACCTGTGAACCCACTAAAAATACATTAGTTCATTTTATCTCTTTTTTCCATTGCTTCCTGGTTCAATCACTTTCCTACTCCTTTCTTGAACCATCCATTGAACCACCTGTTTGCTACTTATTTCTTTGACTGAGACTGCCTTTGAACTTTTAAACCTATGAACTCGTTGAACCTTTTGGTTCAACGGTTCAATGGTTCAGTTCATTCTTCATTATTTGGATAAGTCTTTTTGATCTTTTAAACCAAGTGTGTTGAACCAATTGGTCATTAAACCCATTGAACAGTTGAACTAAAGTGGTTCAAGGTTTAACGGTTCAATGGTTCAAGCCTTTGTTTTTCATCAAGTGTTCGAAGCCATGGAGCTTTGAAGTGGTTGAACTTTGAACCTTGACAAAGCACTTAAATCTTGCTAATGACGTTGAACCTTTAAACCCATTGAACCTGTTGAACCAAAATGGTTCAAGGTTCAATGGTTTAATGATTCAATGGTTCAATCCTTTCTTAGATGCTTGCCGATGGACATTTTTGATTAAACCAAGTCATTGAACCAATCCTAAAAATGACCGAGTGTTGGAAACTTGTTCTTTTGATTGAACTCTCCTAAGCAGCCTTTGAACTGATTGAACCTGCTAGTCACTTTATTAAAAAAACATTAAAAAATGAGGAATTTGAAAGCTCAAAATAAATTTTGAGAAGGGAAGAGATTATTTTGGTCTGTTGAACCAAAATAGTTCTCATGTTGTCCCAAAAATGAGAAGTCTATTTTTGGGGACAACAATTGGCTCCAGTTGGGGAACTTCCTTTAGATGAATACTTGGAACACAGCTGAGGGGAGTAGAAACAATAATCTCTGGTGCCTTGAAGTATGCCATTGGGATATGGAGTCATGCTACACAAAAAGAAAGGCTCTAAAAAATGAAAACAAACAACATTAAGCAGAAATAAAGATTATAAAGATATACATATGTATAGGTGAGTTTATCTGATACTTTAAGAATTGAAGTGATTCAGACACCACCCATTGTGAGACAATGAAGATGGCATTCTATCTTGATAATCTAGTAGGAAACCATTTTGTCTCCTAAATTAGTGACAAGTGAATGGAACTCTCAACTAGGAATCACACTTTCTATGATCTCCTTTTGGTTCTCTCCTCTTGCCTCACGGTAAGGCATGGTCTTCAATCTAAAATTTTTAACTCCTTGCTCTCTTGGCAAAGAGTTCTTTTTTCTGACTTTAGAGTACAACAGTATGGTCCACTACCATAGCTTGTTGTTCTACTAATTCAGTCTAGCACATGTTTTGTTTGTCAACATCAAACTCTTGACAAACCATTAGCTCAATATCTCCTTTGGCATGAAGGAGTTTGACATCTTCATCCTGAGTAGCCTTCAACCTAAGTAACAGAGATTCATAATCGGTAGTGTTGTTGGTGTTGCTGAATCGTAACTCGTGTGAAAAAAGAAGAATATCCCCTTGAGGAGATATCAACACCATCTTGGCTCTAACATTGGTATAAGAATTTTTGACATTAGATTCTAGGATCTAAGCATCATCAGAAGTTAATCTTCTATAAGATTTCTCTTCATTAGAGATGGAAGATCCTTCTTCATTTGTACTTCACCCTACCAATTCTTTTGATGCCTTATTTGGATCAAATCCTAGATTGCCAGCTACGGGACTTTTATCAGTTGAGGCATGAGCATCCTTTGTCGTCAAGAAGTAATTAACCCTAATTAAAGGCTCAAACAAAATTTGAGCTATAGGGGCTGATGTTTGGGTGACCATAATTTTTGCCTTAGACACGTCCACACTTAGTTCTCCACTAATGTTTAACTGCTCAGGATTGGCTTGCAGGAATTCAAATTCAGTCATTTAAATTTTGGATTTTTTGACATGATCAATTATATCAGATGACTAAAATGGACTTGGAAGAGGGGATGGGAGTTTATCCTTTTGGTTTTTGGGAGGGGGAGGACTGGTCTATGAATTTGAAGTAGAAGGTGTATACATGTTTGATGTACTTCCTTTTTGGCAATCACTGGGTCCTTTGACCTGAAAGGAAGAGGGGTTCTCTACTTAGAACTTTAAATTATAGTTGGGGTTACTCCTTTATCTTTTGTCTGTCAGCCTACTGGGCTAACTAATTCTTGGACCTGGTGAGTACTACGTATGATCCTTTAACTACTTCATCTTCAGTTCTGGGTTCATCCTAGTAATTTAGAAAACTATTGTGGGAGTCGTTAGCTAATTCTTCTTGATCCTCCATGAAGAGATCAACATCATTTTCTTTCTCAAACACAGGTTGGAAAGAGAAAGCATGTTTTGTTTCCAGATATCCAACTGCTTAGTTGGTTGGAGGTGCTTTAAGGGCAAGGTTCCTCTATGGGGGAGGAAGATGATTTGGTTGCCCTTGACGTCTAGTAGCATTTCCTTGATATGGATGATTGGGGAATGTCCTCCTTGGTACATCTTTGTATGGAGTAGAAGACATACCTTTTGTCATTTGCCTTTTCAAGGTTAGTAATTCATTTGTCATTTTTTATACCATTTGATCAGTGGTGGGTATGGGTGAGTATTTAGAAGATGAATAGGGTTTACCTTTATTAGGATCTCTCCTTATCTTTCCTACCAAGATAAGGTCATCTTTAACCTTAGTATCCAAGTCTTGAGTAGCAGAAAGGTTTATGTGGCCCACACACCTCAGCAAAAAACTCACTTTAGGTAGCTATGAGTTGATGAAGAAGCATTTGAGGTTTTTAGGTGTTGGTTGAGCAATTGCAAGAATGTTATTTCTCAACTTGTCAACCTTGGTAATGAAATCCCTGATAGGCTCATGAGGCTCTTTCTTCATCTAAGTGAGCTAGGCTAACAAGGCATGAGAATCCTCTATGGGCTTGAACCGTGCTTCAAAATTGGATTTTAGGGTATTACAGTCTATCACTGATCTAGCCTGTAGATGGTAGAACCACTCTATAACAGCACCTTGTAGGGTCTCCACAAAAAACCTGACTGTCACATCTTCAAATTCCACGCCTATCACACCACAAGCTATGTTGAAGGTTGCAATATGTTCATCAGGGTGAACTCTCGCATCTCCAAATAATTTGGGAAAGTTCTTTCTTGAGCTGCATAGAAGTTCATGCAGAGGTGGAGTCAAGTTGAGTGGGCCAAAAGAGTTACCCTAGGGGCCTCAAACTATAATGATTTAATTATGAAAAATAGGGATAACAAATTTGGGTGGAGTGGCCATATTGCAGAACAAAAATGGAAAAGAACTAGCCTTGCTTCAGCTTGAGGCTTGAGACTTCAAACTGTGCACTCTTTTTAAGTAACTCTGGTTTTGGAGACCAAAAAAAATAATGGAGATGGAGGAAAATGGTTGGCTATAATGATAATGTGTAAGACATAGAATGGAGTTTCCAGAGTCTATATAATGGATAAGGGAAGGAACTACTTCAATTTAAAACTTGAGGCTTCAAATTGCACATTCATCTCTAATGGAGTCGCCAAAAAGACTGTTGGGTGAATATTTTATTAGTCAGCTATCTGATTGAGTAAAATAGGTCTTATCATCCATAGTAAAGGAAATTGGTTGGCCCTGTGTGTAGGTTTACTACATCAGAGGTGGACAAATCTCTCCTTTCATCAAGGGGAGGTTCCCTATAAATACATAGGAGCTATATATTATAAATATATGTAGAAAATAACACCTAGGGGTAGGATACATCATCCATCTCTCTTCCTTCAGAGATGATGTTAAAAAAAAATTATAAAATCTTGGTGAAAACATTGAAGGTACTTCTCTTCTTTTAGAAGTGTTCTTGTAGGAAATAGTAGGAGTTCTTTTTCAGGTAGTGACAAGAAACTAGCAACACATGCACAGTAACTAACAGGATGAAAAAAAACACAAATTTTCCACGTCAACTACCCAAAGAGTATAACACAAGGGATAATGGGGGCACAAAGTCATCCCAAAATCCTCAACATGGAATGAAACTAAAAACACACAATGAAAATAGTTATGAAAGCACAAAGTCTTCCCCACAATTGATTTTAGGACACCTTCCTGATTAGTTTCACTAGTTCTGCTTGCCAAATTAAATAAACAAGAACACATTCAAAAGATAGACATAAGAACAATATTTTAAAATTATACAAGCTATGATAGTATAAAGTCTATAAATAACTTGCTTTCTCATTCAGATAAAATGATATGAACAATAATCTGAGCTCAAAGTCTTAGTATTCAAATTTCAATTTAGGTAAAGTTTTGCTTCTACTAATGGGAAGATCTCCCTCAAAATGATACAAGAGATTAAAATATATAGCAGCCAAGAAAGGCTTGGTACTTTGTTCCATAAAATGACCCATGTTATGCATTTAATGCCTTGAATGCATTTCCAAGTTTGTCAAAGGACTGCAATAAAAATAGGGTGGATGTCTTAACTATCGCATATCATTTCATCCCATATATCTTCTCCTGAGATTGGATCATTTGGTTTTTCACCTCTGATGTCTGTGTAGCTATCCATTTTGTCTTTACTCCAAAGGAGACCAAAAGGCTATGCCTTCAATGTTTGCAAGCTTGAAAATATTCTTTACAGACTATTTCAGCTACCAAAATAACTTTTGCATAGATATTTTTGGTCTTCTCCTCTTGGCTTTGGTGTTTGAATGAATTCAAGCCCATGCTCAAACCAATTCCTTTGTGTCTTTTCTGCTTGCTTTGTCCACTTTCCACGTGATTTTGTGAGAATCTTATTGAAAGAATCTCTATAAGTAACTTGAAATGCAAATGCAGACATTTGTCGTGCTCCATTGAGTTTGAATGACACATGTGGCATGTTCCATGAAGCTTTAAATACCTTTTGAGAGTCTTGCAGAAGATGACACATGGCATCTTCTACTACACTTTGAGGTTTTATCTTTCCTAGAGGGTTCTTACTTCTTCGGTGGGATTTGGCTTTCAAGATTTTTCTGTCAGGCTTTTCCTTCAGAAAAAAAGTTTGAAGGAATTCCTTTGGATAAAATTTTTGAAGGAAAGCTTCGCTTCTTTTCCTTGTTCATTTGATTCTTCCTTTAAATTATGTGCTCTATTTGAACTTCCATAGATATTCCCTTACTTTAAATTTGATGTCACTAGCCACTTGAACCATGTTAAACTTTGAACCTGTGAACCCATTGAAAGTACATTGGTTCATTGGTTCACTCTATCTCTTTTGTTCCATCACTTCCTAGTTCGATTTCATTCTTGTTCCTTGGTTGAAACATATGTTGAACCACCTATTTGCTACTTCTTTCTTTGATTGAGAATGCCTTTGAACTTTTAAACCTATGAACTCATTGAACCTTTTGGTTCAATGATTCAATAGGTCCATCAGTTCATTCTTCATTATTTGGCTAAGTCTTTTTGATCTTTTAAACTAAGTGTGTTGAACCAATTGGTCATTAAACCCATGGAACCATTGAACCAAAGTGGTTCAAGGTTCAACAATTCAATGGTTCAAGCCTTTGCTTTTTGTCAAGTGTTCGAAGCCATGGAAATTTGAAGTGGTTAAACTTTGAACCTTGACAAAGCGCTTCACTCTTGCTGATCATGTTGAACCTTTGAACCCATTGAACCCGTTGAACCAAAATGGTTCAAGGTTTAATGGTTCAATGGTTCAATCCTTGCTTAGATGCTTGCAGATGGACAGTTTTTATTGAACCAAGTCATTGAACTAATCCTAAAAATGACCGAGTGTTGGAAACTTGTTCTTTTGAATTAACTCTCCTATAGAAACCTTTGAACCTATTGAACCTACTAGTCACTTTACTAAAAAAGATTGAAAATTGAGGAATTTGAAAGCTCAGAACAAATTTTGAGAAGGGAAGAGATTATTTTGGTCTGTTTAACCAAAATAGTTCTCATGTTGTCCCAAAAATGAGAAGTCTATTTTTGGGGACATCAATTGGCTCCAGTTGGGGAACTTCCTTTAGATGAATACTTGGAACATAGCTGAGGGGAGTAGAAACTAGAATCTCTAGTGCCTTGAAGTATGCCATTGGGTTATGGAGTCATGCTACCCAAAAATAAAGGCTCTAAAAAATGAAAACAAACAACATAAAGTAGAAATAAAGACTATATGGATATACATATGTACAGGTGAGCTTATCTGATACTTCAATAATTGAAGTGATTTAGACACTACCCATTGTGAGCCAATGAATATGGCATTTTATCTTGATAAACTAGTAGGAAACCATTTTGTCCCTAGAATCGGTGATGGGCGAATGGAACTCTCCACCAGGAATCAAAATTTCTATGCACTCCTTTTGTTTCTCTCCTCTTGCCCCATGGTAGGGCATGGTCTTCAATTTGAGAACTATAACTCCTTTCTCTCTTGGCAAAGAGTTCCTTTTGTTAACTTTGGAGTATAATAGTATGGTCCACTACCATAGCTTGTTGTTCTACTAGTTCAGTCTAGCACATGTTTTGTTTGTCAACATTAAACTCTTGACAAACCATTAGCTCAACATCTCCTTTGGCATGAAGGAGTTTGACATCTTCATCTTGAGTAGCCTTCAACTTGAGTAATAGAGATTCATACTTAGTAGTGTTGTTGGTGTTGCTAAATCACAACTCATGTGAAGAAGGAAGAATATCCCCTTGAGGAGATATCAACACCATCCTGGCTCCAACATTGGTATAAGAATTTCTACCATCAGATTCTAGGATCCAAGCATCATCAAAAGTTGATCTTCTATCATATTTCTCCTCATTATAGATGGAAGATCCTTCTTCATTTTTACTGCACCCTACCAATCCTTTTGATGCCTTGTTTAGACAAAATCCTAGATTTCCAGCTATAGGACTTTCATCAGCTGCAACAAAATCATCCTCTATGGTCATGAAGTAATTACCCCTACCTAAAGGCTCAAACAAAATTTGAGCTACAGGGGCTGACATTTAGGTGACCACAATTTTAGCCTCAGACAGATCCACACTTAGTTCTCCACCATTATTTAATTGCTCAAGATTAGCTTGTAGGAATTCAAATTCAGTCATTTGAATTTTAGATTTCTTGACATGATCAATTATATCAGATGACTGAAATGGACTTGGAAGAGGGGATGGGAGTTCATCCTTTTAGTTTTTGGGAGGGGGAGGACTGGTCTGCGAATTTGAAGTAGAAGGTGTAGAAATGTTTGATGTACTTACCTTTTTGTCAATCACTGGGTCCTTTGACTTGAAAGGAAGAGGGCTTCTCTACTTAGCAATTTAAATTACTAGTTGGGGTTACTCCTTTATCTTTTGTCTATCAGCCTACTAGGCTGACTGATTCTTGGACCTAGCGAGTATTGCGTATGATCCTTCGACTACTTCATCTTCACTTCTGGGTCCATCCTAGTAATTTAGAAAACCAATGTGGGAGTCGTGAACTAATTCTTCTTGATCCTCCATGAAGAGATAAACATCATTTTCTTTCTCAAACTTAGGTTGGAAAGAGAAAACATGTTTTGTTTCTAGATATCCAACTACTTAGTTGGTTGGAGGTGCTTCAAGGGCAAGGTTCCTCTATGGGGGAGGAAGATGATTTGGTTTCCCTTGACTTCTGGTAGCGTTTTCTTGATATGGATGATTGGGGAATTCCCTCCTTGGGACATCTCTGTATGAAGGAGCAAAAGACATACCTTGTGCCATTTGCCTTTTCAAGGTTAGTAATTCATTTGCCAGTTTTTGTACCATTTGATCAGTGGTGGCTGTGGGTGAGTATTCAGAAGATGAAGAGGTTTTACATCTATTAGGATCTCTCCTTATCTTTACTACTAAGATAAGGTCATCTTCAACCTCTGTATCCATGTCCTAAGTAGTAGCAAGGTCTATGTGGCTAGCATGCCTCAGTAGAAAACTCACTTTAGGTAGCTGTGAGTTGATGAAGAAGCATTTGAGGTTTTTAGGTGTTGGTTGAGGAATTATAGGAATCCTATTTCTCAACTTGTCAAACTTGGGAATGAAATCCCTCATAGCCTCATGAGGCTCTTTCTTCATCTAGGTGAGCTGGGCTAGCAAGGCATGGGCATCTTCTATGGGCTTGAATCTTGCTTCAAACCTAGCTTTTAGGGTATTACAGTCTGTCACTAATCTAGCTTGCAGATGGTAGAACCACTCTATAGTAGCACCTTATAGGGTCTCCAAAGAAAGCTTGACTGCCATGTCTTAAAATTCCACCCTTACCACATGACAGGCTATGCTAAAGGCTACAATGTGTTCATCAGGGTGAACTCTCCCATCTCCAAAGAATTTGGGGAAGTTCTTTCTTGAGCTACATAAAAGTTTATGTAGAGGTGGAGTCAAGTTGAGTGGGCCAAAAGAGTTACCCCAGGGGCCACAAACTACCATGATTTAATTATAAAAAATAGGGATAACAAATTTGGATGGAGTGGCTAGATTGCATAACAAAAATGGAAAAGAACTAGCCCTACTTCATCTTGAGGCTTGAGGCTTAAAACTATGCACTCTTTTCCAATAGCTCTAGTTTTACAAACTAGATAAAATAATGGATATGGAAGAAAATGGTAAGGCTATATTGATAATGGGTAAGACACAAAATGGAGTCACCAGATTCTATATAATGGATAAGGGAAAGAACTACTTCAATCTAAAACTTGAGGCTTCAAATTACACGTTCATCCCTAGTAGAGTTGCCAAAAAGACTGTTAGGTGAATATTTTATCAGTCAGCTATTTGATTGAGCAAAATAGGTCATATCATCCATAGAAAAGGAGATTGGTCAGCCCTGTGTGTAGGTTTACTACATCAGAGGTGGACAAATCTCTCCTCTCATCAAGGGGAGGTTCCCTATAAATATGAAAGAGCTATATACTATAAATATATGTATAAAATAACACTTAAGGGTAGCATACACGATCCATCTCTCTTCTTTCAGAGATGATTGTAACAAACAAAGGATAAAATCTCAGTGGAAACATTGAGGACACTTCTCTCGTTTTATAAATTTTCTTGTAGGAAATAGTAGGAGTTCTTTTAGGTAGTGACAAAAAACTAGCAACATAGGCATAATAACTAGTAGGATGAAATAAAACACAAATTTTCCACCTCAATTGCCCAAAGAGTATAACACAAAGGATAATGGGGGCACAAAGTCATCCCAGAATCCTCAACATAGATAGAGACTAACAACATACACTAAAAATAGTGATGAAAGCACAAAGTCTTCCCCACAATTGATTTTAGGACACCTTCCTAATTAGTTTCACTAGTTCTACTTGCCAAATTAAATAAACAAGAACACATTCAGAAGACAGACATAAGAAAAATCTTGTAAAATTATACATGCTATGATAACACAAAGTCTGCAAATAACTTGATTTCTCATTCAGATAAAATGATATGAACAACAATTTGAGCTCAAAGTCTCAGTATTCAACTTTCAATTTATGCAGAGTTTTGCTTCTGGTAGTGGGAAGATCTCCCTTACAATGATACAAGAGATTACAATATATAGCAGCCAAGAAAGACATGGTGCTTTGTTCCATAGAATGGCCCATATTTTGCATTCAATGCCTTGAATGCATTTCTAGGTTTGTCAAAGGACTACATTAAAAATAGGGTGGTTGTCTTAACTATGGCATTTCATTTCATCCCATATGTCTTCTCCTAAGATTGGATCATCTGGTCTTTCACCTCTGATGTCTGTGTAGCTATCCATTTTGTCTTTATTCCAAAGGAGACTAACAAGCTATGCCTTCAATGTTTTCAATCTTGAAAATCTACTTTGCAGACTGTTCTAACTATCAAAATAACTTCTGCATGAATATTTCTAGTCTTCTCCTCTTGTCTTTGGTCTTTGAATGCATTCAATCCCATGCTCAAACCAATTTATTTGTGTCTTTCCTACTTGTTTTGGCCACTTTCCATGTGATTCTATGAGAAGCTTATTGAAAGAATCTTTATAAGGAACTTGAAATGCAGATGCAGACACTTGTCATGCTCCATTGAGTTTTAATGGGACATGTGGCATGTTTCGTGAAGCTTTAAATACCTTTTGAGAGTCCTGTAAAAGATGACATGTGGCATCTTCTACTACACTTTGAG
Organism: Torreya grandis; assembly: GCA_037957365.1. Taxonomy (NCBI): domain Eukaryota; kingdom Viridiplantae; phylum Streptophyta; class Pinopsida; order Cupressales; family Taxaceae; genus Torreya; species Torreya grandis. The sequence continues at coordinate 208,895 of JARHVA010004250.1, forward strand.
GTTTGATTTTTCTCAGAGGGTTCTTGCTTCTTCGGTGGGCTTTGGCTTTCAAGATTTTTCCATCAAGCTTTTCCTTCAGACAAAAAGTCTGAAGGAATTCCTTTGGACAAAATGTCTGAAGGAAAACTTCGCTTCTTTTCCTTAGTCATTTTGTTCTTCTTTTAAATTTTGGGCTCTATTTGAACTTCCATAGATATTCCCTTACTTTAAATTTGATGTCTATGGGGCCATCAATGGTCACTAGCCGCTTGAACCATGTTGAACCTTTAACCTGTGAACCCACTAAAAGTACAATGGTTCATTGGTTCATTGGTTCATTCTATCTCTTTTGTTCCATCGCTTCTTCGTTCAATTGCTTTCCTGCTCCTTGGTTGAACCATTTGTTGAACCACTTGTTTGCTACTTCTTTCTTTGACTGAGACTGCCTTTGAACTTTTAAACCTATGAACTCGTTGAACCTTTTGGTTCAATAGTTCAATGGTCCCATCGGTTCATTCTTCATTATTTGGCTAAGTATTTTTGATCTTTTAAACCAAGCATGTTGAACCAATTGGTCATTAAACCCATTGAACCAAAGTGGTTCAAGGTTCAATGGTTCAATGGCTCAAGCCTTTGTTTTTTATCAAGTGTTCAAACCCATGGAACTTTACAGTGGTTAAATTTTGAACCTTGATATAGCACTTAACTCTTGCTAATGATGTTGAACCTTTGAACCCATCGAACCCATTGAGCCAAAATGGTTTAAGGTTCAATGGTTCAATGGTTTAATCCTTGCTTAGATGTTTGCCGATGGACATTTTTGATTGAACCAAGTCATTGAACTAATCTTGAAAATGACCGAGTGTTGGAAACTTGTTCTTTTAACTAAACACTCCTACAAAAGCCTTTAAACCTATTAAACTTGCTAGTCACTTTACTAAAAAAGCTTGAAAAATGAGGAATTTGAAAGCTCAGAACAAATTTTGAGAAGGGAAGAGATTATTTTGGTCTATTGAACCAAAATAGTTTTCATGTTGTCCTAGAAATGAGAAGTCTATTTTTGGAGACAACAACTAGGTCCAGTTGGGGAACTTCGTTTAGATGAATACTTGGAACACAACTGAGGGGAGTAGAAATTAGAATCTCTAGTGCTTTGAAGTATGCCATTAGGCTATGGAGTCATGCTACCCAAAAAGAAAGCCTCTAAAAAATGAAAACAAACAACATAAAGCAAAAATAAAGACTCTACAGATATACATATGTACAGGTGAGCTTATTTGATACTTCAATAATTGAAGTGATTCAGACACTACCCATTTTGAGATAATGAAGATGTCTTTCCATCCTGATAAACTACCAAGAAACCATTTTGTCCCCAGAATCAGTGATGGGCAAATGGAACTCTCCACCAAGAATCACATTTTCTATGCACTCCTTTTGGTTCTCTCCTCTTGCTGAATGGTAAGGCATGGTATTCAATCTTAAAACTATAACTCTTCACTCTCTTGGAAAAGAGTTCCTTTTTCTAACTTTGGAGTATAGTAGTATGGTCCACTACCATAGCTTGTTGTTCTACTAGTTCAGTCCAGCACATGTTTTGTTTGTCAGCATCACACTCTTGACAAACCATTAGCTCATAATCTCCTTTGGCATGAAGGAGTTTGACATCTTCATCCTAAGCAGCCTTTAACTTGAGTAATAGAGATTTATACTCAGTAGTGTTGTTGGTGTTGCTAAATCACAACTCATGTGAAGAAGGAAGAATATCCCCTTGATGAGATATCAACACCATCCTGGCTCCAATATTGGAATAAGAATTTTTTCCATCAGATTCCAGGATCCAAGCATCATCAAAAGTTGATCTTCTATCATATTTCTCTTCATTAGAGATGGAAGATCCTTCTTGATTTGTATTGTACCCTACCAATTCTTCTGATGCCTTGTTTGGATCAAATCTTAGATTACCAACTACAGGACTCTCATTAGCTGAGACATGAGCATCCTTTGTGGTCAAGAAGTAATTACCCCTGCTTGAAGGCTCAAACAAAATTTGAGCTATAGGGGCTGACATTTGGGTGACCATAATTTTTGCCTTAGACAGGTCCACACTTAGTTCTCCACTAATGTTTAACTACTCAGGATTGGCTTACAGGAATTCAAATTCAGTCATTTGAATTTTGGACTTCTTGACATGATCAATTATATCAAATGGCTAAAATGGACTTGGAAGAGGGTATGGGAGTTCACCCTTTTGGTTTTTGGGAGGGGGAGGACTAGTCTGTGAATTTGAAGTAAAAGGTGCAAAAATGTTTGATGTACTTACCTTTTTGGCAATCACTCGGTCCTTTAACCTAAAAGGAAGAGGGGTTCTCTACTTAGAAATTTAAATTATTGGTTGGGGTCGCTCCTCTGTCTTTTCTCTATCATCCTACTAGGCTGACTAATTCCTAGACCTGGTGAGTAATATGTATGATCTTTCGACTACTTCATCTTCACTTCTAGGTTCATCCTAGTAATTTAGAAAACCAATGTGGGAGTCACCAGCTAATTCTTCTTGATCTTCCATGAAGATATCAACATCCTTTTCTTGCTCAAACTCAAGTTGAAAAGAGAAAGCATATTTTATTTCTAGATATCTAACTACAGAGTTGGTTGGAGGTGCTTCAAGGGCAAGGTTTCTCTATGGGGGAGAAAGATGATTTGGTTACACTTGACTTTTGGTAGTGTTGCCCTGATATGGCTGATTGGAGAATGTCCTCCTTAGTACATCTCTATATGAAGGATCAGAAGACATACCTTGTGCCATTTTCCTTTTTAAGGTTAGTAATTCATGTGCCAATTTTTGTACCATTTGATCAGTGGTGGCTATGGGTGAGTATTTAGAAGATGAAGAGGGTTTACCTCTAAAAGGATCTCTCCTTATCTTTCCTACTAGGATAAGGTCATCTTCAACCTCAGTAGACAAGTCTTGAGTAATAGCAAGGTCTATGTGGTCAGCAAGCCTCAACAAAAAACTCAATTCAGGTAGGTGTGAGTTGATGATGCAGCATTTGAGGTTTTTAGGTGTTGGCTAAGTAATTATAGGAATCCTATTTCTCAACTTGTCAAACTTGGAAATGAAATCCCTCATTGGCTCATGAGGCTCTTTCTTCATCTAGATAAGCTAGGCCAGCAAGGCATGCGAATCTTCTATAGGCTTGAACCTTGCTTCAAACTTGGTGTTTAGGGTATTACAGTCTATCATTAATCTAGCCTGCAGATGGTAGAACCACTTTGTAGCAGCACCTTGTAGGTTCTCCATAAAAATCCTGACTACCAAGTCTTCAAACTCCACCCCTACCACACCACAGGCTATGCTAAAGGCTACAATGTGTTCATCAAGGTGAACTCTCCCATCTCTAAAGAATTTGGGGAAGTTATTTTTTGATCTACATGGAAGTTCATACAGAGGTGGAGTCAAGTTGAGTGGGCCAAAAGAGTTACCCCAGGGGCCTAAAACTACCATGATTTAATTATGAAAAATAGGGAAAACAAATCTATGTGGAGTGGCTAAATTACAAAACAAAAATGGAAAAGAACTGGCCCTACTTTAGCTTGAGGCTTGAGGCTTCAAATGCTACACTCTTTTCCAGTAGCTTTGGTTTTATAGACCAGATAAAATAATGGAGATGGAGGAAAATGGTAAGGCTATAATGATAATGGGTAAGACATAGAATGGAGTCGTCAGAGTCTATATAATGGATAAGGGAAGAAACTACTTCAATCTAAAATTTGAGGCTTCAGACTACACATTCATCCCTAATGGAGCCACCAAAAAGACTGTTGGGTGAATATTTTATCAGTTAGCTATCTAATTGAGCAACATAGGTCTTATCATCCATATCAAAGGAGATTGGTCAGCCCTATGTGTAGGTTTACTTCATCAGAGGTGGACAAACCTCTCCTCTCATCAAGGGGAGGTTCCCTATAAATATGTAGGAGCTATATACTATAAATATATGTAGAAAATAACACTCAAGGGTAGGATGCACCATCCATATCTCTTCGTTTAGAGATGATGTTAACAAAAAAAGGATAAAATCTTGGTGAAAACATTGAAGGAACTACTCCTTTTTTAGAAGTGTTCTTATAGGAGATAGTAGTTTTTTCAGGTAGTGACAAGAAACTAGCAACATAGGCACAATAACCAGTAGGATGAAATAGAACACAAATTTTCCACTTCAACTACCCAAAGAGTATAACACAAAGGATAATGGGGGCACAAATTCATCCCATAATCATCAACATAGAAATAAACTAAAAACACACAATGAAAATAGTTATGAAAGCACAAAGTCTTCCCCACAATTGATGTTAGGACACCTTCCTAATTAGTTTCACTAGTTGTACTTGCCAAATTAAATAAACAAGAACACATTCAAAGGATAGACATAAGAACAATCTTCTCAAATTGTACAAGCTATGATAGCACAAAGTCTACAAATAACTTACTTTCTCATTCAGATAAAATGATATGAACAACAATCTGAGCTCAAAGTCTCAATATTCAAATTTCAATTTGGGTAGAGTTTTGCTTCTAGTAACGGGAAGATCTCCCTTAGAATGATACAAGAGATTAAAATATATAGTAGCCAAGAAAGACTTGGTGCTTTGTTCCATATAATGACCCATGTTGTGCATTCAATGCCTTGAATGCATTTCCAAGTTTGTTAATGGATTACATTAAAAATAGGGTGGCTATCTTAACTATAACATGTCATTTCATCCCATATGTCTTCTCTTGAGATTGGATCATTTGGTTTGTCAGTTCTGACATCTGTGTAGCTGTCCATTTTGTCTTTACTCCAATGGAGACCAACAGACTGTGCCTTCAATGTTTGCAAGCTTGAAAATCTACTTTGTAGATTGTTCCAGCTACTGAAATAACTTTTGCATAGATATTTCTAGTCTTTTCCTCTTGGCTTTGGTATTTGAATGCATTCAAGCCCATGCTCAAACCAATTCCTTTGTGTCTTTCCCGCTTGCTTTGGCCACTTTCCGTGTGATTCTATGAGAATCTTCTTGAAAGAATCTTTATAAGTAACCTGAAATGCAAATGCAAACACTTGTCATGCTCCATTCAGTTTTAACGGGACATGTGGCATGTTTCGTGAAGCTTTAAATACCTTTTGAGAGTCTTGTAGAGGATGACATGTGGCATCTTCTATTTCACTTTGAGGTTTGATCTTTCCCAGAGGGTTCTTGCTTCTTCGATGGGATTTGGCTTTCATGATTTTTTCGTCAGGCTTTTCCTTTGGACAAAAAGTTTGAAGGAATTTCTTTGGACAAAATTTTCAAAGGAAAGCTTCACTTCTTTTCCTTAGTCATTTGGTTCTTCCTTTAAATTCTACATTTTATTTAAACTTCCATAGATATTCCCTTACTTTAAATTTGACGTCTGTGGGGCCATCAGTGGTCACTAGCCACTTAAGCCATGTTGAACCTTGAATCTATGAACCCATTGAAAGTACATTGGTTCATTGGTTCATCAGTTCATTCTATCTCTTTTATTCCATCGCTTCTTAGTTCAATCACTTTCCTATTCCTTGGTTGAACCATCCATTGAACCACATGTTTGTTGCTTCTTTCTTTGATTGAGGCTACCTTTGAACTTTTAAACCTGTGAACTCGTTGAACCTTTTGGTTCAATGGTTCAATGGTTCCATCAGTTCATTCTTCATTATTTGGATAAGTCTTTTTGATCTTTTAAACCAAGCACGTTGAACCAATTGGTCGTTGATCCCATTAAACCGTTGAACTAAAGTGGTTCATGGTTCAATGGTTCAATGGTTCAAGCCTTTGTTTTTCATTAAGTGTTCAAAGCCATAAAACTTTAAAGTGGTTGAACTTTGAACCTTGACAAAGTGCTTAAATCTTACTGATGACATTGAACCTTTCAACCCATTGAACTTGTTGAACCAAAATGGTTCAAGTTTCAACTGTTCAACGGTTCAATGGTTCAATCCTTACTTAGATGCTTGCTGATGGACATCTTTGATTGAACCAAGTCATTGAACCAATCCTAAAACTGACTGAGTGTTGGAAACTTGTTCTTTTAACTAAACTCACCTATAGAATCCTTTGAAATTGTTGAACCTACTAGTCCCTTTATAGAAAAAGCTTGAAAAATGAGGAATTTGAAAGCTCAAAACAAATTTTGAGAAGGGAAGAGATTATTTTGGTCTGTTGAACCAAAATAGTTCTCATTTTGTCCCAAAAATGAGAAGTCTATTTTTGGGGACAACACTAAGGACATTAAAAGACACTAAGGGACTAGTGGTCATCTATGTGCAAAGGAAACCTGCTTCCTATAGACACAAAGATTTGTAGGCAAATAAGTGTGCTACTAAGATCAACTCATTATGGTAGATTGATATAAGGAAAAATAAAATGGACCTACCTTCCCATGATGTGTTCCTCACTCCTCAAAACCCCTTACAGAGCCATTGGTCTACTACAAAGATTGGGTACTTACATGAGAAAGTAGGTAGCACTAAAATATATTTTTTATTATCCTCTTCTAATCTACTAGCCTACCACACCTGAAAGGACCTTGACTCTACCATGAGGCCAACTATGGAGTTTGAGCCTAGACTATAAGAAGGATATGTGCCTTAAATCATGTCTTTTAGTGTGATTAGACTTTTAAGAATATTCAATATTTTTTCCTTTTGATATCTTTACCTTTTTATTTAAATGATTTGGATTTCAATTTTATTTTGAAATATTTTTTAGATTCCTCATCCATACAAATTTGGAATGACCAATCATGAGAGAAATAGTGATACGCATGAATGAACTATAGGCTAAGGCTAAAGGAAGTTAAGTGATCCAAGCCAAAAGACTGACTAGAAAACATAGTCTTGACAATGAACTAATCATGTGATCTCAAGTCTCAACTATGTATATGCTTAGTTTGTGAAAAAAGGAAGAAGGGAAAAAGGAGATCCAAAGAAGGACTGGTGAAAGGAAATAGTAATGATAAATATTTTTTGTGAACTAATCACATGGTAATAAGAGATAGTAATCAAAGGGAAGAGGGTAAATATAACCAAGTCACCATGATAACTATCTATTAAAAATACAGATAAGAAATCAAATAATCAAGAAGATAAAAGGGAAGAGTTTTGATAAAAAATCTAAAGGAAAAGAAATCAATGATAACGGAAAAATAGCAATGATAAGAAAAATACAAGTATATGTGAAATGTAAAATGATAACGTAACCTAGATATAATACAACAAGAAGGAGAAACATGATATAAGATAAGAAATAGTTTTACATAGTGTCAAATGATATAATAAAGATATAAATAATATTGGATCACACATCCAATCCAAAGATAAATGAGGAATCACCATGCACGTGCTCATAAATACTAGTAAATCTATCCACACACATTATCCAATACATTGGATAAGTCTTTATGAAGCTATAATCAAACTTTTGCTAAGGTCTCATCAATTTTCAATGAATATAGGGTAAATACTTCTCTTCTAATCTCCTCAAATGAAAAATTAGAAATTCTCACAGGATCATGCTAAGGAGGAAAGTTAGGCAAAGTCTAGCTAGAATAATGTGTGGAAATAAGATCTATGGGAGAAAAAGGAATCACAGGTGGAAAATAATCCATGGGTGAAATACTCATGGGTGGAGAAGGATCCATAAGTTAGGGAGGGTCCATAAGTGAAGTAATCATAGGTGGAGGCACAGAAGGTGGTGGAAGGACCCTCGAAGGTGATGGAACCACTAGAGGTTGAGCCATGGGAGAATAAGGAGGAACCTTCTTATGAGAATGACTTATGGGGGGAATGGTAAAAGGTTTAGTGATGGATATAAGGTGATCTCTAATATGTTGTTAAATAATTTGGCAATGATTTATGTGATGCATACCACATAGGTGTCATAGAAATATACCTCACCATACATAGGTAAATATTTAGGAAGTACCTTCAAGGGAGGTATAACTTTGTCTGATGATGGGAAAGAAGGATGAAGGGTATTAATATATTGTCACAACTTATGATAATGGGTGGAAGAGTGATTATTTGTACCATAAAAGCAACAAATACACTTGTGATTGGTTTTAGGAGAATTCACAGAAGGAGGTGAAATAGGAGTGGAAGCAGTGGAAGAGGACTCATCAACCCATTTGGTGGGCAAAGAAGATATCTTAGGCAATAGAAGCAAGCCATCATCAATGGAGGGTTATAATTGGGAAGGAGTGGAACTAGGCTTGATAGGAGGAGCATTATGAGGAGACATAAAAAGAGGATCATAAATAGCAGGAGAGGAAATAGGTCAACTAGAGTGGAAAAAGGAACATACTTAACTATAGCTAGCCCTACTAAAGGAGGGGTAGGATTTATAGAAGCTCTAAGGAGGACTACCCTAGGTGTGGAAAAGTGATAAGGTTTGCTCATAACATGATCTAAGAACATGGTCCTAAGTAGCTCCTTAGAAACTAGAGGCATGAGCGCTATCTCTACCCTATGATAAAGAGGACAAATGCAAGAAATAAGAACTATAAAAGAGAGAGAATGATGAGATTCATGAAAAGACTCAAGTAAAGAAGAGTGGTAACAAAAATATTGACATCATGGGCATAAATAAGGCCACTTTAAAGAGGATCATCTAAAGAATAGCCATCATCATAATATATAATATGAATATCGATGACACAAGTTAGGATGACCTTGTCATCATAGGAAGATTGGTGAATAGAGTGCCTAATCATAGTTACGACTATGAGGAAACTTACGAGAATGAGGCTGTAAGTAATTATGAAGCTATGAGATGAGATGAGGTGAGATATTGGAAGTTTTGATTTTTAAATTAATCTCATTGGGCTCATCATCATTGAAGTCTAAAAGGTTGGGAGGAATATTACCAATGAGCTTAGGATGTTCATTGTAACCTCTGGTTGAGTTGATAAGAAAGTTTAAATATTGTGACTCATAGAATAGAACACTAGGAAAAGGCTCAAGAGTAGGAATATTGAAGCCATCATGATCTTAGAATTATTCTAAATTCCAATGTTTAGTGTCTCCTTGAATCTTATAAATGGCTCCATTATGAGGAAATTTTATGCATTGGAAAGCAAAAAATGCAATGGCTCACATACGATGAGCCCACAACCTACCAAGAAAGATGTTATATAAAAGGGGAAAGTTGAATATCATCACCTTCACATGAATGGTGACAGGAGGGATGGTAATGGGAATCCACACACACCCTAAAGGAAGCATTCGCCTTCTATCATTCTTTTGACATGTGTTACGTGTAGAATTGAGATTACATTTAGAATATTTAAGAGTCTTAATGAAATAAATGGATGTGACACAAGTGTAAGAAGCCTTATTTATCAATGCTCACTTAAATTGGATATCACCTATTTAGATGTTAATAAATAATAGAGGATCATCTACGTGAAGAAGAATCTCATCCAGAATCATAGATGTGATAGGAAATCATAAAGAGAGAGAATTGTCTAGATTTTCATAAATGTTAATAGACATCTCTTCACATTGTTGTAGGATACTATCCTTTGATCTGGATAAAGTTTCCTCCCATATTCCTAGAGGAGGGTGAGGGATATTCATCTCAAATAAGAGTTACATGAGGTAGTTTATATGATGTGGAGATGTCCTCATGAGTTTAAAAAAGGGATTTAGGATGGAATATTAGTAAGTTCCACAATGGGATCCCAATCATTATAACCCATAAGTAAATTATTATATATAGGTATGTAATGATTAATAAAATATTTGGAAGGTGGTTTCAAAGAGCGTTGAAATTTATGTTGATAAGAATGAGAAGGTTGATAAGAAGGTTGTAAATTGTCTGGTGATGAATAAGTAGTTATTTTAGATTGATCTTGAAGCTTGGAAGAATAATTTTTAGCATCAATTAGATTATCATTAGTATTATAAGATGGTAGGAGAGAAGTAGAAATAGTATGGTATGTGTCATCTAAGGGAGAATCATAAATTGGATCATTAAAAGAAATAAGATCTTCTTACCCTAACTCATTTTAAAGAGTTGGAGAAGAATATTGGATAACATGATATGTCTTATAAGAAGGAAGAGTGTAAATAGGTTGTTAATCAATGAAAGCCACCACTCTTTGCATATTGGTAATGTTAACCACATTATCTTTGGAATTTGGTTTAACTAAAATTTCTACATTATTGGAGGAAGAAGTGGTCTTATCTTGACTTTCTTGGATTGGTTGATGATTAGGCAAGGGGTATTTATAGATAGTTAAATGAGCATATACTTGATTTAATTATTGAGTTTTATCAAGTGACTTATATTATTTAAAATCAATCTCATAATCTTGTTGATTGTTAGGGATAATGGAGTCATGATCAAAATTTGGGCCAAGACAAAAGTCCATGGCTAAATTGTGGAGTTGTCTATAATTTTTTTGAGAGTGACCCCAACTAGCATTAAACCAATAAAACTTATTAGGATCATACCATGATTTCATAGGTTGAGTAGGGCCAATATCTTGAAGGATAGGCCTGGGTAGACATATAAGCAATTTGGTTGAAGATAAAGGCTTATGGACATTAATGTTGCCTGTTGAGAAATGAGGATTAGTGAATTGTTGAGAGGGGGTTGGTTGCAAAGAAGGGGTAAGAATGACATCTTAAACATTGTGCATGGTGTCATATGAATCGATAACACTATCATTGGTAATATTGTAGTTTTTGTTCTTTAATAATAGGTGAGGGCCTATGGAAGGTTGGGTTGGCTCAAATTGGTGTATGAGGAAATCTTGTCTTTTGCCTTGATCGATAGCCTCGTCTAGGGTATGTGGAGAAAGGATATGAACTAGATACTGTAATTCTAGAAATAAAGCACTTGTAAAGAGATAAAAGAGATTTTCATCCACCATGTTATATTCACATTTATTTCACAAAGTCTTCCATCGCTTGACATAGGCTTGGGTAGTTTAGTTTTCATTTTGTTTGAAATTCATGAAATGGGCCAAAGTGTTCTCTAAAAGATCACTAGTTTTAAATTATTGAACTAAAGAATTTACTAAGTCATCTACACTAGTGATAGAGTGTGTTTTAAGTTGATTGTACCAATCCAAAGAATCACCTATGAGGGTTTTGGCTAAGTGTTAGGTAGAAGAATAGGTATTTAACTTGACCCAATCCTTGTAAAGATTTCAAAATGTCTAGAGGTGAAGGGTAGGATCGGTTGATCCATTGTAGGAAATTATAAGTTTTATATCTCTAATGTCAATGCTAACAATATGGGTGGTAATGTTCATTTTATAAATACTTGATGACTTTGTTGACTAATGGAGGATAAGGAATGAGATTACCTTGACAATACTTATGACAAGGAGGAACACTTTGGTTATGTGTGCCTCAAGTCATTAGTTGAGGATAGGATTCAAGATTAAGAAGGTGGTTTTGCATTCTCATTATTTGATTCATATTATGAGCTTGAAATGTGCTCATTTGATTATGAGTTTGTAACAATTATTGATGATTTTGATTAGTGTTATTAGAATAAGTAGTATTGGGTTTTATGTTGGTATTATTGGCTTAGGTACGACTATTAGCATTAATATGATCTTGAGAAGAGCTATGAGATTTTGAGGAACTAGTGGAAAAATTTGCTTATGAAGAAAAAGATAGACTAGTAAATGGTTGAGAAGAAACACTAGAAGCATGAGTGCCTTGGGTATCAAACAATGTACTAGTGGAAGGATTAAGGATAGTGGATCTTATGAGAGGCCCACTAGATGTAGAACCTACCATGTTAGTTGAGATACTAGGAATGAAGGTAGAATAAGGTAAATAAGAAGATGGCATAACATAAAAAGGAGTCAATATTGAAGGAAAATGTTGAGAAGCAAAGAAATTAGTAACCCCAAATCTAGTTGAGAAAGTGGGAGTAGGATAATGAAGTTCTTAAACTTGATGGTTAATCATGAGGTTATATATGGTGGAAGGATCCTTCCCTCTATATTGAGGGAATTATGTGATAAAGAAAATCATTTCAGGAGTATACTCTAACTCAAGCTGATACTCTAAGAGAAAAGGAAGATTTTTATACAAAGAAGTATGAGGAGGGGTCCCATAGTCCATCGTATGGGATGCAATATGAACATTAATAGCATTTATAAAAGGAGCCCTATTTTGTCTATGGGATACCCTATTAGGATTGGTGAATTACATCATGTATATCAACTAAAATTTAGAGTTAACACCAAATTTAAAGTCCATGATAAAAGTAAAAGAGACAAGATGAGAAGGAAAAGAATCAAAAAGTGACTAATAATAGCACCAGGTCAACCTAGTTGACCTAGTGCAAAACATGGATTGTAAAACTATACTTGGTCTATAATATCAACTTAGTTTAGTGAATAGTGACTAAAAAAAAAAGATAAATATGCTATAAATAGCACTAGGTTGACCAAATCAACCTAGCATAGTGTATAGGGGCTGAAAAAGATACTAGGTCGATAAGGTCAACCTAACACAATAAATAGGGAAGAAATAAAAGATGATAACAAGATATGAACTAAAGCAAGATATTTTTAAGTAATGTAAGAAAGTAGTAAATAATGAAATGGGAACAAACAATAAATTGAATTGATGTTGCGTAATCTAATTGATACACATAAAGTAGAATCTTGCACTAACACTGGCTAATGCAAGATTTTGCACACACAATTGACCAAAGATCAAGCAAACAACTTGAAATCAGAGCTAACTACTTGGTCAACATAGAATGTTTATCAGATTAAAAATTGTTTTAAGTGCAAAAGAGAGATTGGATATAAGTAAGGTACTAGATAACAATCTAAGGATAGTTTCAAGTAACTTTAAGAAGAAAGGGACTGTAGTGGAAATGATATAGGATTTTTATTGGGACCTACCCCCTCATGTCATACACCACATTGATAAGGGTGTCTAGTTCTTAGCCAAAATATACCATTAACCATACTTTATACTTGACTAGAGCATCAGGTTGGCTTCCCCCTTGGTGATGAATTCTAAGTAGGTTGGCCTGGGTAGTCAAATGTTAAAATGCTTATTGATGTTATATGATTTGGTCACGTATGCAAAAAAATATAAATATTCCAACTAAATGATTAATTGAAAACCACCTAATTAGACTACGTGAGCTGTTTTAAGCATGCAAAAAATTGAAAAAAAGATGTGATTAAAAAATATGGTTAATTCTAATTAAAAATAAGGTATAGTTGAGAAACTATATGGATAATCATACAAAACATGGTTGAAAGGGTTGAACATGTACTATGGAAGTAATGTGTAAAAATGAACTAGATCGGTCAAGTTGACTTAGTTATTTTAGAATACATAGAACGCAAAACTAGATCCATGGGGTTAACCTAGTTGATTGTGCAAGGGAAATTTTTAAAACTACAAACTTTAAAAGGAAAGTACAAAAATAGAAAGATATAGATAAATAAAAACTGACCTAAATAGTTTAGAGATGAAAGTGAGAAGATTGTTGATCAAGAACCTTGAAGAAAACTATCAAAAACCTATAAATTGGGTCGAGTTAGTCGACCAAGTAATATATATACTAACTAAAAAAGTGTTGAAAAATGCACTAGGTCAACCTAGTTAACTAAACAAGAAGTCAAAAAATTTGAAAAAATATTACTAGGTCAAGTTGATCAATTTAGTTGTCTAAACATAATTTTTCAAGTTCTAAAGCCTGTAATGGGTTGAGCTGGTTAAGCCAGTTACCTATTATAACAAACCTATGAATAAAAATAAATAAATTGGGTTGATAAGGTCAATTCAACATTGTAAAGATATGATAAAAATAATGATGAATATAAATGAAATAAGTGAAAGGAATCCTACAAGGGTTTGATTCACATCATGTTCACTAGAATGTATGCAATTTAAAATGCATCATGTTCATACATCAATACTATATTAGATGGGATATAACACACCTACACTTTTGATTGGGGGGCATACAATTGTTAAGTGGGAGCATGATCAATGTGATGATTTGATAGGCTTGATTAAGGGATCACTTGTCACAACACACCATGCATGATAGGGTTCTAAAGCCTATAGTATAACATAATCGCATAAAAACCCTAAAAGAGTCCTAAGATTTAATATTTCACTAATCTAATAACAATAAAATTAAATCTAATCTAGTGCACACCAAAGCTTATGGAAAAAAGTGAGGGTTAGAAATAAAACAAATGAAAAACTAAACTAAACATATATTATAATACATACACTCATGATAATATATATAAAATCCTAATACATGGAAGAGAAGAATATATATGCTCTATCTATATACTCTTACAAAGGAGTAATAAAGTTAAGAATACTTACCTTTGAAGATGAACACATCGAGGCTCAATATCCACCTTGTCTAGGGTGCTTCACAATAAATTTTCATGGTGTGTAAGGATAACTAAATTAAATCATATCTAGGATATACAACCTATCCAAGCATCCAAAATACTTATTCACAAGATGAGATCAAAAATCCAAAGAAAGTATTAAACCCTAAAGATTTATTCCCCACTTATAATGGTTAATAGGCAAATATTCATTCACACTTCTTCTCTTCATTCTTCAATCTTATGAAACGGTGTTAAATAACCTTGTATATATAGTAGTATTTTTCCCTAAAAAAATTTAGGAACATTGACTATACAAGGTCAACCCGATCATCCCAGCATGTTTTTAGGACTAATTCTCTTTGAATGTTTAGGTCAACAAAGAGGCCAACAAACCAAAAGAGAAAAATTCCCTAAATTGTACTAGGTCAACCTGGTCAACTTAGCACAACCAACATGTCAAAAGGGTGCTAAGGCAAGAAATGAAAGATCAAACATAAAAATTGATAGGAATAGGTAGAACTAAGAATAATAAGGTTCAATTTAATGGTTTTAGGAGGCTAGAGTGTGGATGGCAAGTTTCAAAAGTAATGACAATCTTTCAAAGCACCGATGGTCTACCCACCCCTTTCATGGTGCACCCCTGAAAGCATGCACTTAGAGAGATTGAGACTCAACAAGTTCTTACAAGATATAAAGTGTTAGTAATCAATAATTTTTTTAAAATTTTATGTGTATACATGATCTATATTTATAACTCTAAACTCAAATAAACTTAGATCTATAAAATATCTACCATTCTTTAATCAAAACAAGCTATTCTAACCTCAAATACTTTGGATCTTCATATTTTAAGCTATATTTAGTATAATTACACATATATCATTAAGAATGTTGATCTTTGTCTAGAGGAAGCACAAAGATGGGTCATAGAATACAAAGAACGGTGATCTTTTCCCTTTTGAGAAAATAACTATGCAATGTGTAAAGGTAAACACCAATATTTGATCAAAACATGCCAAATTTAGTAAACATCTTATAAATTCACAAATATCCCCTCCTTTTAGCATTAGTGGAAGATTTTTCATGTTTATGCCTCTAGATGTACCATAGGTGATCTTAGTGTCTAGAAGACACTTGTCATTTTAAAATTCAAGAAATTCAAAGCATGAGTAATAGGTTATGGTAATCTGGTTACCTATGGTGGAATAGTAGAAAAGCAATGAACTATTCCACAATATTTATATTTATTGGTAGTTGGGAGTCACCATGGCCAAACTTAGTGAAATATAAAAGATTTATGTTATTATCAGTGAATCTATGATCAAGTTCTAAAATAAAGCTTAATCTAAATGAATATTTATAGTAAAGCTTAAACTAGAGTGATTTGGTCAAAAAGAAGCAAAAGGAAGGGTAGGTTAGAGAGAAGATGTTCTAATTTTCAATCCAAATATTATGACAAATTTAGATTTCATCTAGACATACATTCAAACCAATACATGACATGAAACAGCTTTAGCACAAATCTTACCATGTACCATTACATTATCTAAGGAAATTATGGAATAATGAAAATAAGACACTAGATCCAATTTAAAGATTTACTTCATAAGCAAATTGCATTAGCACATCTATAAGGGAAGTAAGAGAGATGAAATGAACCTAAGATATTTCAATTAACCTAGCATCAACACAAGTTAATAGCTCTACATTTACATATACATATCAGGAATCAATGAAAACCATTCACATTTAGACATTCAAATAAATAAATGAGAGAGAATCCATATAACAATTGACACAAACAAATTTGGAAAAAATTCTTGGTATTCCTTGATTTTATTAATTGCTCTAAGTATACAAAATAGTTTTTTCTCTAAACACTCTCTCCCTCTACACAATGGTAATGTTGCCTTTTATAGTGAACTTAGGTAGTATACTAGTTAGTCATGAGATTAGAAATGTACAAAGGTAAGGAAAACTATCCTTTTTACAAAATTTATAGAATACATTCATTTTTTCAAAGTAGGCTGACCTATAGTCACATGTGCTAATAAACTAATAGATGCCTTTATAAAAAGAATAGTCTACTTTTGAATATTACAAAATTTCTTACAAAGTGAAATATTGTTAGTTAGTTGGTAGGCCCTACACTGAAGAGATGCCCTATTGCTCCTAAAGGATCTTCATGGCTTTGTGATGTTATTCATCGACCAAATTTAAGTTGATAGCTAGTTTCAAGAGATACTTGTCCTACTATTCCACCAAGTCATCAGAATCTCTATCATTCTTAGCCATTACTTCTTTGACAATCATTTCCTTAATAATTTTATCTTCTATAATCATAATCATGCCCATGATCCTATTATTTTCACTCTTATATTGGCCCTAACTTTTGTTATTGACCTCTTACATAACAAAGGTGACCCAATGGTTATATTCATCATCTCCAATGATGCCTAGGGAGCTAAGTGTGGTCGGATTAGTAATCATTATACGAAGAAGCTATTAAATCCTAATTATCAACTCTTCATCATCCTCTAGGATCCTCTCCAAGTATTTTAATCATGGACTCAAATCCTAGATTTTATCCATAATTATTCCCATAATTGAGTTAAGATGGGCCAAGTTGATGGTCTTGAACCCAAGAATCTAATCCTCAACTATTATAATGATTAACTCTTTCATTTTTTCCTTCGAAATTTTCCATTGGGATAATAAACCCTTAGCTACTTCATCCCAGTGAGCTAAAGGACTCTTCCTTATCTTCATTTCTTTCAGGGATTTAAACATGTCATAAAAGCATGCTTCAAACATCTTCATCATTTCTTTTAGAATTGATAAGATAGCCTATGTCTCAAGATTCTCTTTTTGATTTTATAATTTTTTTATTTTTTTATATAGGCCTTCAATGCCTATTTTTAGTTTGGTTGAGTGGGCATCATCTAGTCCAAATATGTATTCTTCATGAATTAGGTGCTCACCAAGTCCCTTACCTCCCACTAGGGTTAAGCCCAAAAAAGGTTCAACTCTATGAAAGGTGAAATATTCACTCCTAACCATTGTCTTCTTTATTGTCACCCTCTCCAGACCTATTATTTATGGATTAAAATACATGCTTAGTGATGATTCTGTAACATTTGGAGGTTCTAGGATCTCCATCTATGTGTTACCTGAGGCTCTAGGGATGTTTATCTGAATGTCACTTGACCCTCCTACTATGGTCATCTTCTTTTCCTCCTCTTCCTTCATTAAATCCACTATCCATGGCTTGACCTCATCATGGATACTGATGTTAATTTTTTGGGTCATGGCCCATGAATGTTGCAATGTTAGAATCTTTTGCATCTTCCCATAAATGAACCATTTAGGGATGATTGGTCCATGGATGGGATTATCATCATTTACTAAGTTAACCTCACTCAAAGGATGAGTGAAGGTTAACTTTGGATTCTTATTTGTATCTAGGACTAATGCCAACTCAACCTTCCTTTTGAGGGGTGCAACTAGAATCATGTCCATTATAATTTCCTTCCCTTTTTCTTATCTTGTTTCCTTGGATTGGGCCTAAATTTCATTGGATTATTCTTCTTCATCTAATCCATATGCCTCAATAAGCACCTTAAGTACATATTACACTATCTCATTAGGAACTATTACAATCATGTCAATATACTCTATTTTTGACTCTAGTTTATGAGGTTGAGCTGAGGATGATGGCCCTTCACCAAGTCTATATTTTAATTTCTCTTTCCCAGGTCCTTGTGTCATTTTTCTTGGGGTTATTTTAGTGGTTACTCTAGAGGGGTTATAAAATAGGGTCCAAGTAGTAAGTGGTTTTTTAGGGGGACACTTTTCCAGATCTCTTTAGGTGGCTTATCATCTCTAGCTAGCCTAACCTCAAGCTTAATATTATGCTTCTTTAACCTAGCCAATACCTTGATGAAATTGGTTTTTTTGATTTACATAATATCATAAACACTAATCTAGTGTTCATATGGGTAGCTCATTATTTTTTATTTCAAATTTTTAGTGACCTTATTATGAGGGTCCCATTGCCTCAGCTCATCTAATTGTAAGCTAAATGATTCCTTATGTTTGGAGATGACATTCGCATGCCCCCAATTCTATAACATAGTTCTATTGATGATTAAAGGAAATGGGTGAGGGAGGCCCTTCCTTTTCTGCTTACACATACAATCTATACCATTGAAAAATTGGTATGCAATCTCTGGTTCTACCAATTTATTTTTCACATGGAATGGTAGTTTGAGGGGTTGAACTAGGGTTCCTTTTATTCTTGTCACTGTGAAATCTAGATATAACCAGATGTCTCCCATTAACTCTACATAATTCTTGACTAGAGGGTTGACCCTACCCATGGGGATGCTTTTAATAGCTTATACCAAAGTGGTATATACACAATCCAAAATGAATTATATGTTATGTCTATATTTGAAAATGTACAACTTGGAATAGTGATGGGAGATAGTATATCTCCCATCAAGTGACCAATTCTTAATGTTTGTGATCTTGGTGGTGGCTAAGAGGGCATCTAGGAGATAGGACATCATGAAAAGTGGTTGTCAATTTTCTTATCAATGGGTATTAACTATTTTTTCAAATAATTTTTAATCATCTCACCAATTGGGGCTGTGAGTTCCTTTTCTACAATGAAGTATACATAGGGCACCTAGTTCTTATTAACATGTGTGGTGGAAGGGGATCTAGATAACCTATTTATCAAGGTTATGATTATTTTGATCCCTTACCTAAATTGATTAATTGGGATCCTCTCAGTAAGGACTTGGATTATATGGATTCCATTAAGCATCTATGGGGAAAGGATGGTGCTCAAGTCACTCTTACTAGTAGATGTTCTAATTGTTAGCAAGTCTACATGGGGCTTACCTAGCTTATAATATATTTCAAATGAAAGCAGGGAAATATATGCTACCTTTTTGAAAATAAATTTATGAACTGTCCAATCTTTCTCAACTTTACAATCAATGAAAATGGGGGTAATAACATCAATGCAATGCAATACCTCAAGTTTTTTAGTAAAATAGCGGAGACTGGTCATCTAGACAGAGACTAGGTCATTATATCTATGGAGGATCATAGCATTCCTCTACTCATATCTTTTAATGGCTTGCATATCCTTAATATTCCAAAATATCTCAAGTTATTTCCTATTCCTTATGTTTAATGTTGAAACATAAAAGTTAGTATCCTTAAAGACCCTCCCCTCATTGTCTGAAGTCAAGTATAGCTCCATGTCATCCCTTTGTTATTTCCTTCGAGCTACCATGACTATGAAACTTGAAAATTACTCACTAATGGTCTTAAAGTAGCCTCTAAATTAGTTTTTTCTTTCTCAAATAATAATTAGAATCTTCTTGTATTTATTTTTATTGATTAGAGTTCAAATTAGGGATTTTTATATGGAGACTAGGGATTTCTATAGCTTTAATGGTGATGGTAACTTAGACTTAGATAGATTCATGTCTCATATTTGATTTAGACCCTTGCCTTTATACCTTTTTCTTTTTTTTTCCCATTAAAACATCTATTTTGTCATTTTGTGCCTGTGTGTGCCTACGTGGTGTCTATTTGAAAATTTTCATGGCATTTTTCATAAATGCATTAAAGGAACTAGATGTTGTCCTTTTGAAAATCCATATTTTCCTTCATGTCATTAGATATTTGTTTATGGATAAACATGAAGCATTGATCATGATCTCAAGGCTTGATCACTATTAGTTGTATTTATATTAGGCCCCACATTTGTGCTACATAGCACCTTCACAAGACTTCTAGGCTCTATGGTCTATTAGTGAACATGCACTCACCATGTGCCACTCATGTGGGCCCTTGAGGTGTCATTGAATAGTTTTATATTACTATAATTCATCTAATAGTATTTCATGAAAAAGCATGAATGATAAACCATGATTTGAGTGGATTCATGCTATTGGTATGATAGATCAAATACTTTAGATTTGTTAGATCTTTTTGATCCATCTGATCACCTTTTGTGATGAAGTGAGAGCCTTCAATCCTTCAAGGTGCATGAAATTTAATTAGAATCTCTATATAGGAAGGAAATTAGGATAAATATATTTCACACTAAATTTTATTTCATGTTAATAAACATGATATAAACTTTAGGCTAAAAATATTTATGCTAAGGTTTTTTAGAACACATGTAAAGGGACTTAGGCTAAATGTTTTAGAATAAATTTCATGTCTTGTTGATAAACATGATGTAATATTTAGGCTAAAATATTTAAGCTAATTTTTAAGATATAATTATAAAGGGACCCAAATAATGAGTGGTTTAAATGTAAGGTTTTAACCTAGTATTTTATAGTGTTGATAAACATGATGAAACTTAAGGTTAAAACTTTTTAAGCTAAGTTGTGGCAATAGGGACTCTAGTTAGAATAAAACCATAATATAAGTCTTTGGCCTAAATTTTATTGTGTTAATAAATACAATTGGGACCTTAGGATAAAGACTTGGATTATGTCAATTGTTGCAAATATTAGACCCCAAGTTTATTTTATTGAAGTTCAAAGACCTTGAATTTTTTATTTCCCAAAAATGGGGTCCTATTGAATTAAAATGTAAATTATAAGATTTTAAAAACATTTTAAAGCATATGCTTATTTTTAAGCAAGATGATTGATGAACTTAAATTTTATGACCTTGAGGACCTTAATGATGACCTCACGAGCATCAAATGCCATTTACAATAATGTCAAATTTAAGTTCATGAAATCCATAGGTCTAAAGATCATGGATTTAAGATGCTTCATCTAATCATTTGGTCCTAACTAAATTTAAACCATTGATTAAGATCTAAGCATATTCATATGATTTGTCCCTGAAATCATGAAGAGAATTAAGTTATCTCATATATCAATGCATATGAAAATTAGACTAAGTTAAAGGCCTAAGTCTAAAAGGCATAATAAAATGGATCCCTTTGAATACTATGATCATAACATAAGTTTTTAGCCTAAGGTTTCATTGTATGAATAAAATACAATAAACCTTAGGATAAAAACATAGGTTGAGTCTAAGTATTAATGTATAGGGCCCTTCTAGCACTAAGCTCAAATATGAGAATGCCATGTGGTGAGTCCACAAGAATCTCAAGATGGTGACATTTGCCATATTTATGGGGTTTATTAGGCCTCTAACATTTCAAAATCACATATACTCTCTTACATTAGTTTATGCAAGTAAATATGGGTAGTTGATCATGATCTTATATACCTATACATGATTGGATCTTTTCAAATATTAAATCCATAGCATAAGTTTTATATTAAGATTTTGTTGTATTAATAAATACAATAATATCTTAGGGTAAAACTTAGGCTAAGTCTATGTTTGATTAAAAAAAGGGGGACTTTTAACCTTAATGATAATCATGTGTTACTCAATCTTTGGTCCCTCTTAAGTGCATATCATTGATCATGATCTAGGGGCTCATGTAGGATTGGTCTGATAGGTTAAGGGTTTTAGATCCATCAGGTCTTCTTCACTCCATTCGATCATCCCCTATAATTAAGCAAGAGTCATTGATATTACAAGGAGGCAAGATGCTTAAGTTATGTTTCAGGTCGACATAAGAACTTAGGCTAATTTTTTAAGACTAAAGTATCATTCATGTTAATAAATATGAATGGGGCCTTATAACTAAGACTTTAGGATAAGTATGTAACAAAAGAACCATATGGTATGATGAGTCAAAGATATGAAAATAAATAACCCTAAAAACATGAACAGTAGACCTTTGTTAAAATAAAGATAACAAAAGGGGAAAACATAAAGGGACCAAACATGATTTTAGGTGAAGGCTCAATCATACTAAAAAAACATTACCAAGCCTCAGCATAAAATTAGGCTTACATCTAAATAAAATTTTATAATACTCCTACCAAATTTGAATTAAAATCATGGGTATAAGTTATGGTTTTATAACATGAATCCAATCATAAGACCCTATATACCAAAGGCTAGTAAAATCCTAAATGAGGGTAAGACCATGAACATCCCAGTATGATCCATTGATAAGAGATCCATGAAAATTGAAACTTAAGACATGATGGTTACCTATTAGCAACATTAGGCAAGGTTAAATAAAAACCATGAATAAATGTTCCAACTCAACAGGTGTGGATGATATTCAAATTCTAATAAAGTGCAGAATATCAAGTTTTTAGTGTTAAGGTTCAATGTATGCATAAGGGTCCCTCTTTTTAGAAATAGGTCTCTTTATTCTTTCATCATGATTATTAACTTTTTCCTTTATTGTTTTTTCTCCTAAATTTTTTCACCTAGTGCAAAAATTTGTTCCCTTTCTATGCTTATTAGATCCTTAAAAATAGCATACTAGGTCATGGCCTAGTTTAGTGTTTTATATATAATTCCTAAGGCTTTATTTTCATCTAGATATGTCATTGGCCACTCAAGGGTAAAAGTAAAATATGTACCAACATCTAAGATTGCTTTATGTAATGAAACAATATGTTGTTTTACTGTAGTGTGATGCTTTTTATTATCCTCCAAGCGCTTAGTATTTTTTTCAAGTTTGAACTATTCTAATGAAATAACCCTAATGTTTTTTTCTCTTCTATGGAGATAAATTTATGTTTGATCAAAATTCTCAATTTTTTTATAAATTGTTAAGTGATTGGAAACTTTTGATCTGATTTAAAATTTAGCCTAACTTTAGTCATTACCTTGATAGTATTCTATATTGTTTCTTCTAGGATGGTACATCTCAACATCCAATCTTAATATGAACTCTGATGAAAGATGTTTCCTAAGATCTGATTTGACTAGGGGTTAAATCATGTAACCTGATATTTGTTCCCTATAGAGTTATTTTGGTAAGAGTTAAAGATAGATGGATGGTATCATTTTTTTGATTTTGGGTCAAAATTACTTAAATTTGGGTAATGGAATATTAGGGGACTAAAGTGAGGGTGAATGAAGTGGTGTTAAATTTTCGAGTGGAAGTGGAAAGTGGAGTGGAAATTGGTAGCTTGGGAAAAAGTGACAGTAATGGTTGCATAATTACATTTGGCCCAACTTTTGTTATGGGTTGTTTTTGTGTTTTGACTATTTTTTAATCCTCAACTGCCTTTAACTTCTTTTCATTTCCTACTTTTTTTGGTAGATTCTTCTTCTTGAAGTGCATCATCATCTATCACCATTTTATATTTTGGTAATTCATTTGTTTTATATTTCTTTTCTTTTTCTTTTTTTTTAATTCTCTCTCATTTTTCTCCTCTTCTTTCTCATTTTACTCTTTTCCCATTTGTTCTTTATTTTTTTCTCCTTTTCATTTTGTTCATTTTCACTTTTTTCCTTTTCTTTATTTTTTTGTGTCACTAATTCCTTTGTTGCTTTAATTTTGGTCATGGCATATTTTTATCCTTGTTGTCAACTTTTGTATTTTGTTTTTTTTAACCTCTTGTTTTATTTATTTTATTTTTATCTTTGTTTAGCCTTCATCTTTGCTTCCTCTTTTTGCATTTTTTTATTTTTCTTATTTTTATTTTTCATCCTTTGTTTCCTTATTTTCATCTTGTTTTTTCACTTGTGTTTTCAATTATTATACCTTGGCCACCTTTATATGGCCTTATTTATTCCTTATTCACTCTATGTGATTGAAGATTTATCTTTTATGACCTTTGTATCAAGGACATCAATGGTGGACTCTTTAAAACATGGCTTTAGATGTGTGGGAAGGTATTTCTCCCTTGTGTTATTTTGTTTTTGTTTATTTGCGGTTATCATATCAATTATTTTTGGTGGGGTATGTGTTCTCAAATTTTGTGTGTGGGAAAACCCACCACCCATGGATCCACTATATGCTCCAATGGACTGATCTAGCTTGCCTTTTCTAGCTACCTCAATGTCTTATGATACTATTTCTTTTTCTAAATATTGTAACCAAACTCATTTTACATTATTTTTTAATTTTTTGGGTACTATTATTTGTTCCATGTCTTCATTTGTGTCTTCATCCTCTTCTATTATTTTTATGTAGGATGATGTTCCTTTCATTTTGCCCACTAACTCTCCTATAGTGGATTTCATGTTAATTGGACCAAAATTACTCAATACTCATTGAAATGAATAAATGATGGGAATAATTTATTCTATTTAGTTATCTAAAACTTCATATTATAAAGGTGGAACAATATTGATACATGTTTCATATGAATGGATATAAAGGTAGTTAATGATGTGTCAATAGAAATTAAAATTCTCTATATTTTTATAAAGTTATCAAGACCAAAAAACAAAGTGATAGCAAATATGAAATTACTTGCCTAAAACCTCATGATCCCAATAAATACAAAATAATACAATGCTTAAATATTTAAATAAAAATAATGTAAACCTTATTATAACTTGTCTTTATTGGGATGAGGCTCAAACATATCTTTATATGGTCTTTATTAATGCCAAATTATAATTAGACACCTCTATTAAAGCTATAGACCATGTTGATTTGATCAAATAATATAATATTGATCCATAAAGATACTTAATGATTATAAAACACTTCATTTTCTTAATTGAGCATGTTGAATTGCATTACAAAGAGGTATATGTATAAAAAATATGGATCAAGGAGACCCTTCATCTTAAAATAAAGATGAATGGTTTCCAAATAGATCTAAAGTATGCACATGAATCAGGCATATGGATCATGATGTCATCCATTCATCTCAATCAATATGAAAGGTGGATGATGACCATTATAAATACCAAATATGGATGAATATAATCCCTTCATCTTATTTCCAAGATGAAGGGTGGAGGATGCCCCTTTGTAACTAACAAATATGAATTAATGTGGACCCTTCACATTGTTTATAATATTAAGGGTGGAGCATCCTCTCCAAGAAATCACATGGATCTCAAAGGTTGGCCCTTCATCTTGTCCCCAAGATGAGGGGTGGAGAATAATCCCCCTTTATTAGTAATTATTTGAATAATTGGTCTGATCTCAAGGGTATATTCTTAGGATCTCAAGATTTTTTTACATGATAATTTCCTTTATAGGGAGACAAGATGAAAATGAGTAATTAGAAGAGTAATTAATTAAATATTTAAAAGACCTATTTAGTTAATATAATGTGAGGAATTGATTATGAGATTGAAATTGAGGAGAATGTTATTAAATAGAGAAGATTTTTTTTAAATTGATCATAGAAAAAGGAATTGAAAATAGAAAAATTATAATTAAATAAATAAATTTATAATTGATTAGTTAAATTGATAATTAAACATAGAATGATAATTGAATAGAGAATATGTTAAATTACAAGAAGTCATTCCATCATTTAATTTGACATAGAAGTTATAAAATTAGAGTGTCTACATTCTACCCTATTTGAGAAGGAATTACAAGACATAAGTGAAGTAACAACATTTCAAAAATAAAATGTCATAAAATTTATCAAAGGAGCAAAAAATAATAGATGATAGTTTCGACAAAAAATTGTGAAAAATACTAGTAAATGGGTTCAAATGTGCCCCAAAGCAATGTTGGTTAACCCTTGGATTCCCCCTTGAGGGGATAGTAAAAATTTAGACAAGTGAACCCTTTAAATCATTATATAATGATGTATAAATTATATAAAAATATAAAATATGAAAGAGATGGGAAAAAATGAGATGAAAAATGCACACCAAGATGAAAAAAGACATCCAGAGAAGAAAATAACACAATGTGGGGGGGAATATTTCAAATAAAAGGTTATTTATTCACCTTAGGGTATAAAAATAGTTTATTTTCGATCTCCTATTTGAAAAATTACCTTTACAAATTTATGCATGAGAGATGAAGACAAAATGCCTCATTGAAGATGATCGAGAGCACTTATGGACCGCATTTAAGAGCACATGCGACCATGAGGGATAAGGCCACTAGTAGGTACCTTTATCTTTTTGTTAATTCTACATTTAATTGCACTTATTTATATTGCAAGTTATTAGAAGCATAATTTTTCCATTTTTTGAATGGTTAATTCATCCATGCAAATGGTGAATTTATCATTTAAAATGGTTAATTCATCTTGATATTAGGGAAATGGTCCCTAAACTTGATTATTTTGTTCATGAAAATGGTTAAATCACCCTTCAATGAAATAGCACAAAGCCTTTTTACCCAAATAAAGATTTTTTAAACCTTTGGTGAATTTATCTTCAATAACAACAATTTAATCTAGAATAGTGATGAAAATGTCAAAAACATCAAACATAAAAAATGAAGAGAAGATCAATGAAAATGACCCATTCATCAATGAAATTGAATAATGACTTAAAATAAAAAAAATGGTGAAAATGACCAATTATTGATGAAATTGTTATGATTTTGGTGAAATGGTTAAGTCCTTTATTTAATAATGAAATCATCACATTAATGGTGAAATCATCCTATCAAATGACAAATTTGTGTAAATAACAATGAAATTATCATAAAGGAGTAATTGACTAGAATGGAAAAAAGGAAAGACATAAAAAATGATCTCTAAGATTGATAAAACTAGACATAATGATGTTATTATAGTAGATATGATTAGATGGTATAAATTTGATGTAGGAAGTAGAAATAGATAATTGATCAAAGTGATTTAGACTGGATTGTAAGAATGAGTTGATTTAATGATAACTCATTAGCAACAATCTCACTTTTTATACCAACTAGGCTTATGGGTAAGTGATATTCCAAGGTTATTTGACATGATTAGACTACTACACATGTTAAGGATGCCAACTATTAGAGTATATTGGGCCTTATTAAGTGTTTTATCCAAGTGGTAGAGGTTAGACACATCAACCTTTTAGTTATAAATAAGGGAGGTCATGGTTACACTAAAGGACATCTAGTATATACTATAGGTTCCCATCAGAGTTGATCCCCTATACTAGTTGGCTCTGAGGGGTAGATAAGAGGTCTTGTAGGAGATAGTTAGATAGATCAACATCAAGATGGTGTGGGGGGATACATTGACATTGATAAGATATAGCTAGTAATGGACATTCCCTGAGCTGAGGTGATGGGCGAGGATGTCCCTATACATATGGTACATGATCAATTTGTTGTTTTTCTCATGGCCATTATCAATGACATTTTAATACTTAGCAATAATGGTTAGTTCCTCCATATAGGGCCAAGAGGCATAGTCAGAGACATGTTGATAAATATAGTCATCTTTGCCTAGGGGTTAGTGATATTAGCACATTTATACAATGATATTTATTAAATTATTAATAGCGGTGGATGAAGTATCTTATCATAAACATTTATATAGGTGTGGACATGGGAGCTTGTATCTAATGAGCATCCAATGGGAAGGCAACAATAAATGGCTCAAGATGATACTATAATATATGGATGGTATTAGGTTGGGTTAGGTCATAGGAGCCACTTAGGAGATCTCTAATCTTTTATATGAGCCATTAATGAGATGATAGAGGTTGATGTGAAATGGAGGACCTATCAAGATATATAGTCTTGGTGGCCATAAGATACATAATATATACTATATTATACTACTCCTTACTATATTGTGGGATGGTAGGATTATACTATTGATTGTTATATGATAGATAGGGTACTATGGTAATTTTGTCTATGACATGATGTACCACTAGAGCCACATATGTTTTCATATGTAGTGAGAGAGGGTATAATGGGTACCAACCCCTAATTGAGCTGAGGTTAGGATTAGTTTTAGATTGTTACCACTAGTAGCCTAAATATATGTAGGTGGGCCAATATATGTTTTTGTGACAGAGGATTATGTGGCATGGTGGGTTTAACATCATCCATTAATACTAACTATTCCATAGTTTAGAGATGATGTACAACCAGCAAGAGTCACCATAGTTAAAGCAGTGGAGAGAATAGATATAGAGGGAGAGGAGGAAATATAAGATATTAAAGTAGAGGAAGGTGATGATGCGGAGCTGGAGTATGTAGATGAAGATATGGAGATTGATATTGATATTCATATAGAGATGATGGATGTAGATAATATAGATTTCTCCTAAGGTATACGTTTAATAATGAATGTTAGGCAGACAAACTCTTCTAGGCTTTTAGTATAAGCAAAGACTCAGGCACTCATTGATAAATTGAGATAGGATATTAGTTCCTAGGAGATTGAGCTTGTAGTTTTAAATCAAAAATTGGATTGGAATTCCCAATAATTATCCTTGGTACACAAGTAGTTAGTGGTAGATTAGATAGAGATGTCAAAATTAGGGGTAGAGATAACAAGGATGCTTTAGATTCATGTACAACTAAATAAAGATATGGATAATTTGAAGCCAAAAAGATATGTGGTCATGTCATAGAGGGATGCCTTAGTATAGGGACATGCCTAAGTGGGAGCATAAAGAGATACAAATCTAGAAGAGTAAGATTTAACATGGGCTGAGATGGATATGCTATAGGTAGTCCTGGCAAGATTATATAGAGAGAGGGATGAGGCTAGAGAGGCATCTATAAAGAGAGGTATGATATTTATTTTTGATATAATCCTTTAGGATAGTGATGATGATACATACTATAGGACCTTATATAAGATATTAGTACCTCAATAAACCAAAAGACTGGCATTCTTATATTATAAGGCATGGTAGTGATCATCTTCTAAATTATCTTGATCACATAGGTATTTTTTGTTATCTAAATCAATGGAAAATCCTACACCATAAATGTCCATTATGGGTCCTCTAGTACCACCACTACCACCACCAAATGGGAGAGGAAAGAGTTATCAATAGGAAGATCATGTAGAGGGGTCCATGAGAGATAGTTAGAGTTAGATTAGACTATACTAGAGACATTATACTTATATTTTGATTTATGGGATGTTATTGATGTATTCATGACATAATAATATGGTCCAAGTTTGTACTTGAACTCTCATTTTTGATGTATATGCCCCAATCAATGTATATGGACATTGATCACCTTCACATACATTTGATATTTTTTATATTTTGTGTTATCTCATGCGTTAATTAATTTTACTTTTCTTATGTATTTTTTTTCATATATTAGACATGATTTTTTATGCTCTTGATTTAGACACGCTCCTATTTATAGTACCTAATGTGACAAATAGACTTTATGATCATGAAGATTTGTTAGTTTGGATGATTGGACTAGATAGATAGAGATGTACTTGATTTTATGGAAGTGATATGTGAACCATTTTAAAACTTATTTTTATATTGCACATGAAAGTATGCATCATAATCTAGGAAGTATCATCATAAATTTTT
Source organism: Torreya grandis (assembly GCA_037957365.1). Taxonomy (NCBI): domain Eukaryota; kingdom Viridiplantae; phylum Streptophyta; class Pinopsida; order Cupressales; family Taxaceae; genus Torreya; species Torreya grandis. The sequence continues at coordinate 238,623 of JARHVA010004250.1, forward strand.
TTAATAAAAATGTGAATTTAAAATGCAAATGTATAAAAGTTAAAACATGATATGAATAATCAAGCTTCACATGTACTAAATAATTCACTTAAATCAATTATAATTTAGATACAATTATTCACAACTCAAAATGATTATACAAATAATCAATACTTAAGTGGAAAACATAATATACTAAATTAAGGTGACCTAGGAACAAAAAAACACACTAATAATTAAACAAGCACTTGGTAAAATTAGGATGGAATACATTCAATCACATTCAAACATCTTGATTAAAAAATAAAGAATCATACAGGAAGTAAAATATAACAAGCTAAGACACCTAAAAAATTAGTAAAACATTCCATTTAGAAACACACAAATGAAAGCGAATAAACATTCCACTAATAAAATTAGTGTGTATCGTAATAAGGTAATACTCTTTGAGAAGAAGGGTATGAAAAAATAATTATGACCAAAGGGGAAATAGAATAATAGGAAGGGGTGGCCAAGATAACTCCAAATGCCTTAAGAAAGTGGATGCTACCTACATATTCCCATAGACATTAGTTCTAACATGGACTTCAGACAAAATGTAGTTATCCCAAGGATTTGGGATTTGAATAAAATTGATGATAAGTGAACAAGATAAATTATAAAAGAAAAATAAGAATAGGGACTTTAAAAATGATGAGAGTGTACAAGGAACATTCTTTCCAAAATAATAATATATATGCTCACAAAACATTAAGAGCATGAGATAAGGTATGGCTGAGTTAACCTTAAGAAACTGCATAGTGCCTACATGGTCCAAGTATACCTCAAACCATTTTAGTTTGACTAGATATTAAACATAGATAAAGATTAGTATATCGGGGATAATAACATGAACAATTTAGGATATAATAGTTAACCTCACAAAATGGTGAGAGCGTGAAATAGACTAGAAATCCAAGTTGAGCAATAAGATGACAACTAATCGATTACAACATGCTATATATGGTTACCTTATGGGGAAAACATCATTGTTTAGGATTTTTTAGATATTTGAACTTTTTAGGGATTTTTGGAATTTGTGAAATTTTTAGGGATTTTGGAATTACTAAGCTTTTTAGGTATTTTTAGAATAGGATATGAATAAGGGCACTTTGACTAGAGAATGCATAGGAAATGGAAAATCTAGAAACACCTATCAAAGGGAAAGGTGATCATGGGTGTGATTTCTCAATATGGATAGGAGACATGAACAAGGGGAGTGTTAAAAAATGAATAATTCTATAGATATTTCTCAACAATGATGGATAATAGGGTGCAAATTTTTCCTTATAACAATGAACTTGGGTGTGAATGAGTTGTATGGTTAAATGTGAACAATAAATTGCTAGGGACTCAAGGGAACAATACAAGTCTTGCAAGCTAGTAGATCAAAAAAATTCATAATTAGCACCTTTTTATACAAAAGAGAGTTTAACATAAAACCAGATACACTTCTAACCTTCATTGATACTAAATACTAATCTAAGTCATTTTTTGAATTGTATTTTTAATCTAATCTAAGTTGTAATAGGATACAAGGTGTGGAATATTGATAGAATGCCCAAAGCATGGGTGAATAGGGGTGGATAAAGATAAAATGAAATAAAAATTCCCCCAAGTGGGAACATTTAGAGACCATAATATAACCAACTTAATCATGAAAGTTCTTAATATGCATGATATTCATTGGCTCATCAAATTCATCACCATCTTCAGTAGCCAATTTGTATGCACCATACCCATTTTTAACTATAACAATAAAGGGGCCCAACTAATTTTATTTGAACTTACATTTCTTTTCCGATTCAACATTAGTATTCTTTTGGTTCTCCTTGAGGATAATATCACCAAGATCAAACTTTCAAGAACTTATTATCTTGTTATATCACTAATATAGCTAATTTTGATAGGACTTTAGATGATTGAGGTTAGTTGGTCATTTTTCATCCAAAAGATCCAACTTTGATAATCTACCCACTCTATAGTCTTCTTCATCTAGAATATACTATAAATAAATGCACAGAGAAGGTAACTTGAACTCAATGGGTATAATGGATTCTAAACCATAGACCAAAAATAGGATGTTGCACATGTAGGGTTGCAAATATTAGTACAATATGCCCAAAAATCTTAGAAATTTTTTTAGATGGCAATCATGACCATTCATAGTAAAAGTCTTATTCATAATTTTGACTAGTGTTTTATTGGAAGCTTTAGATTGAACATTTACCTGAGGGTAAGATGGTGTAGATAATTTATGATTGTTGCAAAATTCAAAATAGAGGGTAATAAAATATTTATTTTTGAATGATACACTATTATAAGATATAATGCTAGATGGAATGCCATAGAGATAAATGATATGACTTATAATGAACTTTAAAATATAATTTATTATAATATAATTAATATGGATTGCCTCTATCCTTTTTTAGAATACTTGGTTGTAGTAAGAATGTGGTTATGGACATGAAAATAAGTGGGTTTAATCTTACTTATGATCTCAAGTCCACATGTGGAAAATGGCCAAGGGGTCATAACTAGTGAAAGTCCCTAGGTAGGAGCATGTATAAGATCACCATGATGTTGCAATGGAAAATAATTCTTAACATATTAACATGAATCTACATCCATAGGAGGCCAATAGTATCCATTTCAAAGAATTTTTTTGGCGAAGACTAAACCACTAGTGTGTGCACCACAAATCCCTTCATGAACTTCCCTAAATGCTAATTTATATTATTATGTATTTATATAATGAAATAAAGTTACCCCATAGCCTATATGATAGATCATGCTTCTAAGGATGGTATATTGAGAATTTTTTTGAAGGAAATATTTGGTTTGGTTTTGGGATAAGTCAAGGGGAATAATTTGATCTTGAAGGTATGAATAGTTATTACAATACCAATGGGAATCGGGACCATCAATGGCATAGATCATTTTAGTACATGAATAGGTATGCACTAATATGAGAAGGTTATCAATCAAAAATTGGTACTCTTTTATAGTTAAACTGATTTCAATCATAGATCCAATAGTGGTCATAACATTAGCATATTTATTATTGGCTCTAAGAACCTATTCAAATTAGATGAATCTAAATTTGAGTTTGAGCTCATCCACCAAAATTTTATAAGGCACCAATTTCTCATCTTTAGTTTGGTACTGATTAGTGACTTGGTTAATAATAAGTGAAGAATATCCATAGACTCATAAATTTTGAATATTACACTATATTGTAAGACAAAGTCTAGAAAGTAAATATTCATATTCAATAATGGGATTTTTGCATGGAAAACTAATGCAATAATCCTTGGGAATAAGATCACCTTGCAACATGATAGAAATTATTTTAGTGCCTAATCCATGGGATGTGAAATATCCATCAAAGTATATCTTCCATTCATTTATTTAATTAGGCTCATAATAGACTCATATAGAAAGTGCATTATCATTGGAGTGAAATTTGGAAGTAGAGCTTTGGATAATTGATTAGCAAACACTTTTCCTTTGATATCTCTATGATGTGTATACTCGATGTAAAACTCATTGAGAAACATGACCCACTTATCCATGTGAATATTTAAAAATTCCTTTGCCAATAGATATTTAAAAGGGTTTATTCTATTAATCAACATTATTTTATTGTTCATAATGTAATGTCTTATCTTATGAGTAGGAAATACTAATGTAAGACAATATTTTTCCACTTGGATATAATTTTTCTCACAATAAACTAATGTTATACTTAGATAATAGATAGATATTTTATTTCTATGATCATCATGATGAGCTAGGAGTCCCCCTAAGACATTATCAATTACAAAAATGTATAATAAGGTTTTCCTGGCATGGGAAGAATAGGTACAAGTGAATTAGCCAAATATTACTTGATATTTTCAAAGGATTATTGAAATGATTAATTCCATTTAAAATTGGACCCCTTTTTCATAAGATGGGTAAAAGGGTGACACTAATAGACTAGTTGAGAAATGAAGTATCGAATGGCCTAGATCTTCCGTTGTAGACTATGAAGCTACTTCAAGTTAGTAGGAGGTGGAAATTAAATAATAGATCAAACTTTAAATATGACAAATTCAATGCCTCTAAAAGATAATATTAAGCCTAGAAATTTTCCAAACATAACCTTAAATACACACTTTTTAGGGTTCAAACATACATTATATTCACAGAGAATTTCAATTTTTTTTCATAATATTATTGGGTTTTCTACTTGAGTCTTCTATTTTCCTAGAATATCATCAATATAATATTTAATAATGTCTTACATAAGATCATGAAAGGTTACCTTAATTATTTTTTGATAAGTGAAACCCAAATTCTTCAAGCTAAGTGATGTGAATTGGTAATAAAATGTACCCCATGGAGTAGTAAATATCAGTTTATGTTGATCTTCAAGAGTAATTTTGATTTGGTTATATCCCAAGAAACCATATATAAGAGATAGCATATCATAACCTACTATTGAGTCGACAATCAAGACTATATTCAATAATGGAAAATTATTTTGGGATAGTCCTTATTTAATTCCAAAAAAATTGTATAGATACAAATGCCTATTAGGCTTTTATTGATAGGTACCACATTAGAAATCTAATTTGCATATGGAATAAGCTTGACAAAACTTATTTTCATCAACTTTTGTAGTTTGACTTTGACCAATAGAGTAATTCATAAATGCATCTTTCTTAACTTTTTCTTCATTGGCTTTGCATCTAGATGCATGACCAAGTGATGTAAAACTAATGTTAGATCTAGACCTAGCATTTTTTAATAAGCTCAAGTAAATATGTCAATGTATTCCTTGAGAAGGACAATGATCACTTTACATTCCTCTACAATGAAGGATGCACCAAGATTTATTATCTTTGGATCATCAAAAATACTAATGTTGACCTATGTTGTCTCTTCCATAATAAGTGTGGAACTATTGATGATCAAACCTTTCACCCACTAAATTGGAAAAACTAGTTCAGTGGAATAATGGGAACATCCCCAAGGTTGTGGGACCATTTTTATATTTGTGATGAAACTCTAGAGAAAGGTGACTTCCTTTTATTATAAGCACACTGGTTTAAGACCAATGCGCATACCTAAAGAGCATAAAGGTAAATCTACCACTAATCTAAACTTAATATTTTGAGGTGAAAAAGAGGGATAAGGTAAGAGAGTTCTAAAATAAATTAAGGGTGATACACCAATAATAGAGTGAGAACCCCTACTACCTTAATTAACACACTAAAAATTATTGTGAATGAGATAATATCACATAAACTTCACCATGTACACTTCAAATGCATAAGTATTTCATATGTAAGAATAGTAACATAACATAACATTGAGAGTGATGAAGTTTATCCATAAGTAAATCCTACATAGACTTGATTTTACATAAAATATGACTTATAAATGAATTATAAGTTCCACACAGAGGTGCTAGGAATGGACAATAATGAGATGAGAGAACATTACCCACAGACAAAGATCAACAAACACAAAAAATATAAGAAGAATGAAGGGAGGTGAAATAAATTTTTTATATGCCCTTAAATTATAGTGCATCTAATGATATGAGTATATAACTTGTGGATTACAGACCTTCATATTAGCTTGTTGCATTTCTCAATGTTCATAGTATGGTTAGCTTATGGAATAACCATGGATAAGAAGAGTATATATAAGAGGAAATGGTTAGAATTTTATCATCATATTGTGAATTTTTTTATTATTTCATTGTTATGGAGTTTGTCCCATCAAAGTGGCTCAATCATAATATTCAAGTGTTATTCTCTTTCATCAATTATTATTATGGATCTATTTATTTTTCTCTTAATTCTAGGATATATAATTCTATTTTTATGAATCATCTAAGTAATTTATTTACAAGTGGTATCTGAAATTTAATTTGGGAAAGTTTATACGATGTAATTTTTTCTTTAGATCTAGTGTCCTTAGCACTAGAAGGTTGAAAAACATAACATGTGATCTGGGAGGAATTAATTTTTTCATCACCACAGTTTTGTTTGTGAGTTTTTTTACCAATAAAAGAAAAAAATATTTTTTTTGGGTAAACAAGTCTAGAATTTTTTTGCCTTGTGAAAATTAATAGTCATTGGATTCCTCTGTATGAGATGATCATAATGGTATATTCTATTGGTACACTTTTTTGGGTCAATTTTTTTTATCTTTATACATATTAGCAATAGTTGTATTTGTCTTAGTGAGATGATTGCAATGGTGTATTCCATTGGTAAATTTTTTTGAGGTTAAAACCCTCCTAATTTTGTGAATGGATATTCCAAACATTTGAGGATGTGGGAAAGGGAAAGAAAACCCAAAAACTCTTGTCAAAGATGACATGGAATCTAAAAATTTAGATACATCTATTTTGAAGGTAGTTCAACAACTTAAGTTAGAGTTGGAAGGCATGGTGAAAAATATGATTTTAATATGGTTAAAGGTGACATTAAAGGCTTGAGAGGGGCCTTGGATAGTGTGAAGTATTGATTACAAAAAATATGTAATGAATTGGCCAAATTATCTACTTAACCACTGTAAAATAATCCTCCACCACTTTAGTTTGGTTCTTCTACTCCAAATAATAACAACACAAATTTTGGCCCTAAGGTAATGTTTCCAAAAGTGGACCTACACAAGTTTGATGGTAATTATTCACTCACTTTTCTCACTCAAACTAAAAATTTATTTGATTTACATCAGACTCCATGTTCACAAAAAGTGGTTATAACCTCTCTATATCTAGAACATAAGCCATTCATTTAGAATTATTGGTTGTGTGATCAAAAGAAAGAGAATGGTGTCCCTATTTCATGGTAAACATTTTATAAGTAGTTGCATCTCCATTATCACAAAAATGTCTCTAAAAACTACTTTAATCAGGTAGCCAAGTTGTGCTAAACTGGGACTATCAAGGACTATATTCATCAATTTTATAATCTCTCCTTAGTTATGGTAGACATCATTGAGAAAAAATTAACTGACCTATTTTTGGGTGTCCTCAAGGATAACATCCAATTGGAGGTTCTCATGTTTTATCCCAGTACTATATATGATTCCATACTAAGGGCATGCATGGTTAAAGAAAAAAGATGATCATATGAAGACCTTTTACCAATGTTAATGAATGTACCTTCCCAACACCATCATTTCATCAACCTACCCAATTTACACTATGATGGAATGGAATATTCCCAATACCCTCAAGAGCCTCCATATATTTTTGGGGATATATGGTTATTATCATAGGTTTATCAAAAATTATGGTAGAATTGTAGCCCCACTCACCTCTTTGTTGAATAAATACTCCTTCCATTGGATGGATTAAGCTAATAGGACATTAAAATAGTTGAAAATGGTTATGTGCACAACTCTAATTTTGGATGCTCCTAATTTTTCAAAAACTTCTGTTGTGGAGTGTGACGCATCAGGATATGGCATGTGGGTTATACTCATGCAAGAAGGTAGACCACTGACATTTGAAAATCACCAATTGAAGGGAAAAAATAGGATCAAACTAATATACAAGAAAGAGATGATGGATATTTGTCATTTAATGAAGCAATGGTGACCTTATTTTATGGGTCATCACTTTTAGGTAAAGACTAATAATTATAACATCAAATATTTTTTAGAAAAATGTTTGTCATCTAAAGAAAAAAAAACATGGGTGACTAAAATGTTAGGCTATGGTTTTTAAATAGTTTATAATAAAGGAAAAAATAATGTGGTGGCAGATGCCCTCTTTTGATGGGATGAATTGGTTGAAGCATTGTTATGTGCCATGACCATGTGGTAGGTAGATTGGCTAGAGGAAGCAAGATCAGAATGGTTTTAATGAATCTAGAAAATTTACATAAAAGGGGAACACATTATAATATAAAGATAGATTATACCTTTATAATAATTCTCTCCTCAAACATAAAATTCTTCATGAACTTCATGCCTCTCCACTTAGAGGTCACTTAGGATTTTTAAAAACATATCATATAATCAAGCAAGTTTTTTTTGGGAAGGAATAAAAGGGTATGTTTAGAAATATGTGACTAAATGCATGGTATGCTAATAAAATAAAGTGAAACCATTAAGACCCCAGGTCTTTTACAACCTTTTATCCATTCCTAGCTAGTGTTGGGAAGAGGTTTCCATGGATTTCATTATAGGGTTACCAAGGTCTGAGGGTAAAAATGTTATCATGGTAGTTATAGATCAACTCACTAAGTATTTTTTTTTTTATCCTTATCATATCCATTTATTACTAGTACAATATCTTTTAAATTTCTCAATACAGTTCAAAAATTGCATGGAACTCCAAAAATCATTATAAGTGACCGAGATACCATATTTACTACTAATTTTTTGACTAAATTATTTGCATGTTTGGGTACCCAGTTGGCTCATAATTCATATTATCATCCTTAATATAATGGACAAACTGAGGTAGTCAAAAAATCTTGAAGGGTATCTTCATTTTTTTGTTTTTGACAAACAGGACAAATGGGTTCATTGCCTGCCACTTGTTGAGTGGTGGTATAACACTTCTTTTCACATTTCTTCCAAGATGTCTCCCTTTATGTAATTGTATGGATATCACCTCCCATCCATCACTTTAGTTTGATATTTCATCCTAAGATTCAATATATTAAGGAACACATTCACCATCAACATAAGGTATTAGTTAGTTTGTAAGAGAATTCAATAATGGCATAAAATAAAATGAAGCAACAAGTAGATCAACATCATAATTAGCGACATTTTTACATAGGTGATTTGGAATTTGTGAATTTGTATCCATATAAGGAGATATATTTGAAGCAATATAAATAGGATAACAAGATATCACCTAAGTATTATGGCCTTTACCATATCTTGAAAAAAAATGGTAGTATGGCTTACAATCTAGAATTACCCCTAGCCACTCACATACATCTAGTGTTCCATGTATATTTCCTAAAGAAAGTAATTGGACATAGGGTTTCCACTCATACTAAGTTACCTAAACTAGATGAAGGCGGCAAATTCTAGATAATGAGGAGATCCTTCATATGTGTACTAAATAACTATAGACTAGAGCCATTAAGCAATATTTGATCAAATAAATGAACCTATATTATGAAAATGCAACACGAGAGGGTGACACATTCTGGAAAAACATCTTGGTTTGATTCAAAATTATTTTTATTGGTAGGGGCATGTTATACCCTTAAACTATAATTTTCCTAGGGATATGTGTGGGGGACTTATGGCTTACACACCTTCATATTATCTTGTTTCATTTATTGATGTTCTTTGTATGGTTGGACTATGGAATAACCATGGTTAAGTAGACTATATATATAATGTAGTGTTTATTATTTTATCATCATATTATTAATTTTTTTCTTACTTAATTGTTGTGTAGGTTTCCCCCTCAAAATGGCTCAGCCATAATAGTCAAGTATTCTGCTTTTTCATCAATTATTGTTGTGGATCAATTAATTCTACTCTTAATTTTAGGATATATAATTCTATTTTTATGAATCATATAAGTAATTTACTTATAATTTTCATTAAAATTCAAGGTTAATCCAATAGAGGTGCTCTTGGAGGGAAAATATTTGTAGCATTTCTATGCTAGAAAATTCCTCCCTTTATAATGATAAATCTGCCTCTTTATATAGGTAATTAGAGAGATCATGGTCATTACTCAACCTCACCAACTATTAGGGAAGTTAAAATATTAAAATTATTATTCTAAAATTGGTTGAGATATTTTTGAGAAGCTAAATTCTTCCCATGCTTTGCATTCAAGAAGTGACACCTGATGTCAATAGCCTCCTTTGCATTGAAGTCTATAGACTTATCAAATTAGTACAATATCATAGATACAACATTGAAAAATTCTTAGTCATAAATTTATTAAATTTTAAATTAAAATCATTGAAAATAGGGATAAATCATATTTTTAATTCAACCATTTGCATCAAAAATGGAGTTGTGGGTTAAAAGATATGGCTAGAAATCTAACACATAGTCGCATCAACACCTTTAGAACATGGAAAAATACAAAATAATAGAGAAATATAAGATAAAATCCCATCATATATTATATTTATATAAATATATTTAAAATAAACTCAAAATTATATTTTTTTTAAATGATCAAATTAACTCCTAAGAACTTCCCTTTTAGTGTTTTCTGGTGTAAAGTTAGCTGTGGTAAAACTTCCTAAGAGGGTCACTTTGCACCATAAGTAATTTTAAATGTAAATTATAGTAACTATGAAAAAAAATTAATTACATTTTCTTTCCATTAGGATACTACCATATAAATTTTCATGGAATTTAGACTTCACTTGGTCCTATGCAAATGGGTTTCAAAGGTGCTCACTAGGCAATTTTTGTATTCCACATATAATATCTAATATTTGTGCACTATATTTCCAATTTAACCATAATAAAATTTGGATATAACCATGAATAATTTCATAATATTTTACCTCCTTTACCTCTTAGATAATAATATTTAAATGTGCACACAAGTGAGATCTGAAAACTAGAAACATAAAAAGTTGACTAAATAAAAATTAGCTCAAAATCTATTTTTTATCCCTACACATTTTGCATGTGGAAGTGAATTTTATGAAAATTTATTTAATATTAAATTATTTATACATTTGTATATCATTATGTTAATTTTAAGGTTATTGGACTTTATTTGGTTCTACAAAAATGTGTTTAAAAAATGTTGCACAAGCTGATTTAGAAACTAGAAAGACAAAATTCTATGTACTAGGTAGTATTCATGACTAAGATATTTTAAATTAAGGATTAATTTTCTAAAAATAACTTATTAATTACATTCCCCTCACATTTTACCCATAATAAAAGTTTTGAAGAGAAGTAAATGTGATTTTGCCTTGTAAAATTGCTCTTTAAAAGTGTTCTGCAGGTTGATTTAGTGCAGATAGTTCTACTTTTTCCACAAGAGATCAAGGTGATTTGAAGAATAAAAATTATGGTGACATATAAATTATTCTTCGCTAATAATCATATATCTTGTATCCTTATAATCAATCCATTGGGCATGGAGTCATGAAAGCCCAAGAAACTCTCTTTTGAAAGTGTAACTCCTGTGTGCATAAGGGTGTTAACTCATCTTGCCACACACATAAAGTACCTAATGAATGATATACCATCAAATAAATAAAGTGAAATAATACTAGCCTCAAACAAAATAAATGGAAAGGAAACAACATAATTATGTCAAAGCACTTAAATGAAGATAAATGTTACATCGCGATTCCTTGTTAAGCAAACATTCTTGATTATCTATGGATATTTATAGTTGACAATTTGATTCGGTATTTATTAACTAATATTTGAGATATATGATGTTATGGGATAGTTTTATATTTCTTAGTTACATTATTACATATCTATGAGTTAGCTATAGTGTATATTCTTACAACATGATCATGTTGATTTCTTATTTCAGTTATATATTCATGATGTTATGGCTAGAGGGAGAGAATCATTAAAGAGGGTGACATAGATGGATATGTTGGAATATGATAGATAAATCTGCTAAAATATTACACACATCACATTAGTAATGCATGTTAGATGCATTGTCGAATGGTTAACATAGTGTGTTTTGATGTCATTTGCATTAGGTAGTTGTTTATAAATGGTTGATAACATATTTTAAGTGGTTATATGGATTTTATCTTGCATTATTTGTGTATTTGACCATTAATAATTTTATAAATGTGATTTGTGTAATTATAATAAGTTTGGATTTATATATTAATGAATTTATCATTAGTTCCTTATACCATTAGAGGTGATAATTTAATTATAAAATATATGGATTATTGAAATTATTAATAAAACACATAAAATATGATCATTAATATTTTGGAGGAAAAAACAAAAAAAAAATCAAAATTGAAATGAAAAATTAGAAAGGTTTAGAATTGGGAAAAAAAGAAAGATGTGGATAAAAATAATAAAAATAAAGAAAAACAATAATAAAAAAAGGGGGAGGTGTACCATACAAAAAAAAAGAGAGGCACAGAGAATAGATAAAGAGGAGGAAGGAGAAGTGTGGCACAAGATCAAAAAGGAGTACAAATTATGATAGAATCATTACCAAGTAGGTGCAAATGTTTTTTGTAATCTCTGAACTTTTAAGTTCTTTCATAAGTATAATTAACTAGTTGTATGCATATAGAATTGAATGTTTATAGTAAACCAAATGGTGAAAATAGTGAAAAATACAATGAAATGGGATTAAAATAACATTAGAGAAGGATATTCAATAATCTCATGCAACTTAGACACCATATCTCACTTGAATAAAATTAGAGAACAGTAGAAACAAGTCACCATGTCTCATGTGGAATAGAAATTTAGAAATAGTAAACCACGGGATAAACTATGACACCAAAACTATATGCAACTATTTGTTTAATATCAGATATAAATAAGGCAATTTAAATATAAATAACTAATATAAACTAATAAGGTATAATGATATAAATAAGGTGATTCAGATATAAATCACTGATATAAACTAATCAGGCATATGTGGTAACATATCAACCAATTGGTTTGTAAGTGTAGTTAAATTACCAATCAAGTTTTAAACAAAAAAATAGAAATAAGGTGACCATATATAACCTATTTGGTCTACCAAAACTATAAACTAAGATCTAGGTGATTTGATGTAAATAATTATACAAAACAACTTCTTTATACTACACATAATTTAAAACAACGATCCATAAGTGTTAGATAACCTTTGTCAAATAGATCTATGTATAATACTTTATAGATCAACTGAGCTATCACTTATTAAATTCTTGTTCTATATAACATTTATGTGCTACATTCTTATTTGTTTATGTCATAATATGATTATTTTATTAAACCTCTAAGCTAAATGTTATTGCATTCATCTTTACCTTTATGCATGATTTTATGTTCATATAAAACAACGTGATCTTATAAACTGGATATTAACAACCTTGATCTAGTTTTTATAATTTTATAATTGTATTATAGCAATCTGATTTCTAACATATTATGATTTTATAATATTGATAATAATATAGGTTAGAGGTATTGATATTATCAGGTAGCATTGTTTGAGTTATACTGGTATAAAATATAAATAACTAATTTCTAAATATTCAATAATGATCTTATGGCTATATTATCTAAATTTATGTTCTTGTGATATAAATAGAAACATTCTTAATGGGGTCATACATACATACATACATATATATTCAATGAGAGATGTGTTTATATAGATAATCCTATCAACAAAAAAGATGGTAGATAGGCATAACTATGACATATAGCATCTTTTTGAGATCTGTATCATATGTATTATATTTATTAAAAACTACAATATGTATAGGTATTTGCTTAAACAATAATAAATAGATCAGATAGTGATACTTGGTCAAATTTGATGGATCACTCTATATGAACATTTGTCTTATGACATTATTAATGTTACTAGTATGCATAATGTTCATATAATATTTAATTATAAAATAGTTTATGGAAATAGTTTTGATTCATTGCATGAGCATATACGTAGTTATAAACATATCAATATTATAACATAACTTTGATTAAGCATGGGAAGCATATATATCTCATACATATATCATTATCTTAGGATAAAATTTATGATATATATATATATATATATATGTATATATATATGTATATATATATATATATGTACATATATATATATATATGTACATATATATATATGTACATATATATGTACATATATATACATATATATACATATATATATATGTATATATATATATATATATGTACATATATATATATATATATATGTATGTATATATATATATATATATGTGTGTGTGTACATATATATATATATATATGAAACAAAACATGTAGTGTGGATATATTACAATAATGTGTTACGTATTAATGAATTAATTAATAGTATGATTAAGATAATATAGGTATACATATGTCTAAATAGTTTATACATGTACATCGGGGTATTTATATATCGTTATCTTAGGATAAAATTTATGATATGCATGAGATAACTTATCATATATATATATATATATATATATATATATACACACATATATATATATATATATGTGTGTGTGTGTGTGTGTGTGTGTGTGTGTATATATGTATATATACATATATGTATATACATATATATATATACATATATCTATGTACATATATACACATATATATATATATATACATATATATACACACATATATACATATATATATATATATATGAAATAAAACATGTAGTGTGGATATATTACAACAATGTGTTACGTATTAATGAATTAATTAATAGTATGATTAAGATAATATAGGTATACATATGTCTAAATAGTTTATACATGTACATCGGGGTATGTACTTCTAATTATAGTTTCATTGGTGGTTTTAAACTATATTATAGATTTTTTTTTATAGTAGAATATTATTTATGCATGCATACTACCCCTGATATTATAACAAATGTTAGAATAGAATATTATGTGTTTTTTGAGAACTAAGACATTCTTTGTTATAGATATTTGTTTGAATAGAAGCTTATGAGTTCATTGATTTATAACTGGTTATGGTATTTAGTAGTTGTGCTTAACAAAACTAGACTATGGTAATATGGGTTATCATAGTGTGTAGTATATTTGGAAACTACTTATAGTCAGTATAAATTATGGTTATATGTATATTATACCCAAATAGTAAAAACTATATTTATTATTTATGTGATAGATAATAATTTGATATTCATTCATACATTTGATGGAATAAATGTATGTATTTAGATTATTAATGTGCTTAGCATATTTTATGGTTACTAGTAAGATGTAATCTATATTAATCTATTAATTTTACTATGTTAGCCAAATCTTGCATTGCTCATACCAAGTAATGATACAAGTTTTAATAGCTTACTAGAATCATAGTGCTATATGATGGTAATCAAATCAAGCGCTGTGTATGAATTTGATTAATTATATAGATCATTAACTAATTGAAAAATTTAGCCAAAGTAATTTTAGTGAGACACTGTCATTTCATTAGTATGATTTATATGTTTATGTGATATCTTGATTAGAACTAGTTTCTTTATGATACACTCCACATTTAGTTTTAGAACTCATACAACACATGGGTACTAGCTTATCTCTCTAGATTTCTGCACCATCACTATCTACTCATCCATGAAGTGAATGTCATTCCCTGATGGGATTGTACAATGGATCAATGGTCTATAGTTGGTGTGTAAAATCATTTATATGATGTTATTCCTCCCCATAATAGTATTTATTTGGAAATGACACTTGAGATTGCCACATATACTAGAGTTTGTAAACCTTATGTTTCATGGATCCATGTATTTTATATATGAACATTGTATTGTATTTATTATTGAAACATTATCATGATGAGATATAATTACTTACTTATTTTACATTGACAACAATGGTTATATATTTGTACTAGCCATGGTTGGATATTTATATTTTTGATGTGTTTCTTATGATTATAGTGATCGATGATGTATGAAATCATATGCTTCATTTATAGTCTTTATATTTAGATTATTTTATATGGTCACTAATTAGATTTTTTTGGTGTAATATAATTAAAGTATATGTTATTTTATTTTTTTTTAAAATCATGTATTTTTAGGTAAATCTTAGTTGGTTTGTTACATGTGGTATCAGAGCTACGATTCAAAATCTAGGACCTAATAAGTCCACTAACATTTTCATATCCTCATTTTGATAGAAAAGAGGATGGTGAAAGATATATTATTCAGAGAGGGTCTAACAAATGTCAATAATAATAACCCTCCATTTTATCCTAGCCAATTTGATGCTGAGCAAGTAACAAAGATGGATCAAATTCTCATAGGCATGAATGAGACTAGGGATTGGATTATAGCCATGGAGAAGGTAGTTCAAGTCAATAAAGAAGAATAACATTATGATGTACTTGAATATAACCCCATTAAGTAAGAAAAACTTTAGGGTGTGAGAGCTTAGGTATCTATAGAGTTGGTTAGAGATATGAAAAAGATGAATCCACCTAAGTTCGATATAATTATTTTGGGTGAAGGAGATGAAGCATGGCTGACTAAGATAGAGACTTATTTAGAGATTTAAAACTAAACTACTATTTATAAATTAATATGGGGAGCAACATACTAGTTGGCTGGTGAGGTATTTATGTGGTGGGCCAACAAGAGGTTGGAAATGAATATAAACTTGACCACCATTACTTGAACTCAGTTTGTGACTTTGTTTAGGTCATGGTGGCTTCCACAACTTTATTTTGATAAAAAAGTTCATAGATTTCCATAATCTGAATCGGGGAGACTTATCAATGAATGAGTACTAAGATGAGTTCATAAAACTTCTAAAGTATGTACCTCAATACCAAGATGATGAGATGTTTAGGATAAATTTTTTTATCATGGTATTGAGACCATAGATTGGTGGAGAGATGGATGTCCATGGACCTTCTAGCATGGGCTAGGTATTTGAGAAGGTAGTCAAATTGGAACAAAAGTTGAAGTGTCTTTCACAGGCTAGGGACAAGTTCGAGAAAAAATTTATAAACTCAAAGTCAACTTTTAAAAAAAACAATTAGAAATAGAGTGGAGACTCTAAGAAGCAGTTTAAAAGTTATAATGCTAAATTAAACTACTATTTAGGTAATAATAAACTAGGTATTAGTTCCAAAGGCAATTTTAGGGGAAACTAATAGAATCATAGGGAAGGACCACCTATAGGTTGTTTCATTTGTGGAGATGATCATTATGCTTGTGACTATACTCAAGACAAGTAAAAAAGCAATGGTCCTATTCCTCAATAGTGTAGTTTTTAGAAATGTATTCATGCAACAGTTGATAATCACCAAGCCAAATTTCAAACATTACCCATAGAACTATCAGGTATTATGTTTGAACATCTAATTTCCATTTTGATAGATAGGGGGTCTACATAATGTGTTATATATCCTAGAATGCATAGTAAGTTATTTAAAAGAACTAGAGTAATGGAAAATGTGTGGTCAGTATAATATGGAAATGGCTCAAAATTCATGGTTGACAAGTGTTTAGTTGAAGTAAATATTAGGTTGCCCAAATTCATAATATTAGTGAATCTATATGTATCACCACTAAGGTCATATGATGTGACCTTAGGAGTCAACTGGCTTACAAAACAAAGGCCAAGGTTAACTTCTACTTAAATAAAGTTGAGTGTCTAGATGATTTTAGAAATTAGACACAAATTCAAGGCAAGAAAAGAGATTTGAAGCTTAGGTATATTTTTACAATGCAACTCAAGATGGCCCAAGTAAAAGGGTGCAAAGAATTTATCTTCAAGATAAATGAAATGGAGGAACATAAAGAACCATATCTCAAATATTACCAATTCTTTAGGAATTTTCATGATGTGTTTTTTAAAGAGTTTATGAAATTACCTCCTAAATCTGGATTTTATTTATCTATATATATCATACCTAGTTTAGAACAATAGTCTAAGGCACCATATAAGATGATAACCACTAATTTATTTGAATTGAAGGCTCAATTCTAGGAATTATTTTCTAAAGGGTTGATCAGGCCTAGTGTGTCACCATGGGGTGCACTTATTATCTTTTCAAATAAGAATGATGGTACTCTTTGACTTTGCATTTAATATAAAATGTTGAGTAAAGAAATTATAAAAAATAAGTATTTGTTACCTTGAATAGATGATATTTTAAATCAAATGTAGGGAGTAACAATATTTTCTAAGATTGATCTTACAACATGATACCATAATTTGAGGATAAGGGATGAGAATATTTTTAATATATCATTCATAACTCACTATGGGCACTATGAGTTCACAATGTTACCATTTGGGTTGACAAATGCTCTGACAACATTCAAAAATCTCATGAACAATGTATTCAAAGATTATATAGATCACTTTGTTTTGGTTTTTCTTGATGACATTAATATATATGTTGAGGTATGTTCCTAATGTTGGTATTAAGGCATTAATATTGCCATTGATGTCAAAGTTAAGTTGAATGTCCTTCAACTTAAAATTTAGAGTTCATGTCATTCTTGGTAAAGTGGTGTGTGATAAATAAGTTTTGTCTCTCTATTGAGAGAAAATTTGAAGGCAACCTATTATTTATTCTAAGGATTGATGACATGTCAAGGTCAAGTTCAAGGTTCAAAAGAAGCATATTATTGAGCACTAATACTAAGGAGCATACATGGTAATCACACATGGTTAACTAGTCATTATATTCTATATGAGGTATTAGCACAAGGTTGTAATGTGACGAAGATCATAAATTTTATTGAGAATATCCTTGTCTCCATAGAATCATGTTTGAATAATGACATCATTTAGAGAAAACTTTTTTTATCCAAACTCTGAGTATTAGGTATCTTGAATAGCCTTATCTAGCTCTATGAAGATGTATGTATGAAGTATGGTAAAGATTTATTATTTAGGTCAATAAAATCATGATAAAGTGTCCTAAAATTTTTCCACAATTATAAAGAAAAAAATAAGCTTACTGATGAGTTTCAAGGTCTAGTTTTGAGGCTTAATCTTTACTTGAAAGACCTAGTGAAATGGCATAGGTATGGTAGCATGATGAGTTGAGACATCTAAGACCTATGTGAGTAAGGTTATTAATGTATGAGTAGGATATGAGATCACATGACATTTGGATGAGGTTTTTAAGATAATTAAAAAGGTTTCAAGGCATGATCACAGTCTAAATATGATTGGTAATGTAAGGCCTAGTATACAAAATGACCTATAGTGGCCTAATGAGGGATCAAGATAATTTACAAAGGTGGAATAGATCTTGAAATAATTGATATAGGTGTGAGAGGCCATATTAATTATGTGTAATTTTTTTAAAGTTAATACCTAAAGGAGAAATCATGAAAACTTGTGATAAGGTTCTTTGTGTGCGTAAAATGGGGTATTACAGACCCAAGAAGAGATTTCTTATGCTCATTGGCACGTGAAAAAATTTCATGAAATCCTAAGAACTTAATGTAATTTTGGTAAGGTACTTATCTTTATTTTCCTAGAATTTGTTTTGAATATGAGGGGCAATCCTTTACGAATGATTGCTAAGAAGTGAAACTAGTCAAAACCCTCTCAAAACCCTTATAATGACATGATAGGAAAGATATAGTCAGTTATGGATCAGAATGGTTCTATTGACCTATTTTATGTTTGGAATATGTAAATTAATCTTTAATATATCTTTAGTTGGTTCTATTTTGTCATGATAGTGAGTATAAGCTATAGCAAAGCTATTATTTATAGGAATTTTGATGTAGCAGGTAGCGTTGACTAGATCAAAGCATGAAAATTGATGGAGGATGATGTGTAAGACTTATATTTTACTCCCATGAAATTTTATGAGTAGGATTCACACAAAAAATGTTATAAAATAATCATGAAAGTTGGCCTATCGCTAAACAAGCCTAATGAGCAAAATAATGAGAAAACTAGGCAATAATGTGAATGAGATTAGGGATTGGATGTAGAATACTACAGATGTATGATAATGTATAGGTTAATTATTAAATACCTATTCCTCATATCCCCTTTGTCTATAAGTTTTGATGATGCCTATACTTAAGCAAAAGGTTGTCATCAAACTAGTTTGTCTAACACAATAAAGTTTGTGTAGAGTGAAGTTGTGAAATTGGTCTGAAAGATGAATATTGATATATGACCATAAAATATATATTTTAAAATATGATATAAGGATGATAAAATTTCACATAATCCCATTTCAATATCATATAAGTGTTTCCATAGGTGTTATAATATTTAATTTTCTTGATTATGTTTTTGATGTTATAGGTAACTTTCTATGTGTATGTGAAAATGATGTTTCTAAGTAATTTTTCACTAATTTTAAGGATAAAATGAAATTTGAGGTATTACAAAACTCTCATAAGATCAAATTAATGTATTTTTCTTCATTGGAAGTCCCTATTCAAGTATGGAGAGTCAAATGTTTTTGATTATTTGTTGACAGTGTTTGGTGGATCTAAATAAGCCATCTATAGGAGTATTACTAAGGCCTTTTGACATATGTGGGTTATGTGGAAAAGATATTTATATGATTTATATTTATAATATATAATTTTTGGTAGTGAGAAGTCCTAAATGGTGAGTAGACCTAATTGGATGGTTTGAGTGAAAATATCCAAATGGTGTTGAGGACATAAGGAGAGCTTAGGAGGGATATATTTAAGTGGCATATGAATTTTTTCATCTATTGGTGAAGGCCCAAATTTTTCAAAGGAGTTCTAAGTGAAATGTGTGCTTAGGGAAGGCCTAATTACATTAGGTTTTTATTAGGCGTAATGGTAGTTTTAGCTCTTAAGGGTAATGACCAACCTATGCAATGTTTGTTTCACTTGTGAAAAATTTGTAGTGATATATTTCAATCATAATCCAAGTATGGTGATGTCCTTGTCCAAGAAAGATGGGTATGAGAAAGAATAAAGTATATCAAGGCCTAATAAGCCTATTTTGAATGATTAGAGTATTGTGATATTGATTAAAGGTTATAGATTTTTTGAAAATAGGTTAAGGGCTTAAATATCATTTTACAGATATGAGATGAATATGCCATGAATATCTAACTATATTTATTTAGGAATCAAGTAAGGTAATTTGATCTAATTTTGCTAAGGATAAGGGCTAATTCAAAGAGAAGGCCTAATAGACTATTTGAGAGAGAAAGAAGTGTCAGAAGAGAAAATAAAGGATGTCATATTTAGTTGAGTAAGAAAAAAGTGTCAAAGGGTTATTAAAGATTTGAGGTATTTGATTCGGTGCTTGTTTTCTTAGGCAGTCAGAGCTTACTTACAGGTTGATGCTTAATAAAATCACTAGTTGAGTTGGTACATGACTAATGAGGGGTTGGTGCCTCAATAAGAGGTTGATTAATTGATTATAGGATAGTATTACAATTTTTAAATTAGTGGGTTTTATTGCCCTATGGGGTTTTACACATATATCTCATTTCCTTATATTGTTTACTTTCATATGTGTTTGTGTATGCATTAATTAATGTTTGTAAGTGAATGAATATTAAGTGAATATTAAGTGAAATTGGAGGAATATTTTAGTACAAATTATTCACCCCCCCTCTCAATATCTATACTTAAAACATTTGGTATCAGATCATGTCCTTTAAAAGGAGGCCTATCAACCTAAATGAAATTCTAATCAAGCTAAGATGACTCATCAAGCATAAGGTGGTCTTTCTACAAGTAAATCTCCATTGCTTAATAGATCCAATTATGCCTTTTAGAGTGTTAGGATGTGGACATATATAATGTCTCAAGGTCATAATTTTTGGAAATTAGTCTTGGATGGGTATATTGTACCCCCTATTCCTCCTATAGATGCATTAGGTAGGAAGGCTAGTGATAATAATTCTAAAATAGTGAATGGTATTATGTGTGGCCTATCAAAGGCAAAACTTATGAAGGTAGTGCATTATATATCTACCAAATAAATGTGGGATAAGTTGAAAACTATTCATGAGGGATACTTTGAGGTCAAATTTGCCAATTTGCAAACCCATAGAAGACAATTTGAAAGTCTAAATATGAATGAAGATGAGGCCATTATAGCCTACTTGTTGAGGGTTGATGAAGTGGTTAACATCATAAGAGATCTAGGAGAATAATTTAAAGAGACTACAATTGTTTAAAAAATTGTAAGGTCTCTAACTCCCAAATTTTATTCCAAGGTATGTGACATTGAAAAAATGTAAGATCTAGACAAACTAGAGATGGATGGACTTCATGGAACCCTAATAACCTATGAAATGAGGACAAGTGAAGGAAGACCTACAAAGAAGGAAGCTACATTCAAGGTATAAATGAATCTAAAAGAGAATAAGTCACAAGGTAAGAAAGTTAAATATAATTATGAGACTAATATTTATGATGATGAGTTGATAGTTATGTTTGTAGGCAAATTGAAGATAGATTTAGGCAAATACAATGGCAAACTACCTTTTAAATGCTTCAATTTTGGAGAGATTGGACACTTTTCCAATAAATTTCCTAATAAGCATAAGATAAAGGATGATGTAGAGCATGAATAATATCATGATGATGATAAAAATTCTTATAAATATGATAAGATAAAAATAAACTTTAGAAGATATGATAACAATAAAAGGATTCTTTACACTAAGGAAGATTGTAACTCATCTGATGAGAGTGAGAGAAGTAATTAAGAGAGTGATCATGAAGGTGATGGTCCTGATGTCAATGAGTTTATCTTCATGGTTGAGGAAGAAAATTTCTCAAATATAGAAGAATACATATGGATTGGAGGTGTTGTTGGTGATTCAGATGAAGAAAGAGATGAGGTGGATCTTGAGGCTAAGTTGACGAGTACTCTAGAAGAACTAAATATGGTAAAGAAGAATAATAGGGTGATGATATATCTTATCAAATATTATAAATATCAAATAAAATTATTGTAATCTAGACTAATCAATAACTCCAAGTAACAAGAGGAAATAATCAAACAAGTGGAGAGTCAACTTCAAATTGTGACTGCAGGCCTAGAAGCAAAAGAAGAAGAATGTGTAAGGTATGTATCTAAAATGAAATCCTTAATATATAAATTGAAATAAACATCAATTAAGTTCAAGTCCCTTGTGAGGTTTGAAAATAGTACTAATGATATAATAATATTCTAAGTAGTCAAAAGGCTGCTAATGATAAAACATGCCTTGGCTTCATTGGAGATCAAGAAGACACTAATGTGATAGAAAAAAATGGTCAAAAATCAACTAAAGAATGAGGGTGTTGATATAAAAAAGGTATTTACTATCAAGAAATAAAATAACATAAGGTATGTTCATCCTTTCAATGCTTATTATTATACATGTAACCAATTTGGTCATAGAGCAAGGCATTGTAGAAGGCCCTTCAAGAATGAACATAGATAAAACTACAAGGAAAAACATTAGCCAAGAGGTATGGGTCATGATATGTTCTCATATATAGGGATAATATGTTTCAATTTTCATAAGGTTTATCATATTACAAAATATTGTAAGCATGATTTCTCAAGACAAAATAAAAAAATTTGAAGCCTCTATAATACAACAAAGAAGACAAGATAGTAAGTGGAAACCCAAGCTAACTAAGGTTTATGACTAATCTTTAAGTTTAAATGGATTATTTACCATGGTGGATCATAATAAAGGTAAAAATTAATGCCAATAATTTTCTTTATCAAATTAGATTGTTGATAGAGTCAAGACCAATAGATCAAGCTATAATTTTTCCCAAACAAAGATTGAGTCAGTCAATCTAAAAGGACAAATCAAGCATAAGAAAATATGGAGGAAGTACAATCCTACAAGGATATGGAGATCTAGGAATATCTTGAATTTATGTTTTTTTAGTTATCTAGATTAGAAGTGACTCTGTTAGTCTTCATTGAGGCACTCAACCAGTAAGAAAGAAGCATGAAGGATGCTCCATCATAGGGGGAGTTTTGTGTTCCTAGGTAGCCTTTAGATTCAAGGTTTAATAAATAAAATTTCTATAGAATCGATCACAAGAAATGAGTCATAAAAATTTTCATGATGACTTCATCAAACCAAGTCATAGTTTTGAAAATGTCTTAAATTTTCATGGAGACAAAGGGAGCCAACCATGTCTCATGAGTAGGTATGTGAGACTAGTTTATGATAGAATTTTTGATATAAATAATTGTTCAAGTTGTTTGAGACAAAATTTATGTTTCCCTAGGTCCAATTATCAAATATCTACTAAGAAGAACTTTTGTCATTAATGTCAAAGGGGGTGAAAGTTCTTATTTCAGGATCAAGTATTGAAGAAGAGCTAGGTTAAAGGAAAGAGAATGATCTACTATGATTAAGAGTTTTTCCATCAATGGCAAAGGGGGATATCATTGAGGTATGTTCCTAATTATAGTATTAAGGTATTAATGTTGTCATTTATGTCAAATTTAAGTTAAAAGTACTTCAAATTAAAAGTCAAAGTTGATGTCATGCTTGGTGAAGTAGTGTGTGAAAATGAAAGTTTTATCTCTATTGAGAGAATATTTGAAGGCAACCTAGAATTTATTCTAAGTATTGATTACATATCAAGGTCAAGCTCAAGGTTCAAAATAAGCATATTGTTAAGAACCACTATTGGGGAGCATACAAGGTAAGCACGCGTGGGTAAACTAGTCCTTGCATTTTATATGAGGTATTAGCACAAGGTTGTAATGTTATAGAGTTCATAAAGTCTATTTAGAATATCCTTGTCTTAATATAATAATGTTTTAATAATGACATCATTGAGAACTAGCTTGTTTATGTCCAAACTCTGAGCACTAAGAATCTTAAATAGTTTGGTTAGGCTCTATGAAGAAAATGTATGCATGAAGCATGGTAAATCTTTTTGGTTTGGGCCAATACAGGCATGAGAAAGTTTTTAAATCTATGTTAACAATTAAAAATAGATAAATAATATTAATAATGAGTTTAAAGGTCTAGTTTTGAGGCTTAATCTTTACGTGAATGACCTAGTGAAATGGCATAGGTCTAGTAGCATGATGAGTTGAGCCATTTGAGACTTTTGTGATCAAGTTTTTAAGTGTAAGAGTAATATATGATATCACATGAAATTTTTATGAGGTTTTAAAGATATTTTAAGATGTTTCAAGGCATGATCATAGTCTAAATATGATTAGTAATGTAAGGCGTAGTGTACAAAGTGACCTATAGTGGCCTAATGAGGGGTCAATATCATTTAAAAAGGTTATATAGATATAAAAATAATTTTAAAATGTGTGATAGATCATTCTAAGTGTGTATATAAATTTTTAAGACAACACCTAAAGGATAATGCATGAAAACCTATGATAAGGTTCCCTATATGGATAAAATGGGGTGTTGTAGACCCAAAAAGAGATTTTTTATGATCATTTTCATGTAAGAACTTGTAATTAGATCCTAATAAATCCTTATAAGTTAGGTAAGGTACATATATTTATTTTCTTAGCATTGGTTTTGAATATGAGGGGTAATCCTTTATGAATGATTGCTAAGAAGTGAAACTAGTTAAAACCCTCTCAAAACCCTTATAATGACCCAATAATAAATATATATTGGTTATGAATTAGAATGGTACTATTTAAATAGTTTTATTTTTTGAATATTTAAATGAATCTTTAAGGTTTATTTAGGTGGTTTTGACTTATCATGATATTTAGTAGAAGCTACATGAAACCCCTTATTTCTAAGAATTTTGATGTAGTAGGTAGGGTTGACCAGGTAAAAACATGAAAATGGAAGGAGGATGATGTGTAATACTTATAATTTATTCCCATGAATTTTTATAAGTATGTTTTAAATCAAAAATATGTTAAACCGGTCATGGAAGTTGGTATATCGCTAAATAGGCCTAATGAGCAAAATAGTGAAAAAACCAGGAGGGAATGATATTGAGATTAGGGATTGGTTGTAGAAGAATAGGTATGGATCCTAATTAATTTTTTTATTATTAAATACCAATTAATCCTATCCCCTTATTTTATAAGTGTTTATGTTCCCTATACTTAAGGAAAATTTTATCATCAAATTAGTTTGACTAAGATAATGAAGTCTATGTAGAGTGAAGTTGTGGAATGGGTCTGAAAGACCAATATTGATATATGAACATGAAATATATATTTTAATATATTATATAAGGATGATAAATATTCACATAAACCCATTTTAATATCACAAAAAAATTCCCATAGGTGTTCTAAGATTTGATTTTCTTGACTGTGTTTTTGATGTTACAGACAACTTTTTGTGAGTATGTGAAAATGATGTTTCTGAGTCATTTTGAACAAATTTGAAGGATAAAATTCCATTTAAGGTGTTATAAAATTATCATAGGGTCATATTAATGTATTTTTATTCATTTTAAGTCTTTATTCAATTACGAAGAGTCATTTTTTTACTATTAATTGACAATATTTGGTGGTTATGAGTAATCCATCTACAAGAGTGTTCTTGAGGCCTTTTGGCTTATGTGGTGAAAACCAAAACATCTAGGAAATAATTTTAAGTCATAAATATAATATTTATATTATTATATTTATGTGTTATTTGTTAAATTTTTTTATATGGTTCAGATTTACAAGATAGATTTTCTGGCAGTGAGAAGCCATAAATGGCGAGTAGACCTAATTAGATGGTTCAAGGAGTGAAAAGAGCCAAATGGTGTTGAGGACATAAGGAGAGATTATGAGGGTTGTGATAAAGTGAAATATTAATTTTTTCATCTATTTTATAAATATAAAAAATTTCAAAGGAGGTCTAAGTGAAATGTGTGCCTAAGGAAGGCCTAATTGCATTAGGTCTCGATTAGGCCTAATGATGGTTTTAGAACTTAAGGGTAATAAATGACATATTCAATATTTTTTTAAATTTTAAAACATTTTTAGTGATATATTTAAATCATAATCCATGTATGGTGAGGTTCTTGGCTGATGAATATGGGTATGAGAAAGAATCAAGTATAAATTTAAGGCCTAATAAGGCTATTTTGACTAGCTAGGGTATTGAGCTATTGAGATAAGGATATAAAGTTTTGGAGAATAGGTTAAGGGCTTAAATATAATTATATAGATGAGTTTAATATTCCAATATAATTTAAATATGTTTCTATAGGAATTTATCAAGGTCATTTTATCTAATTCTTGCAAGGAGAAGGGCTATTTGAGCGAGAAGGCTTAATAAGCTATTTGTGATAGAAAGAAGTGTGAGAAGAGAAAATAGAAGAGGTTATATTCATTTGAGTAATAAATATTTGTCTAAGTGTGATAAAATATTCAAGTTATCTAATTTTATTCTTGGTTTCCTAGGAGGTTAGAGCCTCCTTGTAGGTTCAAGCTTTCTAAAATCACTAGCTGAGTTTGTGCTTGACTAATGAGGATTTGGTAATCATTGTGGGTTTAGTGCCTCAATAAAAGGTTGATTAATTGCTTATAGGATAGTATTAAAAAATTTTCATTATTTTTTTCTTCCCCTAGAGGGTATCGCATCATTTCCTTTAAAGGAGGTCTTAAAACCTAAAGGATATTCTAAACAAGCTAAGATGGCTAGTCAAGCACAAGGTGGTTTTTCTACAAGCAAATCTCCATTGTTTAATGGATTCAATTATGCATTTTAGAGTGTTAGGATGAGGACATGTATAATTTATCCTCATATGTATGCAATATGTACATGATGTTTGTAAATTAGTCTTATATGGGCACATTGTAACCCCTATTCATCCAATGGATGCAATAGGTAAGAAGTCTAGTGAAAATAACTCAAAATCAATGAATGGTATTATGTGTGGCCTATCAGAGGTAGAATTTGTGAATTTAATTAATTTAATATATGATAAATAAATGTGTTATAATATTAAAAATATTCATGAGGGAGACTCCAAGGTCAAATTGGCTAAGTTACAACCCATAGAAGACAATCTGAAAGTCTAAAAATGAATGAAGATGAGACCATTGTAGCCTACTTATTGAGGGTTGATGAAGTGGTAAAAATCATAAGAGGTATAAATGAATAATTTAAATATACTAATATTTTTCAAAAGGTGTTAAGGTATCTAACTCCAAAATTTGATTCTCAGGTATGTGTTATTGATTAAATGTAAGATCCAGACAAGCTAGAGATGGATGGACTTCATGGAACCCTAATAATATATGAAATGAGGATAAGCGAAGGATGAAATGAAAATAAGAAAGATAAATTTAATATATATAATAATCCAAAATAAAATAAGTCATAAGGTAATAAATTCAAAGATAATAATGAGTTATATATTGATGATGATGATTTGATAGCTATGTTTTCAAGGATATTGGAGATAGGTTCAGGAAAATGGTTTTATTGTGGAGAGATTGGATACTTTATCAACAAATGTACCATTAACATAATACAAAGGATGATGTAGATCATGATAAATATCATGATATGATATAAATTAATATAAATCTAATAAGAGCCACAAAAACTTTAGAAGATATGACAAGAAAAGGTTCTTCAAAAACAAAAGGAGGCGTTACACCAAGGAAGATTATAACTCATCTAATGAGAGTAAGAGAATTAATTTAGAGACTTATCATAAAGTTTATGGTCCTAATTTAAATGAGGTTATCTTCATGGCTAAAGAAGCAAGATTCTCAAATATAGAAGAATCTATATTAATTAGAGATGTTTTTTTCATCAGATGAAGACAAAGATGAGGTGGATCTTGAGGATGAGTTGATGAATACTCTAGAAGAAATAAGGATGGTAAATAAGAATAGTAGGTTGAAGATATATCTTATAAAATATTATGAAGATAAAATCAACTTTATTGAATCTATACTAAGCAACAACTCTAAGGAATAAGAGGCAATAGTCAAATAGGTGGAGAATCAACATGAAATTATAACGACAAGCCTAGAAGCAAAAGAATAAGAATGTGCAAGGTATGTAGATAAAGTGAACTCCTTGAGAGATAAATTGATACAATCATCAATAAGGTCAAGTCCTTTATGAAGTTTTAAAATAGTACCAATGATCTAAAAAATATTCTATGTAGTCAAAATGATGCTAATGATAAAACAACCCTTGGCTTCATTGGAGATCAAGAGGACACCAATGTGATAAAAAAAGGTCAAAAATCAACCAAATAATGAGGGTGTTGATATAATAAACGTCAATACTATCATAAAATTGAATAATATAAGGTATGTTAATCCTTTTAATGGCTATTTTTATTCATGTAACCAATTTGGTCATAGAGCAAGGCATTATATAAGGCCCGTCAAGAATGAATTTACATGGAACTATGAGGAAAACCATCAACCATGAGGTATGGGTCATGGTATGTTTTCATCTAAAGGGATAATATGTTTCAATTATCATAAGGTTGGTCATATTTGTTTTCCCCCAAAAATATCACTCATTTTTGGGACAACATTTGAACTATTTTGGTCCTGCAAACCAAAATTGTCTCTTCCCTTTTTGAAATTTGTTCTAACCATTCAAATTAATCATTTTTAAATCTTATAAGAAATATAAAGACTCTATAGGATTGAATCTATGGACTCTTTAGGCTTGAATCTATGGACTCTACAGGAAGAAAATCTACGGACAATGTAGGCCAAGTTCTATAGGCTTCATAGGTTGATTTCTATGGACTCTGCAGGAAAGAAGCAAGCTCTCAACACTTAAGGTGATTTCAAAGTTGGTTCAACCAAAAGAGCTCATCAGAAAACTTCTAAGCAAGGATTGAACCATTGAACCTTGAACCATTTTGGTTCAATGGGTTTAAAGGTTCAACGTCATCAACAAGAGTTAATCACATTTGTCAAGGTTCAAAGTTCAACTCCTTAAAGGTTCAATGGCTTCAAAACACTTATCCAAGAGAAGAATGCTTGAACCATGGAACCATTGAACCACTTTGGTTCAAAGTTTCAATGGGTTTAATGGTTCAACAGGTTCAACGACCAAATGGTTCGATGCATTTGGTTTAAAAAGATCAAAAGGACTTGGCGAAATAAAAAGAATGAACTGATTGAACCATTGAACCTTGAACCAAAAGGTTAAATGAGTTAATAGGTTGAAAGGTTCAACTAGTGTGACGAAGATCAAAGAGCTTAGAAAGAACAAGTGACGGACAAAGGATGAACCAATGAACCAATTGAACCTTAAACCGAAAGAGTTCAAAGTTCAATGGTTCATGGGTTCAAAGGTTCAAAGGCAGCCTCAGTCAAGGAAAGAAGCAACAAATAGGTGGCTTAATAGATGGTTTAACCAAGGAGTGGAAAAGTGATTGAACTAGGAAGTGATGGAACAAAAGAGGTAGAATGAACTGATAAACCAAAGAACCAATGTACTTTCAGCAGGTTCAAAGGTTTAAGGTTTAACATGGTTCAAAGTAGCTAGCGATCATTGATAGCCCCAAAGACATCAAATTTAAATTAAGGGAATATACATTGAAATTAAAATAAAGCATAGAACCTAAAGGAAGAACCAAGTGACTGGCAAAAAAGATAGAATTCCTTTGGATTTGTTCAAAGGTTGACAGGAAACATTTCCTTAAGACTTTTTGTCCAAAGGAAATTATTAAGTGAAAGAGCCATTAGAATTATTTCAAAAGTATTTTCCATGGGAAAATGACCAAGGCAAAGCTTGAAGGAATTCCTTCAGACTTTTGTCCAAAGGAAATAAGCCCGACCAAAGGAAATAAGCTCATAGAAAAATGCCTGATGGAAAAAGACAAAGTGTAGCAAAAGCTGCCATGTGTCCATTATAAAGTAGAGTAGAAGCCACCATGTATCATCTTCTGTAGGACCCTCAAAAGGTTTCTAAGGCTTCTATAAGTTAAGTAGAATGTGTCACGTGTCTTGTTATGACTCAGTAGAATGTGACAAGTGTTTGCATCTACATTCCACTTTTGAAGTTGCTTGGGCAAGATGTGTCATCAATCCCATTTTTCATAAGTCTTTAATGAGTTTCATAATAATGGAACTTGCCACTTGTCAAAGACACAAAAAGGACCCCCCAAAGACTTAGACAAGAAGGGGTAGAAAGGACAAAGAAGAAACTTAGAC
Source organism: Torreya grandis (assembly GCA_037957365.1). Classification (NCBI taxonomy): domain Eukaryota; kingdom Viridiplantae; phylum Streptophyta; class Pinopsida; order Cupressales; family Taxaceae; genus Torreya; species Torreya grandis. The sequence goes on from JARHVA010004250.1 coordinate 269,423, forward strand.
AATTCTAAAGGCAAGTTCAATTAAAGTGATGGTTCAACTAGAGAGCAAAGAAGCACTTAAGTAGTGAAGAGAGGAGTGGGACCAAAAGACCAGAAATATTTTCAAAAGAGTTATTTCTAGTAGGTGAAATAGTGGACCAAGTAGACTTTTGAGCACACCAAATCAAGGATGCAAGCCTATTTTTCTTCCATGAAGTAATGGTGAATTGGACAACTGGACAGACATCAAGAAAAGGACCAAATAGTCCATACTAAGAAGAGACATATTAGAGGAATGGACATGCCATAGTTATGGCAATGCATTATTCCCAGCATGGTCCCTTCAGATAGAACTGAAGGCACATTTAAGGCATTCAATTCGGCATGGACCTTTTTCATGAAAACAAGCACCCAAGTCTTTCTTGGAGCACTATATATTATAAACTCTTTTATTATTACAAAGGAGATCTTCCCATTACCAAAAGCAAAACTCTACCCAAATTGAAAGGCATTATTAAGACTTTGAGCTTAGATTGTTGTTCATATTTCTTTGATTGAATGAGAAAGCAAGCTACTTGCAGACTTTGTGCTGTTATAGCTTGTGCTATTTTATGAAATTGTTCTTACATATGTTTTCTAGGAGCATTCTTGTTTATTTGATCTAACAATCAGAATTAGTGGAAGTGATAAGAAAGGTGCCCTAAAGTTAGCTACTTTCAATCTTTGTCCTGACATACTTGTCTTCAGTGTGTGTTTATTTTCTATTTCTATGTAATGGACCTTGGGATGACTTTGTGCCCCCATTGTTCTTCATATTTCACTCTTAGGTAGTTGAGGTGGAGACTTTGCACTACATTTTAGGTTGTTGTTTACTCTATACTCAGTTACCGGTTACTTATCACTACCAAAAAGATTCCTATTATTTGCAAGAATAAGCACTTCTGAAAGAAGAGAAGTGCCTTCTGTCATTTCACCAGGATTTCTACTATTTAGGAAGGGATCTAGCTCTTGGTTGAATGTTACTTTTGAAAGAAGAGAAGTACCTTCACCAATCACCCAATATTTCTCCTTTGATCTGTGATCATCACCTCTAAAAGAAGAGAGATGGATGGTTTATCCTACCCCTATGTCTTACTTTTTGCTTATAATAAGAAACCTCCCCTTGATGAGAGGAGAGATTTTTCCCCTTTGGATGTGGTAAACCTAAAACATTGGATGACCAATCTCCCTATGATGTGGTGATAGGAACTATTTTGGTCACCAGTTAGCTGGCTGACAAAATATTCACCCAACAGTTTTTGGCGACTCTGCCAGGGATGAATGTGCAGTCTAAAGCCTCAAGTTTCAGATTGAAGTAGTTCCTTCCCTTATCCATTATAAATATTTTGGTGACTCCATTTTGTGTCTTACCCATTATCATTATAGCCTTACCATTTTCCTCCATCTCCATTATTTTATCTTGTATACAAAACTAGAGCTGCTAGAAAAGAGTGCATAGTTTGAAGCCTCAAGCTCAAGCTGAAGTAGGGCTAGTTATTTTCCATTTTGGTTTTGCAATCTGGCCACTCAACCTATATTTTTTATCCCTATTTTTCATAATTAAATCATGGCAGTTCAAGGCCCCTAGGGTAACTCATTTGGCCCACTCAACTTGACTCCACCTCTGCATGAACTTCCATGCAGCTTAAGAAAGAACTTCCCTAAATTCTTTGGAGATGGGAGAGTTCACCCTGATGAACACATTATAGCCTTCAACATAGCCTATGGTGTGATAGGGGTGTAATTTGAAGATTTGGTAGTTAAGATTTTTGTGGAGACCCTATAAGGTGCTGCTACAGACTGGTTCTACCATCTGCAAGTTGGATCAGTGACTAACTGAGACACACTTAAAGACAAGTTTAAAGCAAGGTTCAAGCCTATAAAAGATGCACATGCCTTGCTAGCCCAACTCACATAAATGAAGAAGGATCCCCATGAACCTATGAGGGACTTCATTTCCAGGTTCAACAAGTTGAGGCACAGGATTCCCATGATCACCCAACTGACACCTCAAAATCTCAAGTGTTTCTTGATCAACTCACAGCGGCATAAAGTGAGTTTCTTATTGAGAAGGGATAGACACATAGACCTTATTAATCCTTGGGATGTGGCTATTGAGTTAGAAGATGACCTTATATTGGTAGGAAAGATAAGGAGAGATCCTAATAGAGGTAAATCCTCTTCATATTTTGAGTATCCACCTTTAGCCACCACTAATCAAATGGTGCAAAAGCTAGCAAATGAACTGCTAGCCTTGAAAAGGCAAATGGCCCAAGGTATGTCTTTTACTCCTCTATACAGAGATGTACCAAGGAGGACATTCCCCAAATAGCCTTATCAAGGCAATGGTACCAGCAGTCAAGGGAAACCAAATCATCTTCCTCCCCCACAGAGGAACCTTGCCCTTGACGCATCTCCAACCCACTCAGTAGTTGGATATCTAGAAATGGAACATGATTTCTCTTTCCAACCTAAGTTAGAGAAAGAAAATGATGATGATTTCTTCATAGAGGATCAAGAAGAATCAGCTGGTGACTCCCACATTGGTTTCTTGAATTATCAGGATGAACCTAGAAGTGAAGGTGAAGCAGTTGAAGGATCATACCTAGTATTCACCCAGTTTGAGAATCAATCAACCTAACAGGTTGACAAAGAAAAGATAGAGGAGTGACCCTAACCAACAATTTAAATTGCTAAGTAGAGAAACCCTCTATCTTTCCAACCAAAGGGCTCGATGATTACCAGAAAAGTAAGTACCCCAAACATTTATGCACCTTCAACTTCAAATTTGTAGGCCAGTCCTCCCCCTCCCAAAAACATGAACTCCCATCCTCTCTTCCAAGTCCATTTTAGTCATTTGACATAATTGATCATGTCAAGAAATCCAAAATTCAAATGACTAAATTTGAATTCTCGTAAGCCAATCTTGAGCAGTTAAACATTGGTGGAGAACTAGGTGTGGACCTATCTTAGACAAAAATTTTGGTCACCCAAATGCTAGCCCCTATAGCTCAAATTTTGTTTGAGCCTTCAGGCAGGGGTGATTACTTCTTAACCATAGAGGATGCTCATGTCTCAGCTGATGAAAGTCCTGTAGCTGGCAATCCAAGATTTGATCCAAACAAGACATCAGAAAAATTGGTAGGGAACAATACAAATGAAGAAGGATCTTCCATATCTAATGAAGAGAAATCTGATAGAAGATTAGTTTTTGATGATGCTTGGATCTTGGAATCTGATGGTAGTGATTCTTCCACTAATGCTAGAGCTAGGATTGTGTTGATATCTCCTCAAGGAGATATTTTTCCTTCATGCAAGTTATAGTTTAGCAACACCAACAACACAGTTGGATGCAAATCTCTATTGCTTAGATTGAAGACTGCTCAGGATCAAGATATCAAACTCCTTCACACCAAAGGAGATGCTAAGCTGATGGTTTGTCGGGAGTTTGATGCTGACAATCAAAACATGTGCTAGATTAAACTAGCAAAAAGAAAGCTATGGTAGTGGACCATACTACTATACTCCAAAGTCAGCAAAAGGAACTCTTCATAGAGAGACCAAGGAGTTATGGTATTTAGAGAGAAGACCACCTCTTGCCATGGAGCAAGAAGAGAGAGCCAAAAGGAGTTCACAGAAAATGTGATTCTTGGTGGATAGTTCTATTTTCCCATCACCAATTCTAGGGACAAAATGGTTTCCTACTGGTTTATCAGGATGGCACACCATTTTCACTATCTCATAGTGGGCGACATCTAAAGCACTTCAAATCTTGAGGCATCAAATAATATCATTTGTACATATGTATATATGTATAGTCTTTATTTCTATTTTGTGCTTTTCATTTTCATTTTTTGGAGCCTTTCTTTTTGGGTAGCATGAATCCATAACCCAATGGCATACTTTAAGGCACTAGAGATTATGGTTTCTACTACCCTTTACTATTCCATGTTTTCAACTAAAGGAAGTTCCCCAACTGGAGCTAGCTGTTGTCCCCCAAAAATATCACTCATTTTGGGGACAACATTTGAATTATTTTGGTCTTGTAGACTAAAATTGTCTCTTCCCTTTTCAAAATTTGTTCTAAGCATTCAAATTCCTCATTTTTCAAGCTTCTCAAAAATCTACAGACTCTACAGGCTTTAATCTATGGACTCTATAGTCTTGAATCTTTGAACTCTATAGGAAGAAAATCTACAGACTCTACAAGCCATGTTTTACAAGCTTCATAGGTTGATTTCTACAGACTCTGCAAGAAAGAAGCAAGCTCTCAACACTTAAGGAAATTTCATAGTTGTTTCAACCAAAAGATTTCATAGGCAAACTTCTAAGAAAGGATTTAACCATTGAACCTTGAACCATTTTGGTTCAATAGGTTCAATGGGTTCAAAGGTTCAACATCATTAGTAAGAGTTAAGTGCATTTGTCAAGGTTCAAAGTTTAACTACTTCAAGGTTCAATGGCTTCAAAAAAATTATCAAAGAAAAGAAGGCTTGAACCATTGAACCATTGAACCATTGAACCACTTTGGTTCAAAGGTTCAACAGGTTCAATGGTTCAATAGGTTCAATAACCAAATGGTTCAACGCATTTGGTTTAAAAATATCAAAAGGAATTGGCCAAATAAAAAGAATAAACCAATTGAACCATTGAACCTTGAACCAAAAGGTTTAATGAGTTCATAGGTTCAAAGGTTCAACTAGTGTGATGATGGTCAAAGAGCTTAGAAAGAACAAGTGATGGATAAAGGATGAACTAATGAACTGATTAAACCTTGAATTGAAAGAGTTCAAAGTTAAATGGTTCATGGGTTCAAAGGTTCAAAGGTGGCCTCAGTCAAGGAAAGAAGTAACAAATAGGTGGTTCAATAGATGGTTCAACCAAGGAGCAAAAAATAAATTAAACCAAGAAGTGATGAAACAAAAGAGGTATGATGAACCAATGAACCAATGTACTTTTAGTGGGTTCAAAGGTTTAAGGTTCAACATGGTTCAAAGTGGCTAGTGACCATTGATGGCCCCATAAACGTCAAATTTAATGTAAGGGAATATCTATTGAAATTCAAATAAAGTGCAAAACTTAAAGGAATAACCAAGTGATTGATTGAAAAGATAGAATTCCTTCGAATTTATTTAAAGGCTGGCATGGAACATTTCCTTCTGACTTTTTATCTGAAGGAAATTATTAAGTGAAAGAGCCATTATAATTCTTTCATAAGTATTTAACATGGTAAAATGACCAAGTCAAAGCCCAAAGGAATTCCTTCAGACATTTGTCTAAAGGAAATAAGCCCGACCAAATGAAATAAACCTATGGAAAAATGCTTGATGGAAAAAGACAAAGTGCAACGGAAGTTGCCACATGTCCATTATAAAGCAAAGCGGAAACTACCATGTGTCATCTTCCATAGGACCCTCAAAAGGTTTCTAAATCTTCTATAAGTTAAGTAGAATGCGTCACATGTCCTACTATGACTCAGTAGAATGTGACAAGTGTTCGCATCCATGTTCCCCTTTTGAAGTTACTCAGGCAAGATGTGTCGTGCATCCCATTTTCCATAATTTTCTAATGAGTTTCATAATAGCAAAACTTGCCACTTGTCAAAGATGCAGAAAGGATCCCCCAAAGACTTAGACAAGAAGGGCTAGAAAGGACAAAGAAACAACATGGATGATTCCAAAGGCAAGTTAAATTAAAGAGATGGTTCAACTAGAGGGCAAATAAGTGCTTAAGTAGTGAAGAGAAGAGCGAGACCAAAGGACCAGAAATATCTTCAAAATAGTTATTTTTAGTAGGTGAAACAGTGGATCAAATAGACTTCTGAGTACACCAACTTAAGGATGCAAGCCTATTTTTCTTCCATGAAGTAATGGAGAATTGGATAGCTATGCATACATCAAGAAAAGGAGCAGATAGTCCATAATAAGAAGAGACATATTAGAGGAATGGACATGCCATAGTTATGGCAATGTACTATTCCCAGCATGGTCCTTCCAGACAAAATTGAAGGCACATTAAAGGCATTCAATTTGGCATGGACCTTTTTCATTAAAACAAACACCCAAGTCTTTCTTGGAGTGCTATATATTGTAAACTCTTTTATTGTTACAAAGGAGATCTTCACATTACCAGAAGCAAAACTCTACCCAAATTGAAAGGTATTACTGAGACTTTGAGCTCAGATTGTTGTTCATATTTCTTTGATTGAATGAGAAAGCAAGTTACTTATAGACTTTGTGCTATTATAGCTTGTGCTATTTTAGGAAATTTTTCTTACGTCTGTTTCCTAGGAGCATTCTTGTTTATTTGATCTAACAAGTATAATTAGTGGAAGTGATAAGGTGTCCTAAAGTTAGCTACTTTTAGACTTTGTGCTGACATAGTTGTCTTCAGTGTGTGTTTATTTTCTATTTTTGTGAAAAAAGCTTGGGATGACTTTGTGCCCCCATTGTTCTTCATATTTCACTCTTGGGCAGTCGAGGTGCAGACTTTGCACTACATTTCAGGCTACTGGTTACTCTGTACTCAATTACCAGTTACTTGTCACTACCAAAAAGATTCATTTTGTTTGCAAGAACAAGCACTTTTGAAAGAAGAGAAGTGCCTTCTATCATTTCACCTAGATTTTTACTATCCAGGAAGGGATCTGGCTCTTGGTTGAATGTTACTTCTAAAAGAAGAGAAGTACCTTCACCAATCACCTAAGATTTCTCCTTTGATCTATGATCATCATCTTTGAAAGAAGAGAGATGGATGGTTTATCCTACCCCTCTGTCTTACTTTCTACTTATATATATAGTGTATAGCCTCTGCATATTTAATAGGGAACCTCCCCTTGATGAGAGGTGAGATTTGTCCCCTTTGGATGTGGTAAACCTGCAACATTGGATGAAAATATCCCTATGCTATGGTGATAGGAACTATTTTGGTCACCAGTTAGCTGGCTAACAAAATATTCACCCAACAATATTAAAAAATACTGTATGCATGTTTTCTCAAGATAAAACAAGGAATTTGAGGCCTATATAATACAAGAAAGAAGATAAGATAGTAAGTGGAGACCCAAGATAGCTAAGGTTGATTACTAGTCTACAATTTTAAGTAGACTATTCACCATGGTGGAGCATAATACAGGTACAAAAGAATTCCAAGAATTTTTTGTCATCTCAAATTATTGATGGAGTCAAGATCAATAAATCAAGCTAGCATGTTTCCCAAAAACATATTGAGGGGCTCAATCTAAAAGGAAAAATAAGGCATAACAAGATCATGGAGGAAGTTTAGTCCTATAAGGACATGGAGATATGGGAATCTCCTAAATTTATGCTATTTTAGTTCTCTAGAGAAAAAGTGACTCCATTAGGATTCATGAAGGCACTCAACCAATAAGCAAGAAGCATGAAGGATTATCCATTATAGGGGGAGTTTTATGGTCTTGAGTAACCTTCAGATTCAAGGTTGAATCAAGAAGTATGCTATAGGTGTGATCAAAAGAAACAATTCAAAAAAAAATTCATGATGCCTTCTTCAAACCAAGTCACAATTTTAAAAATGTCTTAAATTTTCATGGAGACAAAGGGAGCTAATCATGTCTCATGAGTAGGTATGTGAACCTAGTCTATGCTAAGAAGTTTGATAGAAATAATTGATGAGGTTGTTTGAGAGAAAAGGTATGTTTCCCTAGGTTTAAGGATCAAATAGCTACCAAGAAGATGAACCTTTGTCATTAATGTCAAAGGGGAAGAAAGTTCATGTTTTAAGATCAAGTATTGAAAAAGATCTAGCTTGAAGGAAAGAGAATGATATGCTATGATTTAGAGTTTTTTAAATTAATGAAAAAGGGGGAGATTATTTAGGTATGCTCGTAGTGTTGGTATTAAGGCATTAATGTTGTCATTAATGTCAAAGTTAAGTTGAAAGTCCTTCAAATTAAAAGTTAGAGTTGATGTCATGCTTGGTGAAGTGGTGTGTGACAAATAATTTTTGTCTCTCCATTGAGATAAAATTTGAAGCAAACATAGTATTTATTATGAGGATTGATGACATGTGTTGGGTGAATATTTTGTTTTCAACTAACTGAAGGCAAATTGGTTATATCAACCATATTGTAATGAGATAAATGTCTCCTCTTAGCAAGGGGAGGTTCCCTATAAACTATCACAACTAATCTAAACTAAATACTAACTTAGGGGTGAGACCATATCATCCATTTCTCTTTTTTCAAAAATGATGTTTAAAAAATAAAAGAAAACTTTCTTTATACTAACTGAAAAACCAAGATACCCATGAGAGCACAAAGTCTATCATTGCTTCTTTTACTGATTTAAAACTTAGAACATGGTAGAATGAGGTGTAGCCCAAAGTCTTCACCGAAAACTATGAAAAAATATATGATCACAAAAGATAATATTAGTTCACAGCCTTTCCAATATCCTTTACTTTAAAACACTGAATCACAAACTAAAGATAATTTTTGTAGCACAAAGTCTCCACAAACAACTTTAGAACATCTCTAAGATTATTTTCACTCACATTACCATTTAATCAAATTGATAAGATCATATTAGGAAAAGGACATAAGAATAATTTCCAATACAATACAAGTTATTTCAACACAAATTTTGTAAGATCACTTGATTTCTCATTCACTTGATAAAATTTGATTTACAATTTGAAATCAAAGTCTCAATATTCTCTTCAATTTGGTAGAGTTTCATTTCAATAACTAAAAGATCCACAATACAATAGAGACCCTCTTTATTTATAGGGAGAGCCCTTGATAAAATTTAGGAAAAACCTAACTACTTTAACCTATTCAAAAATAGGAGTCCTTATTGACTTAGGAGTTTCTAATTTTTACATGTAATTATATATGAAAAAAGTACATGTAAAAATGTCTAAAGTTGTTTCAAAAGTACATCTTAAAAATGGAAAATAAACTAAGGGAAAAAGATACATCTTTAATTCATATCACCATATTTCTTCATGTTTCCATCATACATAGTGAAAGTTGTTTGCATCCTGATACTATTTGGACTAACAGTGTTCTTGAAAATCATCTTAGCTCTAACTATGGCATCTCTTACTATGGTGACTAATTTTGCATGACTAGTTAACTTAGTTTTCAAATTATCCAGATTTAACAGATTGTCTAGAATATTTTCCACAGAGGCCATTGAAAATGTTCTATCTTCAAATTCTTTTTGGAACATGTCTTCAAATTCCTAAATCATTTCTTCTGTCGAGAGAATTTGGTTATCTTGTGATACAAGCTTGCAAGGTAGCTCCTCAAATTTATGCAAAAGACTAACATCATTTTGTTCATTGAGTTTCCTTGCAGATTCAAAGTCATTGATCAAATCTTTAAGCACATGGCTCTTATATGTCAATGCTTCTTTAGTTTTTGTATAATAATCCCTATCAATAATGAAACCAATTGATCTTAGAGTAATTATTTTTATTTTTCTTATCTCCACCCATTTGTCATGATTGTTTTCTATGATTTCAATATCTTGAGAAACAAAATCAATGAGATCATCAAGTTTTGATCTTATTTTAATCATTTTTTCTATCTTCTCAGATAGCTATGTAAGTTGGGAAATTCCTTGTGTAGGCATCATGTCGAAGTACTCTTCAAGTAATTTTCCTTTGAGATGAGTCTTTTATAATTTATAAATGATGGGATATTATATAGAAATAGCCTCAGGAGTTATTACTTCTAAACTAAAAGTAATTTTTCTTACCACTACAGTCAACTATTCCACCATTGCTTTTTAGTGATCTTTCATTTCTTTATCCCTATCAAATTTTTGAATCAGGATGTCCATGGCTGACTGCATATCATTCATGGCACTTTCATGAGTTATCTTTCCTAATTCAACTCTAGAGATAAATTAATCATTCATATCAAAATTTTCCATGGTTTCATCTTGTGGAGGTCTTGTAATCTCTAGAAATTTGTCTTTTATCCCCAAGCATTTTTGAAAGAATCTTTGGCTTCTTCGGGGTCTTAGCTTTTACTGGCACTAGTTTATTAAAATCAAAGTCATCTAGGGAGATGGCTTATTTCTTCATTTTTGGTGTATAATATGACAACCATGGTGGAAGCATAAAAATTGCTCACCTTAGGGTTTGCCTCCATTGCTGGTATCACCAAAACTGCACTTGCACTGGCAGTGGAAACAATAGGTGGAGTGTTAGTAAAAATTGCACCTTTTACAAAGTGATAAAAAATAGAAGTATCTCTAATAACAAAAGATGAAGAGGACAAACTAGGAATAGACCCTAAGGAATGTAAAACATCTTCAAAAGTGTTTTGAGGGGGTTCAAAAATTATTTTGGAAGGAGAGGGAGATTTAGAAGAGGGAATATTAATAGGAGAAATAGAGAAAGGAGCTACAATAGGTGTGTCAAGTAGGGGAGAAGAGACTCCCATTTCTTGTTATACATTCTATTGTGGGGACAAATTTTCCTCCTCTTGTTGATTTTTAGGCCTATCTTCAATCTCCATCTCTTCTGTCACTAGTTCTTTAGTCTTATATTTCTTAATTTCTATATCTTCTATTTCACTCTTTTTCCATAGCTTTTGACTTCTTCGTCACAAATATGATCTTGGATTATGTGGCTTGGAACAAGAAGGAACATCACTTTTGCTCTTCATCCTATTCTCTACCTTTCTTATTTTTTCCTCTTGAATCTCAATTTTTGACCCTGTGAGGAATTCTTTCAAAGCAATTCCCTTGTTTGCTAGCCAATTATTGGTGTTTGCCAATATAGGTTTAAATATTTTCCTCCAAGAGGTCAGCTCTTTTTGGGACCATTGGATTGGAAGGAGAGAGGCATTAATAACTTGTTCAATATTATATCTATCATTTATCAACTCTCCATCATCCACTAGATTCTCAAGAATATCAATAAGCCCCAGATATTTAATCTGCTCAAGAGATAACCTGATGTAGTCCATTTTCTTGACATCTTATTCTATTCTCAAATCTACCCAAACATCTTTAATGATAGGTTCATGGAATTGGGTTTTCCTCTTGATTTTTTCTTTCACACCCCTATAGTCAAACATTGGTTTTCTCTTGAATTGCTTCATAGTTACAAGTTGCATCTAATTTTCCATGGCCCTAGCCTTTGCAATAGTTAATACTGAATACCTACCAATTTCAATTGGGACCCTGAAACTAGGCTTTTTGAGCTCCATTTGTTTATTATGCACAATGATTATTTACATGAAATTGTGTCTAACCCTTGTCGTCCTCCCCTTAACCCCCATTTTTATTCTTCCATGCCTATTTAACCCCTATCGACCATTTTCCTATGAGCCTTGACCCTGACAGCATGTAAAAATGAGCAAAAAGCTAAAGCTAGCCTCTGTCCCCATTCTGCATCTATCGACGTCGGTCACTACCCGGCCGACGTCGCCAACGTCGGTCACTAATCGGCCGAAGTTGGTAGTCCTGCTGGCGTCAGTTATCCTTAACACTGCATTCTCAACCTAAATGCAAGATCCATTATCCGTTATCCGTTATTCATCATTCGGTTACCAATCCATTTCTCGATCAGTTATCGGACCTCCCTTCGTATCAATCAGAACCTCTTCATTCGGACAATCAACCAACTTTTGCATTCAACCAATCTACAATCAATCTCTCATATTCTCTCTCTCTGGTATAGGTATTCTGCTTCAGTCATCTCGCTAGAGGTCTGCTACATCAAACTTCTACAACACATCGACAACATCAATCATGTCTCCTATTCTATCTTCAGCATATAACAGGTAAGCATTTGTCTTGTGTTTTTATTTCATTTTTTGTTTATTATCTTTATTTAATATTACCACCCCGATCTAGAGTTAGACCATAGCCCCGACCTTACTTCCACCCATATCATCTCTATCCACCCTCTGAAAAAAATACAGTCTGTAACTCTACCCAGATCTCTGTATAAAACCCCAAACAATCCCTCTAACTCCTAAACCAGCTTCCCAAACCCTCAAACAAAAACTTCAGACCCTTCTAAAATCCTAAAACCCTATCTAGACCCAACCAGACCTTGTCCTAAAGCTATTGCCCCAACTGACGTCGGTCATTACCCCTACCGACGTCGGCACTTTAACCGACGTCGGCACCCTTCTTGACCGACACCAGCATAGAGACCGACACCGGTGACTGTGCAGAGCAGTTTGCTGCATATCAGGTATGCATTCTACTTTTTGTCTTTTATTCCTTTCATTATGTCTTTCATTATTTCTACTTCAGTCAAATATTCTATTTTTAATTAGTGGGTTGATATCCCTTAAGGAAGTCTTCATACTTCAGGGATCAAGCTTTTGCTTGACATCCCACCGTCTCCTTGTCTAACATTTTTTGTGTTTAGTCTCTTTTTCTTCACAGGTGTCATTCCTCCATAGCCAAAGAGGAGTACCTTCTAACATCTAATTTTGGTGCGCATGACTACATCTCGGTATCTTCTGACCCTAGACCATCTCTTAGTTTCTCATTTCTATCTTTTGAATGTGAAAGCAAAATTTAGCATAATGTCTAGCCTAAAGACCTCCGTTTCTGGCTCATGCAATACTCTCTCATACGAACAAATTTACAATGAGCCCATTCATCCTTCTATCCCGATCAGGCCATATCCTAACCAGTGGGAACTTCCTATGTTTTCTCATTTTCAAAGCAAGGAAGACCCACAACAGCACTTACGGGCATTCAGACATGCCTGTTACCTTATCGCCCACGACAATGCATTGCTTTTACACATGTTTCCTATGTCTCTCTCAGGTGCTATGCTTGACTGGTATAGCTCCCTTGCCAGCCATTCTCTCTTCACATTCACTCAGCTGGCCTAACTCTTCCTTGACCATTTCTCTATCAACATCACCAAGAAGGTCTCAATCACAGACCTCTATTCTATCCACCAATTCGAAGATGAATCCATTGCTGATTTCATTGCTCGCTAGAGAGGCCTCATCAATCAACTCTCCTTTTCCTTACCCCAACCTGAACTTATTAAACTTTTTTCCCAAGCCTGCACCAGACATATTTCTTCCACCTTGAGGGTTCAAACCTTCTGCACCTTCGATGAAGCCTTCACGATGGCCTGTAAACTTGAGTTACATGCCATCAAGGAGAATAAAGTCAAGTTACAGAGCAATAATCCCAACTCCAAGACCAATGACCCCTCTTCTAAGCCTCCCTCATCTAATCCTAAATCTAAAGCTTCAACAAACGTTGTGGTCGTTAGATCTTCCTCCTCTTCCCCTTCAACTAACTAGCCTGAGCCATCCACATCCCAGAGTGCCACCCGCCAATTCCAGCAGAGATACATATAATGATAGTATACTCCACTCAGAGAATCATACATGTTTGTGTTGGAAAAACTCATCAAGCAAGGGGTCCTCAATCTCCCCCAGATCTGACCACCTCCACTATTTGATCCCTCACATGCCATCCCTGCATGGTATAGGGAAAATGACTTCTGTAACTACCACCATGTTAAGGGCCATGACACAGGAAACTGTAAAACCCTTTAAAGCATCATCCAAGACATGCTGGAAAAGGGTGACCTCATCCTCAACAATCCCAATGCGCCACCTAATCAGGTCATCGACATCTTCAAGCAACCATTCCCCAATCATCCACCAACTCAAAATAATGTCTAGACCTTGACTGACAACATTCATGAACACAACATTCAAATGGTCAATATGGTCTTGCCCTTCATCCCCAATCAACTTCAAGGGGTGAGTCCACCCATCAGTCCATCACATGTGGACAAACCTCTTTCTCCGGTTAGTTCTCCGTCAACCTCTCTCATCTTGGAGGATGCCTCGACCTTACTAGCACCACCAGTCTCACCATCCTCCTTCTTGCTACCCATGGAGGACCTAACCCTTCCTACTCCTCAGCCGCAAGTGGAGGGCACAATCATCCCTACCCTTTACTCGCTTGAGGAGCCTCATTCCCCGGTTTCTTCTCCACCCAGTGAAGAACCTGCCTCTCCTTCATCTCCAACCACAGACGAACCTGTCATGACTTCATCATGCTTTGGGTCTGAGACCGCTACACCAGTCTCATCTTCAACCCCACAACCATCCACATCTTCTCAAGAACCCAAACCTCATCCAACATCTTCTCAGCGATTTTCCCAATTAGTGGAGAAACTCAAACTTCTCCCTTCAAGGAAAGTGGAGCATCAGGGCTTGTGGGAGCATCTCACAGCTCTTCAACATGCCCGTGCCCTCTCATCTCATGCTGCTAATCCTCTCATGGTGAAATCTCCCAAGACTCTCAACAAAAACCAGACTCCCATTTCTAAACCTCAACTGACCCCATCAAAACCAAAACCCGCATCTACCCCATCTAAACCTATCAAGTCACTTGGTGTTCACCTTGTCTCTACCCTCACTCATCCACAAATGAAGGTGGACCTAGACCAGACCTCGACCAATAGTAGTCTTCAACCCAAGTCACAGAAGACTGCCAATCCACAGAGGTGAATGCCTCCTCCTCCATCACCATTACCCTCCATTTTGGGCCCCCATCCTTCGACCCTGACTAGAGTCCTTCCCACTCTGACCTTTAATCAAAACAAGTTTCCTCCTTTGATTCCTTTGCCTATCACTAGCCTACCCTCTCTCAAAAAGGTGGTACTTCCCATGAAGAAAGTACTGTCTCCACCTGTCGCCGCATCATCAACCCAAAAGGTGGTACAAAAGCCTCCTTCGACTCTGCCCAAGCAAAAGTCACCAATATCGCACACATCAATGAGCATGGACCCTTTAAAGGGCTCATACTCTTTGATCTTGCACCGACTCTTACAACTTCTAGCATAACCCTTCCACCCATCAGGCCTTTCCAACCTCTCAGGTCTAATCCCTCTTGGTTCGATGACACGAAGATTTGATTATATCATCGTATGCCAGGACACAATACTGAGACTTGCTGTGCCCTCAAGACCGTCATTCGCCACTAGCTGGAGAAAGACACTCTTCTCTTTGAGGACACTCTCGACTGACCCCTGACTCCCTCTCATAACCCTCTGACCTCTTTAAACCCATCAACATCTCATCAGCAGACCATGACCCCTTTATCTTCTTCACCGCCTATCTTTGAAATCAATGCCATTCACATAACCACCAGGTCACAAAAGGACAAGGTGAAATAAAAAGCTGCCATTCCTTAGACCTACCCTTTCTTTCAGCCACCTCAACCACCCAAGCCCAAGATTTCTATCCTTGGCGTGCCTCAACCCTCCTCTTCTTCTTCTTCTTCCAGACCAATCCATGACTCCATGTTGAAACAGCTTCACCAGATGCCTGTGAAGATGTCCCTTTATAACCTCATCCAAACCTCACCCCAACATCATCAAGCCCTCATCATAGCCCTGCAGCCAGCGAAGTTTCAACTGGAGGACCCCCAGCCACTTGCTACCCTTGTCCACTCTTTAGCCCCTATTGCCTCCATCACATTCAACAATTCTAAGATTCCCACATCCAACATGAAAGATCAGGACACTGCCCTCTTCATCACTGCCTATGTTGATCGGACACGCATTAAACATGTTATGACCGATGGAGGCGCCATCATCAACATTATCTCCACCCATGTCTTTGAACAGTTGGCTCTTCCCAAGAATTGTGTCTCCAAAACTGACGCAATCTTGCACTCTTTTAATGACACCACTACCATGACCATTGGCACAGTCATCCTTCACATCCGCATTGGTCCACACACAATCCTGGAGGTCTTCTATATCATCAAAGGAGAGTTTTAATACATCTTGCTGGGCCGACCTTGGATCTGAGCCATGGCCTGTGGCCCCTCCACCCTCCACCATTGTGTGAAATTCGAGCATGATGGGCAAGTCCATATCATTCCCGCTGACCCTTCACCCTTCAAAACTTGTAACACCACCTACCATCCAAATGACATCTTCATTCCTATCAAGCCATCAATCCTGACACCGCCTCCATTTGTGGAAGCTTTGACCAGTTCACAACAGGCAGTCGCCCTCACACCTCCCCTTCAAGCGATGACCACAGACCCCATGGAAGACATCTTCCAAAGACTTTCATTGGGGGAGTATCACTTGCTCACCTTAGACATGTTCCAAACTCCCCAAGAGTATGGATGCCTTCATCACAGCCCTAATGATGACCATCAGATTGGGATGATTGTGCCTTATGGTCCTCCTCACCTCCAAACCAACCTTGTCTATAGGGGGCTTGAACAAGCTCCTACTAATTGCAATCCTCTTTCTTCACCCCAACCTTTCACATCAGACTTCTCGTTTCTTGGCAACCATGCCTTTGCACACACTTACCTTTATAGGTGTGCATGGAAGGGTTTTGGTTTCAGACGCTATGAGCAAGGCTCCCATCAGCCCATCAAACCACTCAATGATGATGATGCAAAAAAATGGTATGGCCTAGGATATCACGACCCCACTCAGGACCCTACAGACCTTTGCCCCAAGCCAACCATTGACCAATCTCCTCCAGGCTCACCCATCCCTCCTCCTTCACCTACGGAGTCGGTGGTTTCCATCCTCCTAGTTTTTTTTTCCATAAACACCATCCACCTGGAACCCTTGACTTATCAGCTCAATGGGGTGTCCAAGTCTCTCCCTCTCATTTTTCCCAACATGATAGAAGCTGAGTCAGTGACCATTCACACTATCCACTACGTTGACGATGATGCCATTCTCTCCTACATGGGCACTGACGACTCTTTCATCTAGCACTCTCTCCCTTCTAAGACCCAGGTTATGTTAAATGAATCAACCATTGACATCAACCTCCCTTCTTCTGATGTTCTCCATGTCTTAAAGATTGGTCAATCTTTAGATGCTCAGGAGCAGCTTGACTACACCCAGTTTCTCTCCGACCATAGCAAGGCCTTTGCCTGGACCTACCATGAAATGCTTGGCATCGACCCCACCATCACCACCCATAACATTGTCACCAAACTAGAGGCTAAGCCTGTTAGGCAAAAGCTTTGAAAGATGCATCCTTGCATTGCCCTCTTTGTCAAAGAGGAGCTTTAGCACCTCCTTTCTGTCTCCTTCATCTAGCCCATCAATTATCTGTAGTGGGTCTCTAACATCGTTCCAGTCACCAAGGTGACTGGGGGATCCAGATCTACATAGACTATTGAGACCTTAACTTAGCCTATCCCAAAGATGACTTTCCTCTTCCTAACATTGACCAGCTTATTGATCTCACTGTAGGCCATGAGATGCTATCTCTCATGGATAGGTTTTCAGGATACAATCAAATCCTGATTGCTCTAGAAGATCAGCACAAGACCACTTTCATTACCCCATGGGGGACTTTTTGCTATCGAGTCATGCCTTTCATCTTGAAGAATGCAGGTGCCACTTATCAGCGTGCCATGACTTACATTTTCCATGATCTGCTCCATAAAATCATGGAGGACTATGTGGATGACCTGCTCGACAAGTCTAAGCTTCGCTGTGACCATTTGACCATTCTCAAAATCATTTTCTCTCACCTTCTTCAATACAATGTCTGCCTTAACCCCAAGAAATGTGTCTTTGGGGTCCTCTTTGGCAAGCTCTTAGGCTTTTATCATCTCTTTCCATGGCATCGAGATAGATCCCACCAAGGTTCACGCTATCCTTGAGATGCTGCCCCCGACCAATCTCAAGCAGCTTCACAGTCTACAAGGGAAGCTCCAGTCCATTCACTGTTTCATCTTGTAGCTTTCTGACCACTGCCAACCTTTTCATCATCTCCTTAAGAAGGACGTCTCCTTTACATGGGATAAGGATTATCAAGAGGCTTTTAAAGCCCTTAAACGCTATCTAGTCTCTCCACCAGTTCTCATTCCACCTAAAGATGATCAACCCTTCTACCTTTACATCTCTGTCACCAATCATTCATTAGGTGCCATGATCGTGCACCGTGACAAGCATCACCATGAGCAAGTGGTCTACTATATCAGCTGAACACTGGTTGACTATGAAACTTGATATACTCATACCAAGAAACTCTATTTGGCATTAGTCTTTGCCGCTACCAAGCTCTGCCACTATCTTGTTAATCATAAGACCTTTGTCATCACTCACACTGACCCTCTTAAGTTTATGCACTCCAAGCCATATCAATATCAACATATGCCTCGGTGGCTCATGCTGCTTACTGAATTTGACCTCGAGTTCATCCAACATAAATCCATCAAGGGGCAAACCATCATTGATCAACTGGTAGATGCCCCTCTTCACTACCTACCAAATGACCATGTTCTTCGATGGCTCCAAATGTCAACTTGGTGGGGGTGCGGGAGTCATTCTCATCCCACTCGATGGTGAGCCCATGCCTTTGTCTTTCAAGCTCGACTTTAATTGTACCAATAATATGGCTGAATACAAGGCCTTAATTTTGGGACTTCAGACCGCCCTCTCTCTCAGCATCAAGTCCATCAACATCTTTGGTGACTCGAAGCTTGTCATCAATCAGGTCAATGGTTCATACCTCTATAAAAATAAAATTTTGAAAAGGTACAAAAACTGCACTGACATTCTCCTTGAATCTTTCGACCATTACCTCCTACAGATTGTTCCTCGATCCATGAATAAGTTTGCTGACACCATGGCTTCTCTCACTTCTCATATCCCATCTTCCTCATCTGCATCCAGACTTTTTGTCATGATGCATCATATGCCATTAACTTCTTATATCTCTCCTGACATTAATCATGTCAACACCATAGACTCTAGCCCATGAGATGTTTGGTATAAGCAACTTGTGGACTTCTTATCTTTGTCTGTCATTCCTCCCAACCTCTCTAACAATGTATGAAAAGATTTTATCAAGCGTACTACTCACTATACCATGCTAGGGGGTCTTCTCTATAAGCGAGGCTTCGACGGCCTCCTTCTTCGCTGTCTCATCTCCACTGAAGCCTCTCAAGCCATTAAGCAAGTCCACGACGGGATTTATCATAGACATTTCAGTGGGAATTTGGTTGCCAAGTGCATCCTTCATCTAGGCTATTATTGGCCCACCCTTCATCAAGACTGTAGCAACTATGTTCGGCATTGCATCAAGTGTCAGCAACACTCTAACTTGCTTCACTTCCTAGTCATGCCTTACAAGTCACTCAGGATTTTTAGCCTTTTTCTCAATGGGGTTTAGATCTCATCGGTGAGATTAACCCTCATTCATCTCTTCATCATCAATCCATCATCACCGCCACTGAGTATTTCACCAAGTGGGTGGAAGCCATTCCTCTCGTCTCCACAAAAGCCGACAAGATTGTTGACTTCATTAACACCCACATCATCTACCACTTCGGTGTCCCTCATAAAATCATCACCGACAATGGTAAGTATTTCAAAAACAAGACCGTCCAAAAACTTTGCGACTCATTTGGCATTAAACTCAGTTTCTCTCCGCCTTACTACCCATAAGCAAATGGGCAGGCTGAGGCTTCTAACAAAATCTTGACTAAAATTCTCATGAAGGTGGTCAGTGACACTAGAAGGGATTGGCATATTCACATTCCCTTCACTTTGTGGGCCTACCGCACTAGCATTCGAACCTCCACGGGTGCTACCCCTTTTTCTCTCGTGTATGGAACAGAGGCTGTCCTACCTCTCGAAGTATAAATCCCATCTCTCTGCATCTCTCTACATGACATTCTTTCTAATGATGACTTTCATCAAGATCGCTTAGCTCAACCTAAGCTACTTGATGAGCACCACCTTGCTGCCCTCAACCATCTCCATGTCTATCAACATCGCATCAAGCGAGCCTATGACAAAAATCTGTGAGAATGAGATTTCAATATCGGAGACCTCATCCTCAAAGAAAATCAACACATAACCAATATGGAGCAAAGTAAATGAGGCAAGTTTGCCCCTAATTGGCTCAGACCTTTCATTATCATGCACAAGTATGGATCAAGGACATATTGTTTGTCTTCTCTTGATGAACGACCATAACCTAAACCTCTTAATGCATTGCATCTATGACCATTCTTCTGTTATTCAAGTACTTGTCCACTTGACATTTACCTTGAGATCATCCCTTGAGCAATCCCCATCCTCTTAGTCCTCATTCCTTTCAACCCTACTCGCCTTAACAAATCCTATATACCCCTTTTATATAGTATGGATGATTTGTCCTAATAAAAGGGAGCCCTTGACCTTTTATAGTCTTGTCCGTGACTCACATTTCTATCAAAACAAATCACGATGTCAAAATATCCAAGGTCACAGAATCAAATCAAAAGGCAGACTGCTCCCTCGAAGGATAGATGTACTATCATTGCTATAGCTAATAGACTGCTCCCTCGAAGGACAGCTATTTAAAGCCCTTATATATAAAGCAAAATATAGACCACTCCCTTGAAGGATGGCTTTGACTAACTCTTGCTACAAACAACAATCTTTCTTAGAAGCTTCTCGCATTGATCAGCTTCGCAAATGACCACCAAGAAAATGACATCTCTAAGTAGACTTCCCGCATTGATCAGTCTGCACAAAAAAATAAAAAATAAAAAATAAAAAAAATCAATCATGGACTTGGCTTATAGTTGTCTCAAGGTCTCCTATAAAAAGGGCAAAGTTATCTCTACTCTAAAATGGGTTACCCTATCCTCCTCCTATCACCTGCACAAGGGACTTCGAGCTCACTTTAATGTCAAAGTGATTTGATTACCTCTCTAACACAACATATGGTCAACAACGTCATCCATGAATGGGGCTCTTGGTTCTAATAACCCCTATCTATGCTTTCCTTCTGGTCCTTGTCAATGAAAGAGCAATATGCCTTTCACTTCTTCTACAATTTGCTCACATTCAACTTCATCACTTGTTAAACCTAATCAACTCAACTCAACTCTCTTTTCAGGCCACTCCCATAGCCTATTCACTAGTTTCTATGGACACCACTACACATAAAAACTATCGACCAGATGCAATTTATGTTAAGCATAAACCAATACTTGCTGAAGCATAAATAGACTTCAATTCATCTTTAGCATACATCCATCATGAATATGGAAAATTACTAGGGATGAAAAACCTCTTTTCTCATTCATCACTCGACCTCGACCTTAACCAAGACCAGTCTATCGACCACTATCACCACCTGTCTACCACTTGGACTCTTTGTTCAAACTACATTGGTCTGAGGCCCTAAGACAAGGGCTATGTAGGCAGCACTAAGATGACACAATGTCTTCTATGGTTAGCTCGACCACCCTCATTTGTTCATCTCTCTGATGAACAAACCTTCTTTCTTCCTTTTGACCATGACCTTGCCCTCAACCAAGACCAATTCCATCCCTTTGACCCTTCCTCCCTTTTAGGGAGAACTACATTGGCCTGAGTCCCTTCACACAAGGGCTATGTAGGCAGCACTCAGATCACATAACATCTTCTGAGGTTAGCTCGGCCACATCCTTTCATCCATCCATCCACCTTGACCAATGACCATTGGAGATCATGCCTGTCTCCTCTGACTTCGACCACTTCCAAGACAATGTTGCCTTGGTTGTTTTTTGCTTATATGCTACCTCATGACTGGTTAGCAAAATTGTGTGCAAACTATTTTTGACCTTCACAAGTATAGGATCGCAAGCCAATTGATCCATACTACTTTTGACTTTTTTTGTGTTTCTAGGAGCACTTCCTGAGCCCGAGATACCTGGAACACGATGACCCATTGGAGCTACAGCTTAGATTGAATAACCTGATCAACAGACAACTAAATGCTGGGGCCCAGTTATTTCAATTTTGGCACTCCTCAACCTTTGACGTGCGACAATTTAACCTGCCTATCTCGTGAAGTGGTATGCGTGCAATCATGACTTTTGCAGCATTCACCCTCACCCCTTTTTCATCCACTCTTTGTCAAATCAGCACCCGATTCTCAATTCCCTTCCCTCGACTCCTACTTTGAGGGGGAATACCTCATCCATAATTAGGGCAATCCACCTCCTATTTTTGTCTTGCAGTTCATTCGAACAACCAACAAGATGAAATCGACCTTATCCCACACCTGGGGCAACCAACTCTTGTTTTTGTCCTGCAGTTCATCCAGAACAACCAACAAGATAAAAAGGGGCAAATGTAGACACCAAAATTGTGTCTAACCCTTGTCATCCTCCCCTTAACCCCCCATTTTTATTCTTCCATGCCTATTTAACCCCTGTCGACCATTTTCCTATGAGCCTTGACCCTGGCAACATGTAAAAATGTGCAAAAAGCTAAAGCTAGCCTCTATCCCCATTCTGGATCTACCAACATTAGTCACTACCCAACCAACGTCACTGATGTCGGTCACTAATCAACTGATGTTGGCAGTCTTACTAGTGTTGGTTATCCTTAACACTACATTCTCAACCCAAACACAAGATCCGTTATCTGTTATCCATTATCCATTATTCATCATTCGGTTGCCAATCCATTTCTCGATCAGTTATCGGACCTCCCTTCGTATCAATCAGAACCTCTTCATTCGGATGATCAACCAAATTTTGCATTCAACCAATCTACAATCAATCTCTCATATTCTCTCTCTCCAGTACAGGTATTCTACTTCAGTCATCTCATTGGAGGTCTGCTACATCAAACTTTTGCAACACATCAACAACATCAATCATGTCTCCTATTTTATCTTCAGCGTATAATAGGTAAGCATTTGTCCTGTGTTTTTATTTTGTTTTTTGGTTATTGTCTTTATTTAATATTACCACCCCGATCTAGAGTTAGACCATAGCCTTGACCTTACTTCCACCTGTATCATCTCTATCCACCCTCTACAAAAAATACAGTTTGTAACTCTACCTAGATCTTTGTACAAACCCCCAAACAATCCCTCTAACTCCTAAACTGGCTTCCCAAACCCTCAGACAAAAACTTCAGACCCTTCTGCAATCCTAAAACCCTATCCAAACCTGACCAGACCCTGTCCTAAAGCTATTACCCCAACTAATGTCGGTCATTACCCCTACCGACACTAGCACTTTAACCGACGTCAGCAACCTTCTTGATCGATGCCGGCACAGAGACCGACACCAGTGACTGTGCAGAGTAGTTTGCTGCATCCACCTCCTATTTTTGTCTTGCAATTCATTCAAACAACCAAAAAGACATAATCGACCTTATCCCACACCTGGGGTAACCAACTTCTGTTTTTGTCTTGCATTTCATTCAAAACAACCAACAAGAAAAAAAGGGGCAAATGTAGACACCAAAATTATGTCTAACCCTTTTCGTCCTCCCCTTAACCCCCATTTTTATTCTTCCACACCTATTTAACCCCTATCGACCATTTTCCTATGAGCCTTGACCCTGGAAGCATGTAAAAATGAGCAGAAAGCTAAAGCTAGCATCTGTCTCCATTCTGCATCTACTGACGTCGGTCACTACCTAGCCGATGTCACCAACATTGATCACTAATCGGTTGACATCGGCAGTCCTACTAGCATCGATTATCCTTAACACTACATTCTCAACCCAAACACAGGATTTATTATCCATTATCCATTATTCGTCATTCAGTTGCCAATCTATTTCTCAATCAGTTATCGGACCTTCCTTTGTATCAATTAGAACCTCTTCATTTAGACGATCAACCAACTTTTGCATTCAACCAATCTGCAATCAATCTCTCATATTCTCTCTCTTTGATATAGGTATTCTACTTCAGTCATCTCACTGGAGGTCTACTACATTAAACTTCTGCAACACATCAGTAACATCAATCATGTCTCCTAGTCTATCTTCAGCGTATAATAGGTAAGCGTTTGTCCTGTGTTTTTATTTCATTTTTTGGTTATTGTCTTTATTTAAAATTACCACCCTGATCTAGAGTTAGACCATAGCCCCAACCTTACTTCCACCTGTATCATCTCTATCCACCCTCTGCAAAAAATACAGTCTGTAACTCTACCCAGATCTCTGTACAAACCCCCAAACAATCCCTCTAACTCCTAAACCGGCTTCCCAAACCCTCAGACAAAAACTTTAGACCCTTTTAAAATCCTAAAACCCTATCCAGACCTGGCTAGACCCTATCCTAAAGCTATTGCCCCAACCGACATTAGTCATTACCCCTACCGACGTTGGCACTTTAACTGACGTCGGCACCCTTCTTGACTAACGCCGGCACAGAGACCAACACTGATGACTATGCATAGTAGTTTGCTGCATATCAAGTACACATTCTGCTTTTTGTCTTTTATTCCTTTCATTCTGTCTTTCATTATTTCTACTTCAGTCAAATATTCTATTTTTAATTAGTGGGTTGATATCCCTTAAGGAAGTCTTTGTACTTCAGGGATCAAGCTTTTGCTTGACAGCCCACCGTCTCCTCATCTAAATTTTTTTGTGTTTAGTCTCTTTTTCTTTGCAGGTGTCATTCTTCCACAGCCAAAGAGGAGTACCTTCCAACGTCTAATTTCGGTGTGCACGACTACATCTGGGTATCTTCTGACCCTAGACCATCTCTTAGTTTCTCATTTCTATCTTTTGAATGTGAAAGCAAAATTTAGCATAGAAACACATGCATCCAAAATCATTTACCACTATCCAAGCCTCATCTGACACTCTTCTTTGTTCTAGTTGAGGATAAAAAAGACATAAGAATACTTCAAGAAAAGCATCATTTACTCTCCTAAAATGATGAATAAAACCCTTCAATATTATCTGAGAATAGTTTTGATACATAGGGATTACTCTCCTATCTCCTTCTAATGTTAGACCTGGAAAGATTCTCATTGAAGCTACAATATACACCAAATAGGAAGTCATGTATAAGTTGAAGGTAGTGGATACCTTCATCAATTTTTCATGTAAATCATTATTGATTTGTTCTCCCCAAAAGATGGTTTATTTTCCTTAGAGTATTACCTTGATGAAAGGATACATCCAATCATGAAACTGTGAGAAAGAGGATAAACCTCTTATCTTACTAAGAAGAGTTATCAAATCACCAACTTCTTCTATATAGTCACTTCTAGGAAAACTTCATGGCCACATTGACAAATTTGGCCTTGACATCTTGAGCCATTTATTATTGATTACCTTCTTTGCCTTTTCAATATTTTTGTCATACTCCTTTTGTGATACAACAAAATCAATCTTTATCACTTTTTTAGTAGGAGGATGCATAAACACCTTATCAATGAATTCAAGATTTAGTCTGATTATCATATTTCCACTAGCATCCATCATAGCCCTAGTATCTCTATTGTAAAATTGACCACACTGAAGAACAAATTCCATGTTGTGAGCTACCACCAAGAAAGAAGATACCAAATGAATGTTACTGTCAATTATCTTCTTCATTTTAGAGCTGGGATTGCTTGACTTAGTTCTCTTCATAAACTCAACCATGTCCATGTGGCCAATCTCTTTATCTTAAATGTTATTAACATTAGAAGTAACTGAGTTGATTAGAAAAACACCTTGATATTTGTACTTCATCACTTTAGACTTCTTTGGATATAACTTAGTCATCTGAATGAGCTATTACCAGAAGGATGTTGATGAATAAAAAATATCTACAAAATAAATTGCAACAAAAATTCATGATAATGTAATTAGGGAAAATACTAGTAATCTGGGAAAATTGCATATTGATGATCATGACTATGGAGACGTGTTTGAAAGGGCTAAAGTGTGAGAAGGACAAAAAACTAGAGGAAAGTAAACTCAGAAAAAAAATTGAAAATATCTTAGAGTTAGGAAACTTTAAGAGAATATTTACATGGGCAACAAAAATTTCCACCCTTGCATGTGAGGGATATTGTGCATTTGCATCGGTGGAAAAATTCACCGCTATTACATGTTGGTTACATGTTGGAGCATCAAAAAATGTTGACACTTTAGGTAATAAGGAAATCACAAGTTTTGATGTTTGAGAGGCAAATTTTTCCAACAATGCATATGGTAGGAGATGGAGGTTTTTCGTGTAAGGGCAGCGGATATGGCCACCCATACATTTCCTCTTGAGAACATCTCAAAATAATTAAGAGGAAAAAATGTTGACTCTACTTTTGACTTGATCACAATAGGGACATGTGAGAGTGGCTAATAAAGTCATCATTACAATGTTTTGGGAAGAATTGGTTTTCAACCATGCTTTAAAGGGAAAAGCTTGGTCAGGTTGACAACATACAAGAATTAAAATGTAGGGCATGAGAGATGGCTGATGGATTTCACTAGTAAGGCTCACTAGGGAAAAAATGATAAAATAACAAAGGTTGATGACACACAAGACAAAGCAAAAAAGAAATCAATAAACAATAGATATCACTCAAAAAAAACCCTAAAAGTCTAAAACAACTTACTTGGTGAGTTTGAAACCCTAAGCTTGGTAGTAGCAAATTTGAAATCTTCCTCCATCACCATGGTTGAGTGGTTGTGAAAATGGGTCAAAAAAAATCTGATAAAATAAATGACAAAAATAAATGCATTTAAAATCTCTAAAACAATCCTTTAATACTTGGCATGAGTGGCCATTAATGCCACTCAAATTTCAAGATCTCAAAGATCTTGCTCAGGTGGCGAATTTGGCTGACCTGACATATGCCAGTAATAACATGTAATGGTGGAAAAAAGTGCCACTCATGTATGTATAAAAAAAACCATGTAAAAGTGGCAAAAAATGCTTACCTTACATAAGCAAAATCAAAATTCACTAACACCTTAAAAATGATCAAAACTGACATTTTGATCAGTTTATGACTACAACAAGTTTCATGATTTTTGAAAAATCATGGTAAGGGAATGTCATAAACTTTCCTAAGATGTCAGACAACTTCACTTAAGATCAAAATAATCTTGTCTCAATCAATGAAATTGGAGTTTAGATCATGAAATGGATAAGTTTCATAGGGGTTTTCCACAAAATGAGCATAGCTGATTTTAGAAACAATAGCTAGCTCCAGCTAGGGAACTTCCATCGATCAAACTTTGAAATGATAGAAGGGAGAAGAATACGATCTCTAAGTTCCTTCATCCATGCTAATGGGCTACAAATTCAAGATACCAAAAATAATAAGACAAAATAATTTAAAAAAATCAAAAATAAAAACATAAAAACTATACAAATGTACAAATGAACTTATCTTATACTTCAAGGATTGAAGTGTTTCAGATATTGTCTAGTGTGAGGTAGTGAGAATGGTGAATGGAGCTCTCCACTAAGAATCTATTTCCACCACATAATTGATTAATGGTGAACGGACCTCTCCATAAGGAATAAATCTTTCCATGCATTCCTTTTGGTTCTCTCCTCTTGTCCCACAACAAGACTTGATCTCCAATCTAAAAATCATAAGTCCTTGCTTTCTTGTCAAAGATTGCATTTACCTAAATTTGATGCTCAATGATATGGTCCACTACCATAGTTCATTTTTCCTCTAGTTTAGTTAGGTACATGATCCTTTTATCAATAGAACTTTCAAAAGTTTGATATTCTACTACCTTTGCCAACTTCAGTGCTAGCAATTCTAAGGTAATTGGTATCTCCACATTTAGACCATATATAAGTTGAAATGGTAACATAACTATTTCATTTTTAGGGGTAATCATTTTTTCCCATAAAGCATCAAACAATGCTTTATGCTAAGTTCTCTAATTCTCATCTACCAATTTCCTTATAATAGTAACTAGATTCTTTTTACTTGATTCTGTTTGACCATTTCCTTACAGATAATAGTCTAAAGAGTGGGAAAGAATGATCCCATGTTTGTATCAAAATTTAGTAATCTCATGGGAAGAGAAACAAGTAGCATTGTCTACATTGATCTTTTTTGGAACTCCAAATTGACAAATAATATTTTCCTTAAGGAAATTCCATACCACTTCCGAAGTAACATGATTAACTAGGATGGCTTCCACCCACTTGGTAAAATAGTCTATCATGGTGAGAATATAGTTATGTCTCAAACTTGATGGTGGGTTCAAAGTTCCAATGAAGTTGATGCCCCATTTCTAAAAAGGTTCTTTAATCACCACCAGCTTGAGAGGTAATGCGGCTAACTTAGGTTTCCCAATGAATTGTTTACACAACTCACACCTATGCACCCAATTATATGTATCTTGAAATAGTGTAGGCCAATAGTATCTAGATCATAGAATTTTGTGAGCAGTTATGGGTGCATAAAAATGTCGTCCACAAGCCAAATTATGGAAATAATTTTACTTTTTTGCACTTTATCCACACAATGAAGAAATAATCCATCAAGGCTTCTTTTGTACAAACCATTGTCCCATAGGACATAGTTAGTAACCTTCAACTTAATAATTATTTTCTCCTTATAAGACAAATGGGTAGGAAACTCACCATAGGTAAGAAAATAAGTGATATTTGAATACCACTCATCAATAATAGTGATAAAAAAAACTGTAGGAATGTCTTTAACTTTTGCTTCTTCATCTCCTGTCTCTTTTGGTATGTTATCAGCAATCAATTGAGAAAAAACTCTTCCATGCATAATATTATTAGGTTAGCTATCAATATCAAACTCTTGGATCTTAGCAATATAATTACCCCTTTTAGTACCAAACTCTTGTTGAGTTAGAATAGACTTTACTATTGTGTTAGGCACCAGAACAATAGTATGTGAATTCAAGATATAGAATTGAAAATGCTTTACCACCTCAACCATGGCATAATCATGCTTCTCCATGTTTGAATATTTCAATTCATGAGCTTTGGGAGGACAACTTTTAAATGATATGAGAGATTCCACACCTTCTTTGTTTTGTTGAACCAAAATGGCTATAACTGTATGTTTAGAAGTGTAGCTATATGGTACAAAATCTTTGGTACAGTCAAGACAAACAAGGACTGAAGCATGAGTAATAGCCTTCTTGATATCCTCAAATGCCACTTTCCTATCATAGTCCAATAGAAAGTAGCCTTACCCTTCATCATGTTAATGATGTGATGTGTTTTTTCTACAAATTTAAGAAAGAACCTTCATAGAAAATTCACCTTTCTAAAGAAAGAATGAACTACAGTCTTACTAGCAAGCAGAGTAAGACTTTCAATAGATTTGATTCTTTTTGAGTCAATTTTAGTGCCTTTTTAGGATACAGTGTGACCAATAATTTTACCTTTTGTAGCCCCAAAAACTGATTTCTTAGGATTGACATAAATACCATTTTGCTGACAACAATCTAGCACTTTTTGTAAATGGTGTGCATGATCATGACAATGTTTAGAGAAAATAGTCAAGTCATCAAGATACACCACAATAAAATTCCCTATCTCATCTGAGAAATCAAGGTCCATTACTCTCTGGAATGCCAACATTGATTAGACTAAAAGGCATTCTATGATATGCAAATGTGCCCCAAGGTGTAGTGAAAGTAGTTTTATACTGATTTACTTCATTAACTTCCACTTGATTATACCTAAAAAAAGCATCTAGCATAGACAACATTTCTGAACTAGTTACTATTTTCAATACTTGGTCCATGATGGGTTGGGGGTAGCTATCCTTTAGAGAAGATTGGTTGAGATTCCTAAATCAACATAAATACAAATTTTTCCATTCTTCTTCGTTATAGGAACTATGTTCATGATCTAGGTGGAATGATGAATTCAAAAAATTATCCTTGCATTCAACATCTTCTAAATCTCAAAAAAGATAGTACTTGATATTTTGAGGTTGTATTGCCTTTTTTTCTACTTGTGAGGCAATGACTTAACTTTAAGAAAAATTTCATGTTAAATTTCCTTAGGCCTGAAGGACTTCAGATCATCATCAAAATATGCTAAAACATCAATGTAATGATGAAAGAGAGTAATGAATTTGAACTTTTCATCGGTAGTGTAACATTTCCCAATGTTGACCATTTTGGGATTTGCTTCTAAACTCAAATTTACTTGATCAAATTCTATAAATGAAATTGAATCTAGTTGTTGCTACTGCTTGATATATCTGTCATGCTTATCAAATAGATTTTCAAGGTAAACTAATCTTTTTATAATTTTATTCCCTTTTAATTGAATAAACTCTTCACCAATTTGTGAATCTATTTCAAAAATGTATTCCCATGGTGGATATTCACTACCTTCAAAATAGATCTCATCAAAGCTATCCATCTTTTCCAAGAAATAATTGATTTGATTATCACCATTGAACACTTGCCAATGGTCATCATTATCAGGTACACTTGGTCAAAAGACTAGCTCAATAGTGTACTTATTTCCTTTGAAATCTTTATGAAGAATCATGAGAGTTGTGAAGATAGCTAATGAATATGCATGATCGTTAAACTCTCTTAGCACCATAGAGATATTGAAAGCATAAAAACTTTCAATGCAATCCCATACATGATTGTGATAATGTCATAATATTTCATTTTTGGTTTGATAAAAATTTCTCACATGATAAACCACTAATTCAACATCTCCTCGAGCATGAAGAATCTTAACACCTCTAAGATGAGCAACTTTCAATCTGAACAACAATGGTTTATATTTAGTGCTGTTGTTGGTATTGTCAAATTTTAACTTATATAAGGAAGGGAAAATATCTCCTTGTGGGGATATCAAAATAATTTTGCCTCCAAAACTGGTAAAGGAACAACTGCCATCAAATTCTAAAACCCAAACCTCATTAGAATTTGATTTTTTTGAGTTTCATTGGTCAAGATTCCTCTTCATTAGTGAGGGAAGATTCCTCTTTACCTAAGCTTTCCTCTAAAAACTCTTCTGATTGTCTCTCTAAATTATCTAAACTGTCACCTAATGAACTTTCATCTGATGGATTAGAAACATCTTCAATGGATGGGAAATAATTGCCCATTCCTGAGGACTTAAACAAAATTTGAGATTTGAGATTTTCCATTTGGGTAATAATATATTTTGCCTCTTTATCAAGAAGTAACCTTTACATGATGCCTTTAATAGGTATTCTTAATTTAAATAGATCCATTTTCATCTCTCCACCTACATCTTTGTAAAAATTATGTCTAAGTAAAATGCCACAAGAAGTTGGAATATCAACCACTAGGACTATCATCTTAATCCTCTTGTCTGGAAAAGCTATAAATACAAATTGGGCATCTTTGATTTGACCTAAAAGTGGTACTTGCTTATTTTCTATGGAGAAACATCTCCCAAAAGTCTAGTTAAGGTGAGACCAAGGGATTCTGCCAAGGTATACTTTAAGAAACCCCTCCTTTAGAAAAGGTGTAAAAATTTGGCGAAAGATGTAAAACACCTGACAAAAAAAATTATTTTTTGTGGAAAAAAAAATAGTTTACAAAGAAAAAATAATAATCTCCATTGGCAAATCATTCATAGTCTCTCAAACAATGTGTAAAATCTAGGCGAATTGTGTTATTTTAAAACCACAAAAAAATTATACTATTCTATCACTTTGTGAGAGATATTTTCATACTATTCTATCATGCATACGTCCCTTCATGCAACGTTCATACCTCCTATGATGTCTCCTTGAAATCTTGAAACCCTGAAATATGGCTAAGTTTGAAACCCTGAAACCCTAAAATCTGACTAACTCTGAAATACGATAGGATCCTCCAAAACCTAGAATTTGCATTATAGCTCCTAGCAGTCCAAAACCCCTCTCAAACATCCTGAAAGTATATAAATAAAATATAACTTAAAGTATAAGAAACTAGATGTCCATTATAAATTTACACTTACACTTAAATGTTTATTTTATATAAATACTATTGGGTTCAGAGAAAAAAAAGGTTAAATGAGCCGACTCCTCCACAGTAAAATGAAACTGGGATGGTGAATTCTCCCATACTGCATGAAATGGAAACTTGAAACAAGGTGAACATTCCACAATAAGCGTTACCTAGTCGTCTGCGTGAAAGGTGAATACTGCCAGGGAAAAACTCAAACGTAACATTTGCCTTGGCGATTACAATGCTAGCAACCAGGTAAACCCAACAAAGCTTGGGGACCAAGGAACCATGGAAGGACTAAAAAATTGCCAAAAATTACACTGGCAAAACCTCAAATTCACCAAAATATGAAAATTCATCGCTAAATTATTCCCTAGATTCTACTACCTTAGCAGGCATAACATTATCAGAGGCTCTAGAATTTATTATGTAATTAATCACCTTATGACCATTTACCAATAGAGAAACATAGAAAGGTTCTATTTTTCTAAAGGAAACAAGGGGAGTAGTGACAAGATTATTTTGGGTAGATTTGTTTTTTGAGGAATCATAGGTAACTTTTGGAAAATCTTGTCCTATATGGATGGTTTTGTTTCTGACGTATTCAACCAACCTATCAAACTATTCAAGATTACCTTGTAAATACTCAACTTTAGACATTTGGATCTTGGTCTTCCTAGCATGATATATTATGTCAAATAACTGGAATGAACTAGAAATAGAGGAAGGAAATCCATCATTCTAATTTTTATTTGATGTGGTACTAGTCTAAGGGATAGAAGTAGAAGATATAATATTGTTAGATGTACTTACTTATTGCCCACCAGGTCTTTTGATTGAAAAGGTAGTGGAGTTCCTCATTTATTAATTAAGATCACTGGTTGAGGTTTTTCTCTTACTTTTCCCTTATCAACTTGCTGAGTTGAATGCTTTTGGGACCTAGTAAAAATAACATATGCTCCATCATACACTTCTCCTTTTTTAGCTTCATCTTGGTAATTCAAAAATCTAATGGTGGAGTCACCAAATGATTCTTCTTCTCCTTCTGGTAAATATATTAGCATCATTCTCTTGGTCCAACTCAGGTTGGAAAGAATGATCATGTTCAGCTTCATAATAACCAACTATTGAGTTGACTAGCATTGTTTTAATGGCAAGCTTCCCCTATGTAGGAGGAAGATGATTGGGTTTCCCTTGACTTTTAATAGCATTTCCTTGATATGAATTGTTAGGAAATGTCTTCCTTAGTTTATCCTAATAAGGCTAGGTAGACATACCTTGTGACATTTTCCTTTTCAAAGATAACAATTCATTTGCTAACTTTTTGTACCATAGGGTTAGTAGTGCTTATGAAATAATTTTTAGTAAAAGAGGAAAATATACTTCTATTGGAGTCTCTTCTTATCTTATCCATAAGGATAAGATCATCTTCAAATTTGGTAGCCAAAATATGAGCTATAGAAAGATCTGCAGGGCCAACCCACCTTAACATAAAACTCACTTCAGGAAATTGATTATTAATAAACAAACACTTAAGATTTTTTGATGTTGGCTCAGTAATGGCAGGAATCCTATTTCTCAGTTTATTGAACTTGGTGATGAAATCTCTCATAGGTTCATGTGGCTCTTTCTTAATTTGTGTTAGTTGTGCTAACAAGGTGTGAGCATCTTCTACAAGTTTGAACCTGGCTTTGAACTTAGTCTTAAGAGTGTTCCAATTGGTTATAGTCTGAGCTTGAATATGATAAAACCAATCCATGGTAGCACCTTATAGTGTTTCTACAAAAATACTTAGTGTAAATTCTTCATGTTCAACACCTATCACACTATAGGCTATGCATAAAGCTGTAATGTGTTCATCAGGGTGAACTTTCCCATCATCATAGAACTTTGGAAAATTATTTCTTGAACTATGAGGTAGTTCATAAAAAGGTGGGGTTAAATTTAGAGGACCAAAAGTGTTACCCTAAGGTCCTTTGGATTCCATGATACACTAATTAAAAGGTGGGATAATAAACCTTTATGGAGTATGAATAGACAAAACTCTTTTAGCACTATAACTAGAAGCTTCCCCTAGTATTGGAGACATGGTGTTGTTAGGAGAAAAACTCTTGGTTCACTAAAGGTGAGGTTGTAGAGGCAAAATATCAAAATTATTTTATTGCATCAACTTAAATACAAGATCAATAATACCTTGAGATCTCTTACTTAGTGTATATCTTGAATCTACTAAAATGTAGTACACTCAACAAAATTTTGAAACAAATAGAAAAGAACTAGAAATGCTTCAACTTAGAGTGTGAGGCTTCAAATTTGACATTCTTTCCCCAATGGAGTCACCAAAAAACTATTGGGTGAATATTTTTTCTTCAACTAACTGAAGGAAAAATGGTTATATCAGCCACAATGTAATGAGATAAATCTCTCCTCTCAACAAGGGGAGGTTCCCTATAAATTATCACAAACTAATTTAAACTAAATACTAACTCAGGGGTGAGACCATATTATCCATTTCTCTTTTTTTTTAGAAATGATTTTTAAAAAATAAAAGAACACTTTCTTGATACTAACTGAAAAACCAAGATGCCCATGAGAGCACAAAGTCTATCATTGCTTTTTTTACTGATTTAAAACTTAGAACATAGTAGAATGAGGTATAGCCCAAAGTCTTCACCAAAAACTATGACAAAATATATGATCACAAAAGATAATATTAGTTTAAATCCTTTCTAATATCCTTTACTTTAACACACTAAATCACAAACTAAAGATAATTGTTGTAGCACAAAATCTCCACAATCAACTCTAGAACATCTCTGAAATTATTTTCACTCACACTACTTTTTAATCAAATAGATAAGATCATATTAGGAAAAGTATGTAGGAATAATTTCCAATACAAAACAAGTTATTTCAACATAAATTTTAGAAGATCACTAGCTTTCTCATTCACTTGATAAAATTTTATTTACAATTTAAACTGAAAGTCTCAAAATGCTCTTCAATTTGGTAGAGTTTCATTTCAATAACTAAAAGATCCACATTACAATAGAGGCCCTCTTTATTTATAGGGAGAGGCCTTGAGAAAATTTAAGAAAAAACTAACCACTTTGACCTATTAAAAAATAGGAGTCCTTATTGACTTGGGACTTCTTATTTTTTACATGTAATTACATATGACAAAATTACATGTAAAAATGTCTAAAGTTGTTTCAAAAGTACATCTAAAAAATGGAAAATAAACTAAGGGAAAAAGATATTGATTTAATTCATATCACCATCTTTATTCATGTGTCCATCATACATAGTTAAAGCAGATTACATCCCGATACTATCTGGACTAACAGTGTTCTTGAAAATCATCTTGGCTCTAACTATGGCATCTCTTACTATGGTGACTAATTTTGCATG
The DNA here is from genome assembly GCA_037957365.1 of Torreya grandis. NCBI lineage: Eukaryota > Viridiplantae > Streptophyta > Pinopsida > Cupressales > Taxaceae > Torreya > Torreya grandis. Next base: position 304,519 of record JARHVA010004250.1, read on the forward strand.
ACTAGTTAACTTGGTTTTCAAATTATCCAAAGTTAACTGATTGTCTAGAATATTGTCCATAGAGGCTATTGAAAATATTTTATCTTCAAATTCTTTTTGGAACATATCTTCAAATTCTTGAATCATTTCTTCTGCTAAGAGAAATTGGTTATCTTATGATGCAACCTTTCAAGGTAGCTCCTCCAATTTATGCAAAAACTAACATCACTTTGTTCACTAAGTTTTCTTATAGATTCAAGGTCACTGATTAAATATTTAAGCAAATAGCTCTTATATGTCAATGCCTCTTTAGTTTTAGTATAAGAATCCCTATCAGTAATGATGCCAATTAATATTAGAGTGATTATTTTTATTTATCTCATCTCCACCAATTTATCATGATTCTTTTCTATGATTTCAATATCTTGAGAAAAAACATCAATGAGATCATCAAGTTCTACTCTTATTTTTCTCATTTTATCTATCTTCTCAAATAGCTTTATAAGTAGCGAAATTCCTTATGCACACATCCTATCTACGTAGCCTTCAAGTACTTTTCCTTTGAGATGAGTCTTTTCTACTTTTTGAATGATGGGTTCTTCTATAGAAATAGCCTCAAGAGTTACTTCTAAAATGAAAGTGATTTTCTTTACCATTGCATTTAACTATTCCACCATTGCTTTGTAGTGATCTTTCATTTCTTTCCCCCAGTCAAATTTTTGAATTAGGATGTCCATGGCTGACTGCATACCATTCTTGGCACTTTCATGAGTTATCTTGCCTAATTCAGCTCTAGAGATAGAGTAATCATTCATATCAAAATTTTCCATGGTTCCATCTTGTCGATGTCTTAAAATCTCTAAAAAATTGTCTCTTATCCCCAAGAATTTTTGAAATAATCTTTGGCTTCTTCAGGGTCTTGGCTTTTACTAGCACTATCTTATTAAAATCAAAGTCATCTAGGGAGATGGCTTGTTTCTTCCTTTTTGGTGTATAAGCTAAAAACCATGGTGGAAGCACAAAAGTATTCACATTACGGTTTGTCTCCATTGATGGCATCACCAAAACTGCACTTGCACTGGTAGTGGAAATAATAGGTGGAGTGTTATTAAAAACTACACCTTTTACAAAGTGATCAAAATAGAAGTATCTCCAATATCAAAAGATGAGGAGGACAAACTAGGAATAGAACCTGAGGAATGGACAACGTTTTCAAAAGTTTTTTGAGGGTTTACAAAAATAATTTTGGAAGGAGAGGGAGATTCAGAAGAGGGAATATTAATAGGAGAAACAGATAAAGGAGCTACAATAGTTGTGTTAGGCAGGGGAGAAGAGACTCCCATTTCTTATTATACATTCTATTATGGGGATAAAGTTTCCTCCTCTTATTGATTTTTAGGCCTATCTTCAATCTCCATCCCTTCTGTCACTGGTTCTTTAGTGCTCTATTTCTTAATTTCCATATCTTCTATTTTAGACTCTTTTTCCATAACTTTTGACTTCTTCATCACAAATATGATCTTGGATTATGTGGATTGGAATAAGAAGGAACATCACTTTTGTTTTTCATACTATTCTCTACCTTTCTTATTTTTTCCTCTTGAATCTCAATTTTTGACACTATGAGGAATTCTTTCAAAGCAATTCCCTTGTTTGCTAGCCAATTATTGGTGTTTGCCAATATAGGTTCAAATATTTTCCTCAAAGAGGTCAGCTCTTTTTGGGATAATTGGATTAGAATGATAGGGGCATTAACAACTTTTTTAGTATTATATCTATCATTAGTCAACTCTCCATCATCCACTAGATTCTCAAGAATATCAACAAGCCCCAAATATTCAATCTGCTCAAGAGATAACTTGTTGTAGTCTATTTTCTTGACATCTTATTTTGTTCTCAAATCTACCCAAACATCTTCAACCATAGGTTCATGGAGTTGAGTTTTCCTCTTGATTTTGTCTTTCACACCCTTGTAGTCAAACTTTGGTCTTCTCTTGAATTGCTTCATAGTTAAAAGCTACATCTTAGTTTCCATGTCCCTAGCCTTTGTATTAGTTAATACTGAATACCTACCAATTTCAATTGGGAACCTAAAACTGGGCTTCTTAAACTCCATTTGTTTATTATGCATGACAATCATTTATCTACATAACTCTATTAAGACCAATTTGTCTGAGTGGAATCTTGGAAGCATATAAGGATGACTTTGGAAAAAGCCAACCCTTAAGTATGAGAAATATGGAAACTATAGGAACATACATCCAAAATAATTTACCACTGTCTAAGCCTCATCTGACACTCTTTTTTTTTCTAGTTGAGGATCAAAAAGACATAAGAATAATGCAAAAAAAGCATCATTTACTCTCCTGAAATGATGAATAAAACCCTTTAATGTTAATTGAGAATAGTATTGATAAATATGGATTACTCTCTTATCTCCTTCTGATGTTAGACTTGGAAAGATTCTAATTGAAGCTATAATATACACTAGATAAGAAGTCATGTAGAACTTGAAGGTAGTGGATACCTTCATCAATTATTCATGTAAAGTATTGTTAATTTGTTCTCTTGAGAAGGTGGTTTTTTTGCCTTGGAGTATTACCTTGATGAAAGGATACATCCATTCATGAAATTGTGAGGAAGAGGACAAACCTCTTATCATACTGAGGTTAAATTCAGTCTAGTTTAGGGGAATGGAACCTTGTACTTGTAAATTTTTAAGGGGATTAAATATGCTTACATAGGTATTTACTTAACCCTCCAAGCTACACCACATCCATTTTTATTTTGTAAAAAATATAAAAATAAAATTAAGAGAAACCACTTCCAATTGTAGTGTAGGTCCTTACAATTAAAAATAATAATGTCTCCAATTGTAAGTTCTATTTGCATCTCCTTCAACATCTTCTTCGATTTCAACTATAATGCATTGTATTAATCTATTTGAAACTAGAGTGATGGGTCTATCAAATTTTATTATCTCTATTGAGTATATGATACTTGGATTACTAAAAGAAACATTGAAATTAGGTAATGAATGATTATTTCCATAAATATTCATCATAGTTTTGTAATCTCATGCTAATTTCAACAAACACTAATAGATGTGGGATGATGACAAAAAGTAAAAAACACAACTAATATATAATCATTTCCATCTATGCATGTTTTTTCGATTTATTATTTGTGTTTGTTTTAAAATATAATGAATATGGTTATATGATAATAAATAATTAAATTACTTATTGAGAACTAAACATTGGTTGAGTAAATACCCACATTCATGGTAGCTAAATTATTAGAGTGACAACAAGTTCATGAAGCCCATGAATTTTACCTAAAGAGATTATGAGGTTGCAAGATTGAATGCCTAGGTCATGAAATCTAATAAAATTTATTCTTGATGATAATCAAATCAATGCTAAGTAAAACTAACTGAATGGAAATAACAGTGTAAATTTATTCTTTTGGTAGTTTTGGAAACCATTTAGTGCAGTAATATAACACCAAATTAATTAACAAACTAGAAACCAAGTATTAAAACATCGATGACACCTATTGATATTGTATGCAACACTTTTCATATGTACTAGGACAATAATAATGGAAATAAATGCTTATAAATAGTTGATAAACACTTTAGACTAAAAACTCAACATCGTAAAAGTGACCATAAAGTATGTGTGGAACAAGAATAAGTTATGTGACACCTAATTACACCATTGACAATCTATGTAGTCCTCAACAACCTTAAATAATAAGACAAGAATATTTTTTAAACCTCATGTGGTGTTTAAAATCATGTGTGTGTCTGTGTGTGCATGCACGTGCATATATACACACACACACATATGTGTATGTTTATGTCTATATGTATGTATGTATATGTATATCTATATATATGTATATGTATGTATGTAGACACACACACACACACACACACACACACACACACACACACACACACACACACATGTATATGTGTGTGTGTGTGTATATATATATGTATGTATGTATGTATGTATGTGTGTGTGTGTGTGTATATACACACACACACATATACATACATATATACATATATATATACATATATATATATATATACATACATATATGTGTGTGTGTGTGTGTGTGTGTGTGTGTATTTACACACACACACACACACACACACACACACACATAATTATTTTTTTCCTAGATCTATGAATCAAATCTAGGGCATAACAAGGGGGTCTAGTCCCTGAGAACCACTAAACTAACACAAATAGTCACTACTAAAATTATTAATCCAACACAAATGATAAAATCTATTAAGGGGGCCTAGTATGTATGTATGTATGTAGACACACACACACACATGTATACATGTATATACACACACACACACACACACACACATATATATGTATGTATGTGTATGTATGTATATATGTATATGTATATATATATATACATATACATATACATATACATATACATATATATATGTATTTACATATATATACATATACATATACATACATATATATACATATATATATGTATATATATATATATATATATGTATTTACATATATATACATATGTATACATGCGCGCACACACACACACACATATAAATACACTCACACATATAATTATTTTTTGCCCAGATCTATGAATCGAATCTAGGGCTTAACAAGGGGGCCTAGTCCCTATGAACCACTAAACTAACACAAATAGTCACTACTAAAATTATTAATCCAACACAAATGATAAAATCTGACCTGCAAACCCTTTGTGTGATTCAAACTTGGGTAGGCTAGGCACAACTAACTCACTTACACAAAAAATGAAGCAAATTACTAATATATTCACAAACCCTTCACTGAGAGAAAGTATCTTCATTTATGGGTGCTTCTTGGGGTTTTATCATCTCTATCTTCTTCCTTATATAGGGGATCATATATATGTATTTGGATACCTCATCATGCCTCTATGCCAAATGTAATTCTTCTACCCACCTAAGCTACACTTAATGGGGATGTCAGTGTAGGCTTTTTCCCACTATGTGGTTTTACCTACATGGTCTAATTATCTTGCTTAGGATAATAATAATTCATTATGTTAATTGTATTATAAGTCTTTTTATAATTATAAACAATTTTATTACCTTTTTATGTGATCTACTTCCTCACTATATAATTTACCTTCATATTTTTATTTTATTTAATGAATGTTAATACAAATTTTTGTTGTGAAGTCAAGTTTATTCCTCTTGTTAGTTATTTTTAAGATTTCACTACTCCATACATATTCACCCTCATGTGTTTGACCCTATTCATTATATCCTTGATTATGGCCCACTCTAACAAAATTGACCACTATTCCTATGTAATCACATTCACAATTTTAAGAAAGGGAGATTAAAACTAGATTTATGGGTTTTGCGTCCCATTAGGCATGCCAAATAAACATGCATAATAATATTATATCAACATAAATGCAAATTATTATATAATCAAAAAACACAAATTTGAAATGCTAACTAAAAATGAATCATAAACCTTAGATTAAGATCAAAGAGGGAAAATTATACTATCATCTTGACCTACCTTGATGAAATTTATCCTCCTTTTGTTTTAGATATTTTTTTGAATTCAATTGGAATGTAGTTACAAAACTTTATGGATGTTTTTGAGTATTTAAATGTCATAAACCATTGTAAACTAATTCTTGAATTAATTGGATGATCAAATGATTGACTAGATTGATATCAAAATTTGGAATAGCTTCTCTATCTTTTGAAGAGATGATGAAATGAGAGGGTGAACCCTCCATTTTTAGATTTTGTGAACTGATGCAAACCATTGATCTTGTTTAAAGATAAAGGGTGGAGGATGGTCATATATGGGAGGTTGAGGAAGTTAATGAAGTTGGTTGAGATGTGTGAGGAGATGCATTTATGACGAATGGAAATTCATTACCTTGGAAGAATCTTTGATTTCATGTGGATTTATAGAACCAATTTAAAATTAGTTTTATGGGACAGTGTGAGATTTCATAGGGATTTGAGAGTGATGTGAAGATATTTGGATTTTTGTGATTTTAAAAAATAGGAATATTCAAAATCCATTGAATGTTTTATTATGGAAGGATTAACTAATTAATTTATATTAATTAATTAATGGAATAGGATTTGAATTTTTTGGGATTAGGTATGGTTATGAAATAAGAGATCAATATACTAGGGGTGATGAATAGTGAAGCTTTAGGCTAGGGATGCTAATGTAGATGGATGACTACTTTAGGATTTAAGGATGATGTTAGTGCAAAATTAGTGGATAATTGAAATCAACATGATGTGTCTATTTTTATGTCTAAATTTTGAAAATAAAGGTGTGCCTTTTTATTACGGAGTAGTGTAGAATGTGTTATTTTATAAGATAATTTATAATCTAATTCTTCCTTTTTATTAGGAATATGTGTGATCATGCTAGATGACTGAATTTTTTATGTGGATATTCATTGTGTAACTTAATGTCCCCATGCTTATTTTTTGATACCTAAAATACCCAATTATTTTTCAAATGTTAAGGCCTCATAAATAAGAACTAAAAATGACTTACAAGCATGATAAAGTAGCTTCATTTTTAATAGATAAATAAGAACTCTATAAAAAGTATATTAGACTTCCAAACCGATTGGTTGATAAATTATTTTATGCATAAAAGTCTTAAATATTAAAATATCATCTTAAACTTGCTTATATTCTCCTTCATGTAAAAAATTTAAACTCTCATATGGGACTCTATGTCACTTATTTTTAATATATTGAATTGAGAAAGTGTATTTATAATTCTAGGTAGGTGTTTAAGGACCCACCAGGGAGGTAATGACATAAAGAAAATCCACACACTAACTCTTAATAAATAATTTTAATAACATTAGTATACCATTTTAGCCACTCATTATTTCTTTAAAAGGTCTACGATTTAGGTAAGCATCCCCACTTCCATAAAATGTAGTAAATGTATGCATTTTGAAGTTTGGAGGTAAGGTGCATACAAAATATTATGAAAAATAAGATTACCATAGACTGGATTGGAATCAACTTAATCATGATACACTTTAATATTTAAATAGAAGTTTTGTACTTTAACTTTCAGGGCACATACAACATGCATCAAAGATATGACTTATTGGGAAGGCATGTTGAGTTTTTTAAGATGTTTATTTAAGGGTTGAATTATATTATAATTTTATTCATTAGATCACTATTTATAATTGGAGATGAAGGTGGAAGGATAATATATTAATTTTTTTAAAATAATTCATTACATATATGTCAATCATTTGATTATTGTTTATTACTAACCTCTTAAACTATAGTGCATCTAGGGATATGTGTGGCGAACTTGTGGCTTACACACCTTCATATTAGCTTTTTACGTTTCTCAATGTTCTTAGGATGGTCAACCTATGGAATAACCATGGATAAGTAGAGTATATATATGGGTAGTGGTTATTATTTTATCATCATATTATGAATTCTATTTTTAATGCATTATTTTGGAGGTTTGCCCCTCGAAGTGGCTCAGTCATAATATTTAAGTATTCTTCTCTTTCACCAACTGTTGTTTTGGATATACTTATTTTGATCTTATTTATACCATATACAATTCTATTATTGTGAATAATATAAGTAATTTCCTTACACTAACATTAAAATATGTATCATTAGTAAGAGATTCATTGTCATCATGCAGTAATTATATGCTAATATTATGAAATGATGGCACAAGAGTAACATCTTGTGTAGATAAGCATGAGGTTGATGTGGAAGAAAAATCATAATATGTGTTAAAATTAATGTCATTTATTTCAATTTTGTCTTCATTAGATAATGAGGAGGAATATTTATGGCATGTAGGATTTATATCTACTAATTGTAAAGAATAAATGATGACATAATTATTATTAGTAATTATTTCCACCATAAGGGAATGAGAAACAAGAAATTCTTAGTGAGTATCATCCCTTTTTATTCATATTATGTGTATTTATTTTATAATTATGAATGCGATGAAGTGTGGTAGAAAAATTAATAGATAAAGTTAGTGTACAAGGATAAAGTTACTCATTTTTTATAGTAAGTGTCAATTTAAGAAAGAGTAGATATTCAATTTTAGAATGCTCTTTTGGATCTTGATTATGAGTCAAAGAAGAAGGTAGAGGAGGATCTCAAATAAAATCTAAAGGTAAATCTATAGTGGAAAATAAATACAAATCTAAAGTGGAATCTAGATGTGAAACCAAAGAAGAGTCTAAGGATGAAACCAAATAGGAATCTAGAAGTGTGAGTGAAGAAGGGTCTAAAGATGAAAACAAAGAGAAATATAGAAGTGAATTTGAGGATGATTCTAGAGGTGACTTAAATAAGAATATATCAATTAATTCACTTATATGGAATCATGCTCCCAAGATTTATCAAAATCAAATTATCTATTCATTCCTGTATCATCAAAATCATAATCATCCTCATATGTCTCTTATATAAATTTTTGCTTGTTGCAATTTGTCCATTCATCATCATAACTAAAATGCATATCATTAGTAGAGAATAACTTATCTAAAGGATGAACATCATTATAATATTTATTTTGATTATCCATTATATATATATATATATATATAATAAATTTGAATTTAATAAATGTAATAGATAAGAAACTTAGTGATATTAAGAAATATTTCATGTACAAAGGAGATATTTGTTTGGGTGGAATTTTTTTTTTGTGTTTCCCAAGGTCATTTTGATGACCTATGTTAAAATTATATCAAGAGGATATATGATCTAAGAAGATATGTCTATATATTATTAATATAACTGAGGCGAGTCTAAGAAAAAAATATTTTTTATTATTTAATGGTATATTATGATTGGCTCGATAAGGAGATAATTATTATGAATATAATACAATTAAAAATCAAGGTATAATAGGTGATATAGGTAAGGGTTTGAATGATTATATGGGATATTAATTATAATTAATTATTCATCGACTATTGTTGACCCAATATTTTAAATCACTAAATATAGAGGCTAAACTATCCTATGGCCACCTTGACAAATTTGACCTTGACATCTTGAGCCATTTGTTATTGATTACCTTCTTTTCCTTTTAAATATTTTTGTCATACTCTTTTTGCGCTTAAAAAAAATCAAGATTTATCACTATTGTAGCAAGAGGGCACATAAAAACCTTATCAATGAATTTGGGATCTATTCTGATTATCACATTGCCACTATCATCCATCACAGCCCTAGTATCTCTATTTTAAAATTGATAACATTGAAGAACAAATTCTATGTTATGAGCTACCACTGGGAAAGAATATACCAAATGAATGTTACTATTAATTATCTTCTTCATTTTAGAGCTAGGATTGCTTGACTTAGTTCTCTCCACAAACTCAGCCATGTTCACATGGCCAATCTCTGTATCTCTAATGTCATTGACATTAGATGTAATTGAGGTGATTGGAAAAACACCTTAATATTTGTACTTCATCACTTTTGACTTCTTTAGAGACAAGTCAGTCATCTGAACAAGCTATTACAAGAAGGATGTTGATGAAGAAAGAATATCTATAAAAGAAACTACAACAAAAAGTCATGATCATGTAATTAGGGAAAATACTAGTAATCTAGGAAAATTTCATGTTGATGATCATGACTATGGAGATGCGCTTGAAAGGGCTAAAGTGTGAGTAGGCCAAAAAATTAGAGGAAAGTGGGCTCAAAAAAAAAAAAAAAAAATCCCAGAGTTAGGAAAATTTAAGAGAATGTTTGCATGGGTGGAAAAATTTACCACCCTTGTATGTGATGGATATTGTGCATTTGCATTAGTGGAAAAATTCACTACTACTTAATGTTGGTTGCATGTTGGAGTGGAAAAAAATGCCAACACTATAGGTAACAAGGAAATAATAATTTTTTATGTTTGAGAGGCAAATTTTGCTGGCAATGCATATGGTAGGAGTTAGAAGTTTTTTGTGTAAGGGTGGTAGATTTCAACACCCATACATTTCCTCTTGAGAACATTTCAAAATACTTAAGCAATGAAAAATGTCAACTCTATTTTTGATTGATCAGAATAGGGACATGTGAGAGTGGTTAATAAAGCTATCATCACAATGTTTTGGGAAGAATTGGCTTTTAATCATGATTTAAAGGGAAAATCTTGGTTAGGTTGACAATACACAAGAATTAAAATCTAGGGCATGAGTGATGGTTGGTGGAATTCACCGATAAGGCTCACTAGGGAAAAAATGATGAAAGAACAAAGGTCGATGACACACAAGACAAAGTAAAATGAAAAAGATAAATCTATAGTAGATATCACTAAGAAAATAGAACCCTAGAAGTCAAATAAAACTTACCTCATGAGTTTGAAACCCAAAGCTTGGGGGTGGCAAATTTGAAATCTTCCTCCATCACCATAGTGGTTTTGAAAAGGGTTGAGGAAACTTTGATAAAAGAAATGACAAAAGGAAATGGATTTAAAAGGTCCAAAACAAGCCTTTATACTCAACATGAGTGGCCATTAATTCCACTCAAAGTTTAAGATCTCAAAGATCTTGCTTAGGTGGTAAATTGGGACAACCTAACATGTGTTGGAAACAATAACATGCAATGGTGGCAAAAAGTGCCACTCATTCATGAAGAAAAACAAAAACCATGTAATAGTGGAAAAAATGATGACCTTACATAAGCAAAATAAAAATTCACTAACACCTTGAAAATGATAAAAATTGACATTTTGATAATTTTATCACTACAATGGGTTTCACGATTTTCAAAAAATCATGGTAGGGGAATGTCCTAAACTTTCCTAGGATATTAGACAACTGCACTTGAGATTAAGATAATCTTGTCTCGATCAACAAACTTAGAGTGTAGATTATGAAATGGAAAAGTTTCATAGGGGTTGTCCACAAAATGAGCGTAGCTTATTTTGTGAACAACAACATGTCAAGGTCAATTTCAAGGTTTAAAAGAAGCATATTGTTAAGCATAAGTACTGAGGAGCATACAAGGTAAGTATATATTGTTCAACTAGTCCTTGTATTTTATATGATGCCTTAACTTTAGGTTGTAATGTGACAAAGCTCATAAATTATATTGAGAATATCTTTATCTCTAAAGAATCATGTTTGAATAATGACATTATTGAGAGCTAGATTATTTGTGTCCAAACTCTAAGTATTAGGTATCTTGAATAACCTAGTTTAGCTCTATGAAGAATATGTATGAATGAAGCATGGTAAATAATTATGATTTGGGTCAATACATGCATGATAAAGTGTCCTAATTTGTGTTAAAAATGAGAAAGAGACAAATAATATTACTAATGAGTTTGAAGGTCTAGTTTTGAGTCTTAATCTTTACTTGAAAGACCTAATGAAATGGAATAGGTCTAGTATCATGATGAGTTAAGACATTTGAGACATATTTGAGGAAGTTTGGTAGTATATTATTAGGATATGATATCTCATGACATTTGGATAAGGTTTCAAATATAGTTCAAGAGGTTTCAAGGCATGATCATAGTCTAAATATGATTGGTAGTGTAAGGCCTAGTGTATAAAGTAACCTATAGTGGCATAATGAGGGGTAAATATCATTTCAAAAGGTTTTATATCTCTTTAAATAATTTAAATATTTGTGATAGGTCATGTTAAGTGTGTTTACAAAGTTTGTATTCAATCCCTGAAGGAGAAATCATGAAAACCTCTGATAAGGATCTTTGTGTGCACAAAATGGGGTGTTACAAACTTGACAAGATATTTATTATTCTAATTTTCACATTCAACCTTTGTATTATATCCTAATAACTTCATGTAATTTTTGGAAGGTCCCTATATTTATTTTCCTAGCATTAGTTTATAATATGAGGGGCAATCCTTTATGAATGATTGCTAGGAAGTGAAACTAGCCAAAACCCTCTCAAAACCCTTATAATAATTAGATAAGAAATATATAATAATTTGTGGCTCAAAATTTTATTTTTTAAATATTTTTATTTTTTTAACATTTAAATTACTCTTCAATGTTTCTTTAGGTGGTTTTGGTTTTTCGTGATAGTGAGTAGAAGCTAGAAGAAACCCCTTATTTCTAGGAATTTTGATGTAGCAAGTAGGGTTGACTAGATAAAATAATGAAAATGGATGTAATATTATGTGTAATACTTATATTTTATTCCCATAAAATTTTATAAGTAGGTTTAAAACCAAAAATGTGCTAAAACAATCATGGAAGTTGGACTATCACTAAACATGTGTAATGAGCAAAATAGTGAGAAAACTAGGCAAGAAAGAGAATGAATTAGGGATTGGTTATATAAAAATAGGGAATGATCCTAATGCATGGGTCCATTATTAAATGCCTATTCCTACTTTCGCATTGTTCTATATTTTTTTATGATGCCTATACTTATGTAAAAAGTTGTCATCAAACTGGTCTGTCTAACACAGTGAAGTCTGTGTAGAGTGGCTTTATGGAATTGGTATGAGAAACCAATATTGATATATGAACATGAAATATATATTTTTATAGATTATATAAGGATTATAAATTTTCACACAAACCCATTTTAATATCACATAACTATTCCCACGTGTGTTCTAAGATTGGATTTTCTTGACTATGTTTTTGATGCCACAGGTAACTTTTTATGTGTATGTGAAAATTGTGTTTCTAAGTCATTTTTCACTAATGTTTTATAAAATTATAATATTATCATATTAATTTATTTATATTCATTATAAGTCCTTTTTCAAGTATGGAGAGTCAAATGTTTTTGACTGTTTGTTGATAGTGTTTGGTGGTTCTAAGTAAGCCATTTATAGGAGTGTTCCTAAGGATTTTTGGACTATATGGTGAAAATAAAATCATTTGGTAATGTATTTTAATTCATAAATATCCCATTCATATTATTTTATGTTTGTTTTATGTGGCAAAGCTGTGTATATGGTTCATATTTGCTAGACATACTTTATGGTAGTGAGAAGGTCTAAATGACAAGTAGACCTAATTGGATGGCTCAATGAGTGAAAAGAGCCAAATGGTTTTGAGGAAATAATGAGATATTATTATGGGTATATTAAAGTTAATTTAATTTTTTCATCCATTTATGAAGGCTCAAAGTGTTCAAATGATTTCTAAGTGAAACATATGCTTAGGAAAGGCCTAATGGTGCTTTTATCTCTTAAAGGTAATGACCGAACTATAAAATGTTTGTTTCACTTGTGAATAATTTTTAGTGATATATTAAAATCATAATAAAATTATTTTTAGGTACTTATCTGACCAAAATGGTTATGAAAAATAATCAAGTATAAAGTCAAGGCCTAATAATCCTATTTTGACTAGTTAGAGTATTGAGTTATTAAGTGAAGGATATGGAGTTTTGGAGACTAGGTTAAGGGATTAAATATGATCAAAGATATGATATGAATATTTCATGACTATATAAATTTATTTATACAATAATTAATCAAGGTCATTTGATCTAATTATGCCAAGGATAAGGGTTAATTGAGAGAGATCGCCTAATAGGTTGTTTAAGAGAGAAATAAGTGTGAGAAGAGAAAACCAAGGAGGTCATATTTAGTTGTGTAATAAATAAGTGTTCAAGGGTGATTATATATTCATGGTATATAATTTTTTTCTTGTTTTCCTAGGGGTTTGGATCTTCTTTTCAATTTAAATCTTGTTAAAATTACTAACTAAGTTGGTGCTTGATTAGTAAGGGGTTGGTACCTCACTAAAAGGTTGATTCATTTCTTATATGATAGTATTCAAAATTTTGCATCAATGGGTTTTCTTCCCCTAGAGATTTTCCCACATATATCTCATGTCTTTATATTTTTTCCTTTCATATATGATTGTGTATGCATTAATTAATGTATGTAAGTGAAAGGATACTTCATGGATATTAAGTGAAATTCAAGGAATATTTTAGTACAACTAATTTACCCCCCTTCTTAGTAGTTGTAATTCCAAAAATATACTCTAAAAATTAAGAGGAAAACCTTTAGTATCTATAATTGGTTATGCAATGGTTATGGAAGTACAAGTTGTATTAAAAGTTGTCTAAGTATATATTTTTCCAAGAGAGAGTGAAATATTTGGTAAATATTATCTCTACAGATGGTATCTTAGTAGATATAAAAAAAGATAAGATCCATTATGGAATGTCTATCACTAAATAATGTGCATGAGGTAAGACATTTCATGGGATTGGTAGCATACTATAGGAAGTTTGTTCTAAATTTTCCCAAGATAACTAATCTAATTACTTCTTTATAATGTAAGAACCAAAGTTTTTTTTGGTCAAAGAAGTGTGAAGTACATTTTTTAGAAATGAAAAGAAGGTTTACTTTAGCCCTAGTGTTTATATTTCCTAACTCTAATGGTCAATTGTCAATGATTATAGATTCATTAAGGGATGGAATAGGATGGGTCCTTCTGTAGGATGTTGTGGCGGTGGCTTATGAATCTAGGAAGCTAAATCCTTATGAGGTGAACTATTCCCCTCATGACCTAAAACTTGTAGCAATTATGCATGTTTTTCAAGTTTAGCAACATTACTTGTTGGTAAAACTATTTGATCTTAATATGTATAACATGGGACTCAAGTACATCTTCACCCAACCAAATTTGAATACTTCTTAGAGACACTGGCTAGAGTTCTTGTTTGATTAAGATTTTGATATCAACTATATAAAAGGTAAGTAAAATAGAGTAGATGATGCCCTAAGTCATATAAGGTTCATAGCAGTTGTGTCTACTATTAGGAGTACTTTCAAGGATCGAGTGATCAAATTCTTTCTAGGAGATGAATTATAAGATTAGGTCATAAAAGCATTATTTGAAAATGCTCAGATTCCTTGGTATAAGGGATTCAAACTAGAGAGTGATAATATATTGCATTATAATAGAAGGATGTATATGCTAAATCAAGAGAATATCTGAGGCAAAATGATAAAATAACTACACAATGCCTCATATTTAAGACATCTAAGAGTAAATAATCTCATGCAAAAGATTAGACCACTATATTTTTGGAAGGGAATCAAGAAGGATGTAGTAGACTATGTGTCATGTTATCTAGAATGTCAGTGAGTGAAAGTTGAACCTGTGCATCTAGTTGTGTTGTTATATCTACATGATATAAAATAATAGAAGAGGTAGGTTATTAGTATGGACTTTGTCTAAGGTTTACCAATGTCATGAAATAGGTATGATATGATCTTGGTAGTAGTTGATAAACTAACCAAGGTGGATCATTTTATACCAAGCAATTCAACAAATGATGAAACTACTCTTACAAAGAGTTTTGTAAAATAAGTGTATAGGTTTCATGGGTTTCCTAAGAATATCATTTTGAATTTTGATTCAAAGATGACTTCTAGATTTTAGGTAACTTTAAATTTAGATTTTGGTATGCAACTAAATGTCAACACTACATATCACCTAGAGAGTGATAGTCAAACTGAGCAAGTTAATCAGGTCTTAGAGGATATTATTCATATGCATTTCATGGATCAATAATACTAGTGGAAAGCTTATCTTCCAATAGTTGAGTTTGCTTACAAAAACTCATACCAATCAATTTTGAAGATGGCATCATTTGAGGCACTGTATGGAATAAGGTGTAAAACACCAATCAAGTGGGATAGGTTAAAGGATAGGGTAGTCTTTCAACCTAAGATGCTTTCAAAAATGGAAGAACAAGTTATACTAATCAAGTATAGATTAGCTGAGGCCAATGTTAGGAAGAATATTTATTTGGATCTAAAGAGAATAGAATATATTAAATTTGAGAAGTTAGTAAAACTATCACTGAAATATGTGGTATCCTTCAAGGTGTTAGAAGTGGTCAATCTTGTATCATATAAGCTTGTATTACCATTATACCTAGATATTTACATAACATCTTCCATGTTTATTATATTAATAAGTATATAATTAATCCTACATATGTGTTGGATTGTAATGCTTTGAAGGTTCTGGATCATGGAGTGGTCATGGTAGAACTAATTAGAGTAATTGACACTCATAAAATTCATTTGAATAATAGAGAGATGTCACAATGCAAGGTCCTATAAGACTAATACTCTAAAGATAGTGCTACATGGGAGGACTATGATGAGTACAAGTGGTTTCCATATTTATTTGCTTGATTTGATACTTTATACTATATTATTTTTCTCTTGAACAATTTTTTTAACTCAAAACTTATGTTTGAATAAGAGTCATCTAGGATGATGACTAGATTTAGGGGGGAGGATGTTACATCCTGATTAATTGTTAATGAAACTTACTTAATTATACATGAATATTTATAGTTGATAATTTGATTTTGTATTTATTAACTAAGCTTTGAAATATATGTTGTTATGAGATAGTGGGATATTACTTAGGTTACATGATTATATTGCTATGAGTTAGCTATAGTGTATATTCTTACATCATGATCATGTTTATTTATTATTTTAGTTATATATTTATGATTTATATATATATATATATATATATATATATATATATATATATATATATATATATATATTTATGTTATGCTATAACTACCTACTGGTTGTGAGTCTAACATAGGAAAACTCATTCCTCAAAATGTGACAGAGAGAGCATCATCAGAGATGGTGACATCGATGGAGATGTTGGAAGACAATAGAGAAATTTATTAGAACCCTATACACACCACATTAGTAATACATGTTAGATGCATAGTTGAATGGTGAGCATAGCATGTTTTGATGTTATTTGCATTATCTAGTTATTTATACATGGTTAGTAGCATAGTTAAATGGTTATATGGATTTCATCTTACATGATTTGAATGTGTGATCATTAATGCTTTTATAAATGTGATTTGTGTAATTAGAGTAAATATGGATTTATTAATTAATGAATTTATCTTAGGTCCTTATGACATTAGAGGTGCTAATTTAATTAGAAAATATATGGATTCTTTAAATTAAAAATAAAATATGATAATTAATATTTTGGAGGCAAAAATAAAAAAGAAGAAAATAAAAATTGGAATGAGAAATTAGAAACATTTAAAATTAGGGAAAAAAATAAATATGTGGATATAAATAATAATAAAAAGGGGGAGGTGCACCATATATAAAAAGGGAGAGGCACAAAGAATAGAGAAAGAAAAAGGAGAAGTATGACATAAGAGTGAAAAGGAGTATATATTATGAGAGAAGCATCACCAAGTAGGTGTAAATGTTTTGTGTAATCTTTAAACTTTTGTGTTATTTCATAGTATAATGAACTGGTTACATGCATATAGCTTTGAATGTTTATAGAAAACTAACTGGTGAAAATATTGAACTATACAAGAAAATGGACTAAACATAACATTAGAGAAGTATATTCAATAATCTCATGCAGCTTAGATACCATATCTCACTTGAATAAAATTAGAGACTAGTAGAAACAAGTCATGATATCTCATGTGGAATAGAATTTCAAAACTAGTAAACCATGGGATAAATTATGATGCCAAAGCTATATGCATATATTTAGTTAATATCAAATATAAATAAGGGGATTCAGATATAAATAATTGATATAAACTAATTAGGTATAATGATATAAATAACTAAGATGATTCAGATATAAATTATTGATATAAACTAATCAGGCATGCATGGTAATAGATATACCAAATGGATTATAAGTGTAGTTGTATTACCAATCAATTTTTTTTTAACAAAACTAGGAGTATGGTGATTTGATATAAATAATTTAGTTTGGTTTGCCAAAAATATAAACTAAGATACAGTCGATCTGATATGAATAGGTGGTCTAGTGTAAGTAACTATAAACAACTTCTTCCAACTGCACAGTTTAAAATGGTGATCTGTAGGTGTAAGATAACCTTTGTGAAATAGATTTGTGTATAATACTTTATAGATCAACTGAGTTATCATTTATTAAATTATTACACTATATAACATTTATGTGCTACATCCCTATGTATTTGTGTCATAATATAATTATTTTAGTAAACCACTAAGCTAAATGCTATTTCACTAGTCTTTACCTCGATGCATGATTTTATGGTCATATAAACTAGTGTGATCTTATAAGTTAACTATTAATAATTTTGATCTAGTTATTATTATTTTATAATGGTATTTTAATGATCTAATTTATAACATATTATGATTTTATAATATTGATAACAATATAAGTTAGAGGTATTAATATTATCAAATAACATTGTTTGAGTTATACTGGTATATAATATAAATAGTTTATTGATAAATATTCAATAATTATTTGATGGCTATATTAGCCTAATTAATGATCTTTTGATATCAACATAAACATGCTTATATATATATATATGTATATGTGTATGTGTATATATATATATGTATATGTATGTTTGTATATATATATATATATATACATACATATATATATATATATATATACATATATATACATATACATATATATATATATACATATACATATACATATATATATATGTTTATATATATACACACACACACATATATATATATACATATATATACATATATATATATATATATATGTATGTATATATATATATATATATATATATATATATATATATATATATTCTCAATGAGAGTTATGTTTATATATAAATTCTTATCAATAGAAACGATGGTAGATAGGCATAGGTATGACATATAACATATTTTTAATATTTTCATCATATGTATTATATTTATTAAAAACTACAATATGCATAGGTATCTACTCAAACAATAATAAATACATCATATAATGATACTTGGTCAAATTTGGTGGATCACTCTATACAAGCATATGTATTATGGAATTGATTAATAATACTAGATTGCTTAATGTTCATATAAAAATTACTTGTAAAATTGTTTATGGAAATAGTGTTGATTCATTACACAAGTATATATAAAGTTATAAACATATCAATATCATAACTTTGACTAATCATGGAAATAATATATAACGCATGCATATTCTATCATTATTTTAGGATAAGATTTATGATATGCATGAGATAACTTATCATATATATATATATATATGAAACAAAACACATAGTGTGGATATATTACTATAATATGCTACATATTAATGAATTAATTAATAACATATTTAAGATAATATAGGTATACATATGCCTAAATACTTTATACATGTACATCAATGTGTTTACCTCTAATTATAGTTTCATTGGTGGTTTTAAACTATATTATAAATTTTTTTATAGTAAAATATTATATATGTGTGCATACCACCCTTGAAAGTACAATAAATGCTAGAATGGAATATTATATGTCTCATGAAAACTGAGACCTTTTTTTATTATAACTAGTTATTTGAACATAAGCTTATGTGTTCATTAATTTATAACTACTTTATTATGATAGGTTGTGGTATTTAGTAGTTATGCTTAAGAACATTAGACTATGATAAGATGGGTTATAATAGGCTGCAGTATATTTAGAAACTACTTATAGTAAGTAGAAATTGTAGTTAAATATATATTATACTTTGATGTTATAAACTATATTTATTATTTATATTATTCATGTGATAGATACTATTATGAAATTAATTCATACATTTGATGAAATAAATGTATGTATTTAGATTATTCCTATGCTTGTCATATTTTATGATTGTTAGTAATATGTAATATATATGAATATATTAGTTTTACTATGTTAACCAAATCTTACATTACTGATATTGACTATGTAGTGATACATGTTTCACTAGCTTCCTTGCATCATAGTGCTAGATGAAGGTAATTTGGTCAAGTGGTGTATATAAATTTGACTAATCATATAGATCATTAATTATTTGAAAACTTTTGCCAAAGCAATGATAGTGAGACATTGTCATTTTATGGGTATTATTTACATGTTTGTGTGATATCTTTATTAGAATGAGTTTCTTTATGATACACTGCATGTTTAGTTTTAGAAATGATACAACACACAAGTACCACCTTGTCTCTCTAGATTCCCTTTCCATCACTATATACTCATTCATGAAGGGAGGGCCATTCCCTAATGGGATTGTGTAGGATCAATGGTCAATAACTGGTGTGTAAAAGTGCTTGGATGATGCTCTCCCTCCCCACAATAGTACTTATTTGGAGACAACACTTGAGATTTACATAGATACTAGAGTATGGGGAACTTATGCTCTATGGAACCATGTATCTTATATATGAACATTTTACTATATTTATTATTTAAAAATTATCATGATGAGCTATAATTACTTATTATACATTGACAGTAGTGCGTGTATGTTTGTACCATCTATGGCTAGATATTTGTAATTATGATGTGTTTCTTATGATGATAGTGATCAATAATGTATGATGTTGTGTGCTTTATTTACAGTCTTTATATTTATATTATTTTATATAGTCACTAATTATATTCTCATGGTGTAATATAATTAAACTATATGTTGTTTTAAATTAAAAAGTCATGTATTTCTAGGTAGATCCAAGTGGGGATGTTACAATAAAATAACTAAAAATAATTACAATGTGCACATAGGTACTTGGAGGATATAAAAAATCTGATCTACTGTAAACTAACCAATAAAAGGGCTATATAAACAAATTCATTTACTAGTTGTAAAAAATAGTTATCCTTTATTACTAATCTAGAATACTTCTCCTGTTTGATAGAAACCAATAAAAGGTGGATAAAGATAGATTTTCAACAAATGGATGATATGCTTCGCTAAGAACATAGAAAAAATCACTTACCCAATATATTTGAATGAAAGTTAAACTATCTTTTAGTGGATGAGTAAGATAATTTTATTATATATAATGCTCAATTTATGCTCTAAATTAAGCACAATATGTGATGGCTCTTCCTTGTTGGCTTATAACCAATACAAATACTTGATTGGGCACCCTCTTGTCAAGAGAAGGTTTAAGCAATCATAATTTCCATCCCTTATTCATTGTGTTTCTTCATCATTATATTTATTGGGATGCTCCTTTTCTAGTGGCTCTTTTGGAAATATAGCCACTTCAACCTAAAATTACTATAAATCATGGGATGTTTCTTTAGGAGATAGTTTGGTGTTAAGGCTTGAACAAAATTATTGTAGATCATCCCAAAAGGAGTCTTCTTCTATATATTTTTAACTCTTCTACATGAGAGGCCTAATTATAGCTTCATGAATAACTTCCTCTTCTTTCATACTATATTGAAGCTCATTTCACCAAGAGAGTACCTCATCATCTTACCCTTGTGCACTACCTTGCTCCTCTAGTTGATTAGATTCATCCTATTTTTGTAATATATCTAAAATTTATGATTTAGTGGCACAAAGAGGGATTAAAATGATAATTTCCTCATCATACTCACTTGAAATATCCTCCTCTTACAAATTTTCTTCACTTAACTTCCATACAATTGGTCCTCCTTTGAAAAGGGAGATGGTGGGAGGGAAATAAGATTTAATTGGTGAAGTAGGAATGGACTTAACAAGATTAGGCATAATAAAATCATAATTATTGGTCTAATAGGCTTTCCATGACTACACTTGAGGTTTTTGAGGAGGAATGGGCATGATATCCTTCAAGGAAGGGGGCCTTTAAAACATAGAACCTTAAAATCAAGGGATTTACTTGAAATCATATAAGATTTGTATTACTTGAAGTTATGGAATTTAAATTTATAAAGTTCCTACCTCATAAGATGGGCTAAAAGAATAGGGGGATCTTACTTGAATCTAAGAAAGAGAGGAGTGGATGTAGTTGTCTATGATTAAATTTATCCTATATGCACAAGCAATTAGTGCCTCTGCTCTTCTTTGGTTACGATCTACCTAGCCAAGCACTCTTATTCATATGTGTGTTGTCCCATCACCTCTTATTAATGAATGTAAGATTTATGTGTAAGTTTTTCCTAATATTCTCTTTCAATCTCCCTCAACTATCTCTGGAAATCTAGACATAAATCATTAATACTCTTTTGAGGCTGATTAGGATGGTAATACTATGGATTGGGAGCAAGGTAGACTTATTGAAGATAGATGTAGGTGAGAATAGGATGCCAAGAATTGTAAACTAAGGTGGGAGGGAGGAAATTATTATGAAAATGAATATATATTAATATGATAGGGCTATTTAGGATAAAACCAACAACATTTTTAGTCTGATATGGAAGGTATGAAGGCATAGAAAATGTATTTTGACAAGGATGAGGGGAAGGACATAGTTTTTATGATATCTTGACATATTAGAACATAAAATAGTGAATAATTAGGTCTACCTTTTAAATAATAATAACATACCATTATAATCACCATATGATTATATTAATTCAAAAGAATGTAAAAGACCAAGAATATCACCTAAATACCAATCTTTGATAATCTTTAAAGACTTAGACTGCTTAAACTAGTAGATTTCATCTTTGGAGTCACCATGGTGTTGAAGAGGTTTCCTTGAATGGAAATATACACTTAAGAACACACCAAAATACTTTAATGGATGATGTAAGGATCATTAAATTGTGTCTCATCAAGCATGCCAAAAACTATTGTTGCATAAAATTTACACCGATTGAATTGGAGGAGTTAGTTTATTAGAACAATGGGAAAATACCCAAGGTTTTGGGACCCTTTCTCTCATTGGGATGAACCTCTAGAGAAGGTTGACTTCCTTTTATTTGAGGTATATCTAGTTAAGACTAGTGCATATACCTAAAGAGTAGAAATGTAAATCTACCATTAATCTAAACCTAAAATTTTGAGTTAAAAGGGATAGAGAAGGTAAGAGAGTAATAAATTAATGAAGGTTGATGCACCAGGAATAGAGAGAGTGCTCCTACTACCTCAGTGAACACACTAAAAATTATTGAGACTTAGATAATATCACACAGACTTCACCAAGGACACTCCAAATGCATAAGTATTTTATATAGATGCATGGGAACATAGTGAAGCATTGAGAGGGATGAAGTTTATCCATAGACAAAGATTACATAGACCTGAGTGCACATAAAATAAAAACTACAAATGAATTCTACGTTCTACATAGAGGTGTTTGGAATGGACAATAATGAGAGGAATGAACATTACCCATAGACAAAGATTAATAAATAAAAATAACACATAGAATACAAGAATAATGAAGGGAGGTGAAATCAAATTTCATTAAAATTAAAGGCTCAAACAATAGAGGTGCTCCTAGAGGGAAAATTTTAACATCATTTCTGTGATAAAAAGCGCCTCCCTTTATAATGATAAATTTACTTGCTTATATAGGTAATTAGAAAGCTCATGATCATTACTCAACCTCACCCACTATTAGAGTAGTTACAATATTAAAATAATGATTGGAAGAGTGGTTGAGACATATTTGAAAAAGTAAAGTGTTCCCATGCTATTCATTTGATAAGTGATACCTAATGTTAGTAGTCACCTTTGCATTAAAGTTTGTAGACTTATCAAATCAATACATTGCTCTAGCTGCAACATTAACCAATTTTAATCATATATTTTTCCAGTTTTAAATTAACATCAATAAAAATATGGAGAAAATATATTTATAATGTAACTAGTAGCATCAAAAATGAAGTTTTAGATCAAAATATATGGCTAAAACCCAACATGCAGTCACATCAACACCTTTAGAACATCGAAAAATGTAAAATCACAAAGCAAGATATGAACAAAACCCATCATATCTTATATTATAGAAAAATATTGAAAATTTACTCAGAAGAGTATTTTTAATTTTTTTTAAATGATCAAATTAGATCCTATGAACTACCCTTTGAGTGTCTTTTGGTGAAAATTTGGTTGTGATAAAACTTCCTAGGAGGGTCACTTCACACCATCATAACTTTTCACTGGAAATTCTAAAAACTATGAAACTAATTAAATTACCTTATCATGACATTATGGTACTACCATAAAAAATTTATGTAATTTATACTTCATTTGGTTATGAAAAAATGGGATTCAAAAGTGCACACTGGACATATTTAACAACTAAGAGAGGAGAAAATGACTAAGTAAAAATTAATGTAGAAGCTAATTTTGATGGCTATGTATTCTACATATTATACTTAATATTTATTCAATATATTTACCATTTCACTGTAATTATATTTTTATACCACCGTGAGGAATTTGGATAATATTTTACCTCCTTTACCCCTTAAAAATGAGATTGAAATGTGCGCACTGGCCAAATATAAAAACTAGAAACATAAAAATTTGTTCAAGTAAAAATCAGCTCAAAATCCAATTTTAAACTCCACATAGTTTTTATGTGGGAGCCAATTTTATTGAAATTTATTTAATTTTACATTTTTAACACATTTGGATATCATCATGATAAATTTTAAGATGATTTGACTTCATTTGGAGCTACAAAAATGTGTTTGAAAAGTGTTGTACAAGCCGATTTAGTAATTGGAAAGACAAAAATATGTGCAATGGGGAGTGTAATTATTTGAAAATAACTTCACAATTATACTCCCTCACATTTTACTACCATTTTACAAGTTTTTAAATAGAAATAAATTCCTAAAAATCATTGTGCAAGCTGATTTGGTGCAAATAGTTTTGATTTTTCCACAGGAGATCAAGGTGAATTAAAGATTCAATTAGAACCATAATCTATAATAAGAGTAAAATAATGAAAGTAAGTTATTTTATTATCATACTTTGAATGTGAACTTTCATATTGACCCATATAGGAGGAGCCGAAATCATTTCCTTTAACTAATGGCCAATGAGTTACCAAGTGTGGATTATTTAAAACCATATGCTCAAATTCATCATGATCGTTAGGCTTGATTTATGTATTGAATTATAGGAATTGAATTATTTCCACATTTTATTCCTATTATTTCCCCATCCAGTGGTACTTGAGACAAGTTTTCATCAAAGGACACATTTTTCTCTTGAATTTTTTCTTGATCTAAAAGTGCATTAGAAAGGTTTTTAGTTATGAATCTCACTGTTTGATTTTTATTTTTACTATGGGAATTTTCCTAATCCCTAAAGTAGGATATAATTTATAAATTATACATGAATAATTTTTTATGATCACCAATATGGATGCCTTCTCTTAATCCCATGAATTCAACAATAGATTCTTCTTTTTCAAATGTATCATGAATGAGATCCTGATCTTGTTGGTCTAATGCAATAAGATTGAGATAATGGAGTGTGATGTAAATGGTAGGAACAATAGAAATAGTGATAACATAATGGGTGTATAATATTATAGTATTGGTAAGCTCATCATAAATACTATAAAAAGACTTTGTATTTTTATTTAAAACATCATCTTTTACCACACATGTTAGATCCTTTAGGCGATAAGTGGGTACAACCTTGGAATTGTATCTAAGACCTTATTTATTAGAATGTTTTATAGGTATAATATGTTATATTCTAATTTTTATTTTTCATTGAGTTATTTGCCTTTGTAAGTATTATGGGCTATGATTTTATTTCGAACAAGGTATTCTTTACTTATAAACAAGGAGATAAATCCTCATTGTATAGCCATGAATCATCTTCTAGATTAAAATATTCTTAACTAAAACCCTTTATTGGAACAAATGGTAGGATTTTATATAAGATAAGATGTTTTACCTTTTTTATACCACTCCATCTTGGACTAGCCATAGAACTTCCATAATCTAGGTAATTTGGCAATATGAAATGCATCATTGAACTTATATGTACCAAGAAATTTTCATGAATATTAGAATGATATGAATTAGTGAGGGGAATGATGAGTTATAGGAAGAATAAATGAGAGTATCAATATCTATATAGTTGGAATTGGGTGGATCAGACATGTCTTGCTTATCTTTTTTTAATAGGCTGAGCAATACTAGGATAATAAGTATATTAACTCCCTTCTGCTTATAAATGTTTAAAATATTGATAGTGTTTAAAATATATAGGAATACTCAAATCCATGCCATCATGCATAAACATTGTACATTTATGATGTCTGGAAGGCACTACATGCATATTGTGAATCCACACATGACAAAGAAGAAGATTATATGGCAAATTAAGGTCAATGACATGATAAAGGGTGATATGAATAATGCATCCATCTTGAATAGGAAAAGAAATGGTTATTATTAATTTTTTCTCTATGTTATCGCACCCCTTAATTGTAATGGCATAATTTTTTAAATCTACTAAAGTATATCCTAGTCATATAACTAGCTTTAGTGGAATAATGTTAAGACCTGATCCATTATCTATCAGTACCCTCTTGATATTATTATGGGTAATTGTAACCTCAATGTATAGAGAATTAGTGTAATAAGGCCCAAGTGATGATATATGAATTTAATCAAATTTTAATTGTGGATCAAGATATAAATGTCCCACAAATTCATGAAATTTATCCAGTGTAATATTGTTGGGCACTTGATACTGGCTCAAAAGTTTATTTAATGTATCCTTATGTAACTGAGAAGTACATAACATGTCCAAAATGGAAATTTATTCTAGTATTTTATTTAGTTAATCCACAATATCATATTACTTTTTGACATGATGTATATTCTTGGATTTAGACTAATTTTGAGTAGGAGAAGAACTAGAAGGTGGATTTTGAATATGTATTTGAATGGTAATCTTTGAACATCAAGTTAGAATAGAACAATCTGAAATTAGGATATAAATTATAGAATGTGAAGCATATTAGATATATCTTGGAATAATCAATTGAGGACAAGAATAATGAGATGGAGGAAATCCTAAGATGGACCTAATCCTAGAATTGAGGGATTTGCTTACTTATAATTATTGGAATAAGAATAGGTATTTATGGTAATGGTTATAACATGATATTACATGACATGGCCCATTATATTGTAATCATAGTGATTGTCATAGTAGTCAACATTATTAGCCTAAGACTCCTGATTTTGTTTACAACTATTACTTACCCTTTACTCATTTTGATCAATATTATACCATGGGATTGGATTTTTGTATATTCCCATATTTTAATTAGTGTTAGCGGATGATGCATTATTCAAATTTATTCATCCTCTATCATTTTAATCTTATATAGTATGTCAAAGTTGTACACACCTATGAGTGGTATGTACTTTAATTCTATGATATTCATAATACTCATTATCCCTATACCAATTGGTTTAGGTTGAGATTCATAAAAAGGCTTAATGTTCAAACATCTAATCGAGTTTTCACCCATAAGTTTTTAGAACACATTCTCAATATGTTCCCCCATTTTGTAAAATTGATGTCGATCAAACTACCCTCTTGGAGGAGGCTACTAAGGTGTCTTATATACAAGTGGTGCTTGAACTATTTCAACATGCCATGTCTCTATAACACCATTAATAACTATATTTTTATTGTGATTAGAAGGTTTTATATTATCTACCACATTTATTGGATTTAGTGGAATATTAGTTTTGAGTGATGTTGATTTTTATTTTGATTATGATTCTTATTGGAAGATTGACTTTAAGACTGATTTAAAGAATATGTATTAATCAATCCTTTATCTATAAATTCTCTCTCTATTTTAACCCATTTTATAATAACATCATCAAAGTTATTTGTAAATTGTCATCTAAGATTGATCATAAGATCTGAATTCATATTTTTTAGGAAGATATTTTAATAATTTAGTATCTGGTAGTTTATGTGGGCATATACTAGCTAATGTGTGCTATATAAATTAAAATAGGCGACAAAACTTTCACCTCCCTTTTGTTTGATAAACTTCTCAGATAAGTCATTAAAATATGGAACATAATTCTTTGGAAGATGTGTGAACCACTCTAATGTAGGTCCATCCAAAGTCCATGAGAAAAATGAATTAGGATGTTGATATCATAACTAACCTCTTGGCAAGCCATAAGAAAAAAGCTTAGATGCTCCCTTGGATCTCCTTTTCCTTTATATTTATCAAAATTTAGAATATCAAAGTGAGATGACAAAGGTATATTGAAAATACTAGAATAAAATGGATATGAACATATATGATCCATCTTGTAATTTTGGTTTTTATTATCAACTTGTAATCCTAATATGGTATATTTGATCACTTGTAATTTTTGAGTGAGGGATGTATTTTGTGAAGTGTATGAAATATTATAGGACTGAGAATGGTATTATGGATTAGTAAGATCTTAATCAATATTTTGTCTTATCCAATTGGAATTATTCATTATATATCTAGGATTGAATTGAGTGGGAGGAACATGGTATTGATTATGATTAGAAGACACAATGGAAAGACATCATTATGGAAAATGAAGAAGCATTTGATTTTATCTTAAGAATGGTTGATTATTTAGAACATATTGTTATGTATTAGATAAAACTTGATAAATATTAGAAGTATTTTGAGACACATTGGAATGGGGAAGTTGAAAAATTGATGGAATAGTTCATGGTTCAATGGGAACTTGTTGAGGATACCCCAAATTTTATAATTGTTTCAAAGTAATTCCCCCAAACAAATTTGAAATAATGGGATTGTGGGATAGTTGATGGGGATTAGGAAATGTTCAAATTTCTCATACATTAGGTTGTGAAGACTCTATAAGTACCTTTTTTTTGGATCCATTGATGTTTCAACATGAGGAAGTGGATCAATTATGGGATCTTTTATTTATGTTCAATTGGGGGATCAATAACTAGATTAATTATAAATACATAAAGGACATTAAATGTTTATTTAGATTTTTGTAATTTGGTGGAAATAATGGTTGATATTTTGTTTATAGACTCAAGTATTTCCTTCCCTTTTCTTGATGTTTTTGTATTTGTTGATGGTTGAACCTATTTGGGACTATAAAAAGAATAATGTGTATCATCGGTCCACTCAGTAATTATTATATGATTGGGTGTACATTGTGTTATTTCTTACCTAATTATATTATCTATAGGTAAATAATGAGGGATTTTGGTTTCCATATCTATTAAATGCAAAAATTATTTTCTCTATCAACATATAATTGGTGATCACAATGGGTTTGAGCTACATCATAAAGAGGTGGCTCTTCTTCATATTTTAATTGATGAACTTCCATAAAATCTTGATCCAAGGATAATCATCCTCATATAATTATTTATCATATTTGTCTTACAAAAAGGGATCAATTTTATTTTGGATCCAATCATCCTCATAAGTGGTATTATAGGCCCTACCACTTTTAGTGTAACAAGGCATATTGGAACCAATCATTGGAAAATACATGGATAATAAATGATAAGTGTGATCAATTAATATAATAAGGGATGTTAGTTCAAGAAATAAAACTCAAATAAACACACTAACACTTACACTCCTATCCTATATACTAGGGAGAGATTAGTAACAAAAATTAAATGAAATCACAATAAAAACATAAAAAATAATAACTTTTTTCCCTTTATTGGGATATCTAAATGGATTTTTTAAATGGCTTTCTCGACTTGTGAATCAATAAGTATTTGAAAGTGGAGGTTAATTTTCTCCTTCTCTCCTTGGCACCTTGGGTTTGATATGGCTTGGCCTAAGATTTTATCATTATAACACTACTTGTATGACTCTCATGAAGTAAATCTTGCATAATAACTCTACAATATCCAAGCTTAGAAATGAAGAGATATGAAATTGTATTTATAGCATTAGGAATTAATTCTCACCCAAGGTAAGTCAAGGTTGAGTTTAGGCTTGGAATGGATTAAAACTAACCCTTGGTGAGTTAAAACTAACTCCATTAGAGTTAATAGTTATCAAGTAATTATGATTTGTAATTAATAGGCATGACTCTCAAATTAGATATTTTAGGATATTTTAAAAGAGCTTGACAAATCATAAGGCAATGATGAAAGGCTAGGATATTTTGAATTTTTGAATTTCTATTTTTAGATATTTATTAATTGTAAATGGATAATTTAACTAGAAGGAATTTAATATTATTTAATTATATAATTGATTTTTATTAGCATTTTATATCTTTCAAGATGTGATTCAAGTGTTCAAGTACCCCACTTAATAGGTCCATAGGACAAATTGATAGTTTTGACTCCAAAAGGTGATTAGGGATGAATCTATGAGAGGTTATTATTGAATATAGTAGGATACCCTAATTAGGTATGTATTAATATGAATTTAAGATTTGATGAATGATGCATAAGAAAATTTGGGATATGTAGTGATTCCTAAGATTAATTTTCAATGGTTGGTAGGAATTAGGCTGAAGTCTAGGTAGAATCCATTTGTGGCCAATTTTAGGTGTCTATAGCTTACCCATATATTGGAAGGTATTTCAAGATATAGGTCAACTAATGTCTTCTTAAAGAGTTAAAAGGTATTGTATGTCTATGAATTCAATGACAATGGATGAACTGTAGATGCCCCTCATGGGAATGGTCAACAAAAAGCATTGGAACATGGTCCCTTTAAAGGAGAAAATGATGGGACCAAAAATATAAAATGGGTGGAAGAGACTAATTTTCCCATAGGAATTTATAATTAGTGGCATGATGTATTTCCCTAGTTGGGTAGACAAATAAGATGATTTGCCCATAGCCAATTATACAATTATAATCATTGACATAGGTATGACAAAAAAAGGTAATAATTTTCCCAAGGTAGTTAAAATCATTGAAAATAGGATTAGGGTAACAAGAGAATGATTTTCCAAAAGTTAGTTATAATCGTGAAAGGGAAAAATAATGATTTTACCATAGGTGGTTGTAATAATTGGTAGGATAAAAACATTCCCCAGTTTGGTAGATAGAGATAATGGTTTTCCCAAAGGTGGTTATAAGCATTACCATAATGAAAATTGGGCCTAGTTGGGAAAAATAAATAAAATATTTTTCCCAAACGTGATTATAATCATTAAACTTTAAATAGATCAAAATATAATGATTTGTTGATAGGTGGTTACAATCATAGGCTCTACAAATGTTATAATACACAATGAAATGCCCAAAGGCAATTATAATCATTGAGCGAATGATGAGGGTATGATGACCAATTAGATAATGGGGATTATGAATTGAATCTATAGGCACAAAGTAAGATAATCTAGTATAGAGGAAAAATATGAACTTAGGAAACCTGCTAGTATGGAGATGCACGTCTTAACTAGCAATGAGGAAAAGTCTTTCACGAGTTAGTTACTCTATATGTGCGACATGATTTTAGTAGGGTGAGAATTTTTTAGGTGCCAATGAGAAGTATGATAGATGTATTATTTTTAATATTTATTGTGATAATTTTTACTATATCACATGATGGTAGGCATCATGATATAAAACACCATGAGAACGTAGCTAAAATATACATAAGGACTAATAAATGATCTAATAAACAATTATAAATAATGCACTAATGATTAAAAACATAGTGAAAATGTTGGTGACTTAATATGGATGGATTCAAGAATAATTTTTAATTAATCACACAATGAACACACATATAATGAGTCAAGGCACAATAATGAAAGCAAAAAAACATGCAAATAAGCAAACAAACAAACAAAACACCAAGAAAAAAAGAACAAAAAAAAACAAATGGAATAAAAACAAATAATGGTTAAGTACAATGTTAGAAAAAATAGAGGACAAACAAGATGATTAATAGTGCCCTTAGGCAACAAGAGATAATAAAACAAAATAACAAAATGGGGGGAATAGAATAAGAGGAAGAGGGTGGTTGAGTTGATTTCAGATGCACTAGGCAAGTGAATGCTACCTACATAGTTTCATGGATGTAAGGTCCAACATAAACTTCAAGCCAAATTTAGTTTTCCCTTAATTTAAACCAAGGTCTAAAAAAACATAAAATATAATAACTCTTTAACCTTCCTTGGGATCTCTAAATGTATTTATTGAATGGCTTGCTTAGTTTTTCCATCAAGAAGTCTTTGGAAATAAAGCTTGTTTGGCTCATTCTCTCCTTGGCATCATGTTTTTGATGTTTATTAGATTAATATTTGAGCATTATAACACTAATCTTATGAAATATTTGATGTCATTTATGCATAATAACTTTACACCAAAAATATCTTATGGTTCAATAGCCATGGCCTTGTATTTATAGCCTTAGGAATTAACTCTCACCCAAGGTATGTCAAGGTTGAGTTTAGGCTTGAAATGAGTACAAACTAAACCTAAGTGAATTCAAAATAACTATAGTAGAGTCAATATTTTTCAATTAATTATGATTTTTAATTATCAGGCATGGATCTCAAATTAGATATTTTAAGATATTTTCAAATATCTTGACAAATCATAAAGGAAATGATGAAAGGCTAGGATATTCTAAATTTTTAAATTTCCCCTTTTAGATATTTATTAATTTCAAATGGATAATTCAACTAGGAATTTAATCTTTTTTATCTTGTTAATTGATTTTGAATAGCATTTTATCTATTTCAATATTTTATCACATGTGCAAGTGACCCATTTAATAGGTCCATAGGCCAAATTGATAGTTGTGATGTTGCAAAGTGATTAGAGATGAATCTATAAGAGTTTATTATTGAATATGATAAAATACCCTAATTAGGTATGTATCAACATGATTTTGAGCTTTGATGAATGATACATAAGCAAATTGGGTCATTTAGTGATTCCTAAACTTAATTTGCAATGGTTGGTAGGATTCAGTCTAAAGTCTACATGAGAGCTAGTTGTGGCCAATTTTAGATGTCTAAAGTTTTCCCTTATTTGGGAAGGTGTTTCAAGATATAATCATAATGATTTATTATCAAAGATTGAAAAGGTCTTATATGCTTATGATTTCAATGGTAATGGATGAATTGTAGATGCCCCCTCGAGGGAGAGATCAACAAAAAGGGTCGGTGATTGGTCCATTAAAAGGAAGAATTAATGGGACCAAAAACATAAAATGGGTGGAAAAGATTTATTTTACCATAGGTGTTTATAATCAGTGGTATATGGAGCTACCCTAGTTGGGTAGAGAAATAAGATGATTTGCCCATAGGTAGTTATAATTATTGGCATAAGTGGGACATAAAAAGGTAATGATTTTCCCAAAGTTAGTTATAATCATTAAAAAAAGGATTATTGAAACAAGAGAATGATTTTCCCAAAGGTGGATATAATCATAAAAGGCAAAACAATGACTTGCACATAGGTAGTTATAATCATTGGTAAGATAAAAACATGCCCCAGTTGAGTATAGAGATAATGGTTTTCCCGAAGGTATTTACAATAATTATCATAATTAAAATGTGCTCTAGTTTGATGGAAGAAGGAAAATGATATGCCCAAAGGTGGGTATAATCATTAACCTCTAAATAGATCAAAACATAATTATTTTCTCATAGGTGGTTATAATCATTATTTTAGTGGGTGGGATGATACACAATGATTTACTAAAGGCAATTAGAATTATTGGCATCATAAGTTGGATGAGATATAATGAATTGCCCAAAGGCAGTAATAATCATTGGTACTATAATGATGGAAAATTGGTACAAAAGAGAAAGATGAATTTGGCCAACCTACTAGTATGGAGATGCACATCCTAACTATCAAGGATTAAAATTATTTCATTATTTAAATACTCTATATGTGATAATTATTTGGGTAGATTAGGGTTTTTTTAGGTGCCAAGGAGATATATTATGGTTACATTTCTTATAAGACTTCCTAATCTAATTTTTGTTGTAGTATGTGACAGTATGCATCATGATATAAAACACCATGAAAACATATCCTAAATATGCATAAGGACTAACACATAATCCAATAAATAATGGAAAACAATGTACTAATGATAAAAATTATGATGATAACATTAACACATAAATATGGATGGATTCAAGAATAATGCATAAGGAATCACCCAATGAATGCACATAGATTGAATCAAGGCACACCAACAGAATAAAAAATATAGGTAAACAAGAAAATAAATATAAACATAAAACACCTACAAACAAAAATAAAAATAGATTAAAACAAAGCAATGAGAACAAAAGGAAATAAACACAAATAATGGTCAATCATAATGTTAGTGAAAATAAAATACAAACAAGATGACAATCATTGCCCCTAGGTTATAGGAGACAAAGGAGAAAACAAATAGAAATGGGGAAAACAAAAGAAAGAGAATAGGGTGGCCAAATTGATTACAAATGCACTAGGCAAGTGGATGTTTCCTATATAGTTTCATGGATGCAATACCCAACATAAAATTTAGGCCAAATGTAGTTCTCCTAAGAAATGAGATAGAAGAAAATGATGATGAGGAAAAACATTATTGATGTTATAAATGAATATGGGAATGGTCTCATAAAATGGTGAGTGCATGCAATGTGAGGATAATAAGGATGGGGAAACTAAATGAAAAGTGGTTTCTTGTGATATCGATAGGGATCCCAAAATCCTTAAGGCAAAGAAGTAGTTATTGTTTAGGATTTCATAGAGTTATTTTCAAATGTTTTTGGAATTTTTAGAGCATCTCAACTTGGTGGAGGATTACAAAATACTAAATGGTCTAAGATCATAAAAT
The DNA here is from genome assembly GCA_037957365.1 of Torreya grandis. Classification (NCBI taxonomy): domain Eukaryota; kingdom Viridiplantae; phylum Streptophyta; class Pinopsida; order Cupressales; family Taxaceae; genus Torreya; species Torreya grandis. The sequence continues at coordinate 339,123 of JARHVA010004250.1, forward strand.
GACAAAAGTGGTCAAAATTGAAATTGCTCAAAAAATGGTGAGATCATGGCAAAGGAGTGACTGAGCTGACCTCAACATGAATTGAGCACTACCCACGAAGTCATAAGATGGGACTTCAAGTCACTGTAGCTTTGCATTATAGTGAAAAAATCTAACTAGGTAGCATCAAATTCTCAAAATAGGAAATGCCATAGTACAACATAGGAATGGAAAGGTGGTACTTCAAGGAATGATAAATAGTTTACTCCCTAGTTTACCCATGGGTGGTTAAAAGTAGGAAATAATGACATAGGTCAATAATACCAATTTTACCATGGGTAGTCATAATTAGTAGCATGATGGTAGTAACCTAATTTTCCCAAAAGTGGTTATAATCAATAGTAATTAAATGAAATGAAAAAAATGAAGGATGTAACTTACAATCCATGGTCATACTACTCTAGATAACAACCTCTATCTAGAATATTAAATCAACTATTAAAACTTGATCAGAATATTCTTATTGAAAGTGCCTATGGAACTAATTAAATGGAACCAAGGTAAAAGTGTTGGTTAGGGAGGGTTAAATAACTTGGTTAAAAGGAAAGGTATAGTAAAATTTTATATGGTAGAATGGTATAGTAAAAATAATAATGTCAATATTATGGTACCACAAAAATGTTCATCATAGACAATACCTCAAGTCTCTCAAGTGAAGTAATACTTGAGGTGTATAATGTTTATTGGTTAATCAAGTTCATCCCCATATATTGTAGAGATCTTGTATGCTCCAAATACATAATATGAAATAATGATATAGGGGCCTATCTTGTTGGGTTTGAACTTACCCTTATGCTTCTTTTCAATTTTGGTATTATATTAGTTTTGTTTGAGAACAAAGTCACCAAGATTGAATTATTTGTGTTTGACCTATTTATTATAGTATCCATAGAGTCTGTTCTAGTATGCTTAAAGGTTATTTACTATGGACATTTGTTTCTCATAAAGTAAATCCATATCTTCTAGGTGAGCTACATGATAATCTTCATTATCTAGAACATGTCTCAAATAAATACACAAAGAAGGTAACTTGACCTTAATGCAAAGAATTGCCTCAGTCTATACATGAGGAAATAGGGAGTGGATCCTATTAGGGTAAGGTAATTAGTGTGGTATGACCAGAGGGCATGAAATATTTTTGGGTGTGAAATATTTAGAGGTGTCAGTTGTAGCTAGTGACATTGACAATATTTTTAAGGGTTTTGACAATGGTTTTGTTAGATGCTTCTACTTGGTTGTTACCTTGTGGGTCATATGCCATATAAAAATGTTGAGTAATGTTTTACTAAACACAAAACAATTTAACATCATTTTTTTAATCATCTACCATTATTAGATATAATATTAGATGGGATACCATAGTAGAAAATGAAATGGTTAAATATGAATTTGGAAATTTGATTCCAAGTCACATAATTCAGGGGTATAGCTTCTACCCACTTAGTGAAATATTCAGTAGTGGTAAGGATGTGTTTATGGCCATTAGATAAGGTAGGATTAATTTTCCCAATGAGATCGAGGCCCCATATAGCAAATGGCTATGGTGTAAGCATTATATTTAGAGTTTTGAGTGGGTGATGAATTTGATTGACATGCCTTTGACATTTGTCACATATTTTAACATAAGCATTTTCATCTACATCTATAGTTTGCCAATAGTAACAAGTTCTTAGGAGATTTTTAGCTAGAACAATCCTGCTAGTGTGGGCTCTACATACTCCTTCATGAACTTCATGTAACACTAATGTTGATTCTACCGAATTTAAATAATTAAATAGAGTTTCATCAAAGTTTTGGTGGTAAAGGGTTGGTCCAAGTAAGGTGTATCATGTGGCATGGTGGGTAAAAGCTTTAGATTATTTATATGATAGGTCAAGTTGCATAATATGGTCATGACAATATGTAAAAGGGTCATAATACAATATAGATCTAGGATCATCAATATCATAAATCAATGTAATAGTTAAAGGTTTATGAGTTAGTGCTAGAATATTTTTAATGAGGAATTGATATTAATTTGCCTTGTCTAGATGACAAATCAAAGAGCCAATGGTGTACATAGAATCTATTATTTTTTTACTAGCCCTTGGTGTGTGTTCAAACTATAAATCAATAATTTATTGTTTGAGAGTGTCAATCATGGCCTTGTATGACACTAAATTATCATCCTTGGTGTGAAAGTGGTATGTAACCTAATTAATGATTAAATGAGAATCACCGTAAACCTTGAGATGTTGATTATTACATTGTACTACCTAATGAAGCCATACAATGAGATTTTCATATTCAACCATGTTATTATTACAAATGAATTTGATCTAAAATGATTTAGGGATAAGACCCCCTATGGTGTAATAAACAATAGGCCAGCCCCCGATCCATGTGCTGTGAATCATCCATCAAAATATATCTTCTACTACTTCTCCTCAAGAGATGTTTCAATGATGGTCAAAATGGACTCATCTAGGAATTACAAATTTAAAAGTGTTATATTTATAAGGGGAGATGTAGCAAGTTGATCTACAAGTACTTATCCCTTGATAACCTTCTCGTTGACATATTCTATCTCAAACTCACTCAGAAGCATGATCTATTTGATCATGTGGCCAAGTAACGTTGTCTTGAATAGTAGATACTTGAGTAGATCTACTTTGGAAATAACCATGGTCTTGTTGTTTAACATGTAATGTTACAGTTTCTAAGCTATAAAGACCATAGCTAAATAATATTTTTCTATAGGTGTATAGTTATGTTCATATGTGAGTAGTATATGGCTTAAATAGTAAATGGAATGTTCTTTTTCATTGTCATCATGTTGAGATAGAAGTTCCCCTAGGGATTTATCTATGGCTGACATGTATAGTAAAAATGACTTTCCTGGCATAAGTAGCAACAAAATAAGCAAATTGGCAAGATACTCCTTCAAATGATGGAAGGCTTTCTGGCATTCTTGATCCCACTAAAATGTGACACCCTTATTTATTAAGTATGTAAATGGATGTCACATGTTGTAAATATGAGAAATGAAGCATTTGATAGACTAGATATTTCCCTATAAACTATGGAGTTGCTTTAAATTAGAAGGTGGTGGGATATTGGTAATGGCTTGTACTTTGGTAGGATCAACTTCAATGCCTCTACGAGACATAATTAAGCCAATTAATTTGACTGAAGTAACTCCAAAAACACACTTATTATGATTAAACTTGACCTTGTATTCATGAAATCTTTAAAATATTATTTATAGTGTAGTTGGATGATTACCCCTAGTATTTGATTTACCTAGTATGTCATTGATATAGTCTTTAACAATGTCATGAATCATATCATGGAATATGATGGTCATGTCTCTTTGGTATGTGACCCCAGCATTTTTGAGACCAAATAGAATAACCTAATAATAAAACATTCCCCATGGAATTGTCAACACTATTTTATGTTGGCCTTCTACTGTAATACTGATTTGGTTGTATCCTAAAAATCCATCTATCAGTGAAAGCATTTTGTACCTAGTTATGGAGTCAATAATAATGTCAATGTTTAGAAGAGAAAATTCATCCCTTAAGTAGGCCTTTTTTATATCTCTAAAAAATTTACAAATTTTGATTCCTTCTAACTTCTTACTGATTGACACAACATTCAAGATCTACTCTAAATAGTTGATCTATCAAGTACATCTTACTTCTAAGAGTTTTTCTAACTCTTTCTTTACTAATAAAATAATATGAGGATGCATCTTGTGCAATTATTACTTTATGGGTTTGGCATCAGGATGTATAATAAGATGGTGTACAACCAATGTAGGGTCCAAACCTAGCATGTCTATGTAAGCCCAAGAAAATATGTCAATAAATTCCCTTTGAAGGGATCTAAAGATGTCACATTATTCCTTAGTGAGGGATGCACCTAATTTGATCCATTTTAGGTCATCTAGAGTCTTTATGTTGACTTTTGTAGTGTCCTCCACAAGGAGAGTCAAACCATCTTCCATAATGGTTGGCAAATATTTAAATTATCTTGTAATGGCAAAGTTCTTTGTTTGGACAGGTTCGTAAAGTTCCCCTAGGCAAGACAAGTCAAAATCTCCCAATGGTAAGTATGGCCATGTGACAAACACTATTGAAAACTCTTGAATGATTCAGTCTAAGCTATGTTGCTCTTTAGAATTAAACTTTGACCCATAGGCAAGTTCATTATTAGTGGTCTCTTGAGTTATGTATGAGGAAAGGTGAATGTTCCCATGTAATGGTGCCTAAAATAGGTTGTCATCAGAATATTGGCCTATCTCTTTACTTTTACCATGGTATAAAAGAACCTCAAAGAGGTTTTGACTTTGGGACCTTAATATTATATTTAGTTATTTGTGGATAAGGATGTTCACCTATTCTCCAAAATAGGTTATAGGATCTAGTTTGATTAAGAATCTTTGTTTGTGGTATCCCAATAGAAAATTGTCTCCTAGGCCTAAAAAATCAAAAAATGCTTCATCATTATCAAATTTATCTATATGTACTATGGATTCCTATTGTTCCCAAGCTATAAGTTGAGCGTGATATAGAGAAAGTAAATTGTGTCAGTTGATTGGGGTAAGAGTACAAATGGCATGAGTGTCAAACAGATTGGTATTGGCTAGGTCTTAATAAATTATATGATTGGACTTTACTTTGTTATTTTCATCATCATCACTAGTTTTTTCCTTGAAACACAAATAAAATATGTGGGGTCAACCCTAGGTGATTTAAATTTGAGACTATAGGTTCCCTTATATTGAGTCATGGATATTGGTTGAAGTATTCCCTACTTATTTAGACCAAGACCTCATCTTTCATAGCCATAATTATCCATGATCATATTAGGAATGGGATACATGTCATTTTTATAATACTCAACTAGTTTTTCATTATGTAACCATGATTCATCATTTGCAAGTGGGTCTTGTTCTTGGCTAGTGGCTGGTGTGAAAATGATAGGAGTTGGACTATGTAAGTTGCCCTTTTCTTTTTGTTTCCATTTCATGCAAGGTGGCTTAGATTTAGGTCTTCCATATGACTTGGGGTTATGTGGAAGATTGGTAATGTGGAATGTATCATGGGTCAAATATAATCCTAGGTCATTAGATGTGATGGTAAAATGATTAGACATTTCATGAGGTGGCATATGGGAAGATTAATCAAGGGTATCTAGGTTAATGTAATTGGACTCTAACAAATAAATAAGTATTTTTTTATCCTTATACTATTTAGGAATTATATTTAATCCAAAATGGTAGTTATAGCTTTCGTACTCAACCTCTAAATGTTTACAATGTTCATAGAGCTAAAAATCTTTGTGAATGATGACCTCCATGCCTAATTGAAATAAATTGATACATTGGTGCAATGTTGAAGGGATTTCACAAATTTATTGTATCCAAGGTCTACCCAAAATCAAATTATATGACAAATCTAGGTTTAAAACATGGCATATTGTATTGTAGGATAAAGGCACAATGATAAATGACAAGTTGATTGTGCCTTGTGATTCTCTCTCTTCATTGTCATAGGCCTTGATTGTGATCATTTTTGGATAGAGATCATCTAATTTATATTCAAGAATCTTGATGAGCTTAAACGACACAATATTTAGGATTGATCTATTATCTATGAGGACATGATTCACTTTATACTACATAATGACAACTTCAATGTATAACATATTGTTATAAAGGGGGCCAAGGAATGACATATCACTTTGGTCAGAGGTTATCTATTGTCCTAGGGCTATATATCCAACCAAAAATTGGAATTTATCTAGAGATATGTTGTTTGGAACTTGGGATTAGCCAAGGAACTTTGTTAAGTTATTTTGATGGATAGTTGATGTACATAACAAATCTTAAATGGAAATTTTTCCAGGCATCTTGTAAAGTTGTTCCATAATATTGAACATTTTATCCTTCATAGTAATAAATGGCTTATTCTAAGCCAGAATGATGGGTTGGATGGGTACAATGGTAGATGGTTGTGGGCCTAGGATGATAATATTTAACCACCAAGTTATGATTACATAATTGTAATTAGATACAGGACCATCATTTCTAGTAAATGATGGTGGTGAGGGGCTAGATATGATAAGTCTTGGTTGTTTGTGCACTTATATGTGGTCATAGGGTAATGGTGAGTTATCAATATAAGGTCCAAAATTAGTAATCCCTGATTGTTAGTATATGTATTTATAGTCCCAATTCAAGGAAGGATCACTAGCATAGGTTAGTTAATTGGAATCATTTAGTAATGATCCTCTTCAGTTTACACTTGGTATTGGATTGATGGAGATGGTGAAAATGTGACCTCCCACAAGATGACCTACAAATTTTTTATAGTCATATGCAACTGTGTGGTAAGTCTATTGGGTATTAGCATCATTATGGTCCTAGTTCTATCCATTTAGATGACATTAATTTTGTTGTTACTACTTTATTCTTTATTATTGTTGCTACTAGTTATGATTTTTATGTTGTGTAAAAAGGTTTTGATAAATACCTAAATTCTAATTGGATGTAAAAAATCCATTATCCAATGCTATCTCCCTATTTTTTTACATATTTTGAATGAGATGTTTGATTTTCACATAACATCATAGGTTATGTTCATTCTTGTTGTGATTAAACTACTTGGATTTTTCATAATTACTAGCCTAGGTTAGTGTCGATGCTTACGCTTGGACTTGTTCTAATTTTTCCCATTCCCTTGGTTTTAATTATAATTTTGGTTTGATGAGGTTAATTGGATAATACCTTTACTAATAAGAAAATTTTCAATTAGTAAACATTTTTTATGATTTCCTTGAAGGTATATGCACATTACAACTCCAAATGGTAAGATATCTTATTTTGTAAATTTTTGGTAAATATAGTGACTAACTATTTGTCTAGTAAACTATGAATGAAATAGATGGAAAGGGTTATCCACCATTATAGATATCTTGTGAAACTTTCACTAGCCTTCTATTTGGCTTGGGTCAAATCTACCAATGAAATCTCATGTTCAAGATTGTAGGAGAAATGCTACACAAACTTATTTGAAAGGTCATCAAAATTAGATACTAAGTTCTTTATCAATTTTAGAAACCACTCCAAAGCCTATCCTTATAGACTTTGAGTAAACAGTATTAGGATGTATATGTCACTATAAGCCACTTAATAACAAGCAATAATGAATTTGGTTAAATGGATTTTTGGGTCTCCTTTACCCTTGTATTTGTCAAATTATAGTGGTTCATACCATAGAATAAATGGTATCTATAAATACTCCATGTTGAATGGGTAGGAAAAAAATATCATCCAACTTAAACTCTTGGTATATTTGCCATCTTGAATGGTGACAATTGTATCCTTCATTTACTATAGTTCTTGTGCTAAGAAACTAGATGGAATATTGGGTTGAGGTGGAGGTTGGGTAGTCACAGGTGGATTACCTTGACTCGGGTATAATGGAGGCATGGTTTGATATGGAATGTTGGTTTGGTTAGGGAACTGATCAAGAATTTGAAGTCATATGTAAGGATGTAATTTTTGAATTTACATGTATTTTAGTGTGATATTGCAGTTGGAATTCAATATATAGGCCTATTTTTGGGAGAATTATGGTTGGGATAGAAGGATATGGTTTGGATTGAAGTACTATGCCTATTGAGTTTGAGTAGTGACTTGATACCAACTATTCAAATTTAGGTGAAGAAGGGAAACTTTTGAACCAAGGTCCTTTTGTTGGCTATTTGGTATGTTTGGAATAAAAGCCAATTACTTATTAATTATTACTTATGGAATAGTATAACTTCTTGGTTACACAAACACTTGTTGTGATTTAGATGCTTGTAGAGTGTTTGGTATTTATTTCTAACCAATAGACATATGTTATTGATTATAAAATATTTATGATGATAAAGATATGTTGTTATACGACTGAAAAGGTATACTTGTCACTACCTAACAAGGTATAACATTGGTTCCCTTGTTGAAGGTATAATATTAGATTGTGCCTATTATTATGGAATTCTAATCATCACCAGTTATGGTGGAGTAATATTTGTCACATTTTTTGAGGAAAGGCACTTGTTTGGGTTTGAGTTCTTAATCTTTTTAGTTGCATGCTTGATGAAATAGTTGGTTGAGGATTAGAGGTAGCTTCTTGGGGTTGGGATGTAGAATTTCCTAACCCCTACTATTGTGATCCACTTGTGGTGTTACTAGAGGCACTTATTTTGGATTGGTTTTTGATGTATTTAAACTAATTTGGTCTATATTGGATGACACTTACTGTTATCCATATTGTTTGTCACATTTTTCTACATAAAAGTAAAAGACACTTATTCAATAACTAAGGAAATGAAAATGTCTCCAACTAAATTTATTTTCATGAATGGGTATATACCGAAAATATTTTAGTCTATAAATTCAATCAATACTCCTATTTAAGTAGGTAACTTGATGAGATAAGCATTTGACACAACCATGTTATTAAAATTGTATGCTAATTTCAAATAGGTGTAAGATGTTGTTTCCATTTGTATAAAGTGGTCCACCATGAGGTCCTTTCCTATGACAAGTATACATGAATCTTGGTATGACATCATCACTAGATCTTAAGGATTGTTAGTAGAGGAATATTCATTGGTTTGATTATAAGGTATGTTTTAAGGCACTCTAACTAGACTTGGCAAATTTTTGTGCGGGAAGTCTACTAAAAGCTTGGCCCCTACCTCCATGGATCTGATTAAAACTTCATCCTTATTTGTAAGAAATTGATGATCAAAAAATTAGAAATCATATTTTGATTGCATCAAAACATAGTACATATGTTATTAAACTTAGTCTACAATCAAAGGTATGCTAACTAGGTATTGCATTATTTGTTCTTGGTCCTACTCTACGTATAGAGGTGTGTTGACCAAATAGCCAGCTAGAGGATCTTGGATTTTCTCTATATATTGAGATTTTTAAGGAGGATAGGGATACATATCAAAAAATACATGATCACCATAGTGTTCTTGAACAAAGACCATTTATGTGACCAAATTATCATATCATGGATTATACATGGCTCCACTATGAATATAGTGAGACATTTTAAAACCAATGGTAAATATTTCATAAAAAAATTATAGAGTTATATATATTCTTAAAATGAATGTCCAAAGGACAAATGGTTCAAACTTGATCTAACTTGGTCAAAAAGTGGAGTTGTATCTCCAAAATCTCTATGCTAAAACTTGGTGCAAAATAATCTAAAATCAAATGTCTAATGTCAAATGTCTTACACAAAAAGGTCAAGTGGATGAATAAAATTGGAATGATAGACTCTAGGTACAAATTATTTCAAATATGTCTAATCTAAAGAAAACAAAATTGGCTAGGTCTTTTAGAGAAGGCAAAAAAGCTAGGCTCAAAATAGGGACGAGCTAGGTCTTTTGAAAAAGGCATAAAAGCCAAAATTTTAAATAAAATAAGGTATGAGATTTAATCTATCAAAATCTAAAACACTTTGGCATGAACTAGGGATCTATATTTAAACATGAACTTGGTCATTAGGTATAATGAATGAAATAAAAGGTAGATGGAAGATAGGTTATTTCTCCTAAATCTAGACATAAATAATAATTTTCAAATTGAATAAAGAATTAACATAAGTTACACAACCCAAAAGACAAATATCAATGTCTAGGACAAAATTATATAAGGAACATGTAGAAATCAATCAATTTTTGGATTTGAACTTGTCAAAGATAATTAAACTCAACTTTGAAAACTAGGCTTCTTAAAACAAACAATAAGGTAGATAAGAATGGACAGTATAATAGTACTAGGTAAAGACCCTAAAGGCACATGTGGATTTGGTTTAGAAATTGGAATTTCAACACAAGAAAAAGAATTATTTTGAAAGAATTTGAGTAGTGTAATGATTATATCACACTCTAAAGATGAGATCAATATTTTATTTCAATACTTAAAGGCAAAAAGGTTTAAAAATAAATTGGGTAGTATAACGATACCCTTTTAAATCAAATGGAAAACACACATAAATTTTGATAAAAAGACTAAGGCACATACATGATTTTAAATGATTAGTTTAACTCCTCAAACAAAGGAGTGATGTGTACACAACTCATTTTGATGTGGTAAGATAGATAAAAATAGATAGTTTGACTCAAGACCATGCAAAAAAGGATAAATGACAAAAACACCTAAGTGTTGTTATAGGTAAAATCACAAGGGGGTGAATCAATGAGCCCAAATAATCCAAAATTCAATTTTAATATTTACAATTACTTAACCAATTACCACAAGCATTCATGGATAATACATTTCATGTAAAGCAATAAGTAAGAGAGACAATGCAAGTTCAATCACATAACACATGTCTTACATGGGAAACCCTATTGGGGAATAAAACCCACTAAAACCTAAAATTTCACTACTAACATATATAACATGACAAATTTAGACTATCTATAACTGATCAAGGAACTACAATCCCTATTTAGTGAGATACCAATCCCATAAGGTGTAAACCTACCTATCTAGCTGAGCTGAAACAACAAGAACTTTTATCAAATATTACCTTACAAGGAGGATACAACCACATTAGATGCTTATCTATTACAATAAAACCTATGAAAAAATTCCACTTTTTAATTGATTTCATCAATACCTGATGATGGACCTCAGCTTATCTCACTTCACCTTCACTCACACTTCAGACAACAAGTGCACACTTTTGCTAATAGACCTATGACCAATAGGTCATATAAATATTCCACTGTCTATTTTGATCTTCAAAACATCCTTAGGTCATTATATCATTCTTTCACTCCCCCACACATATAATACTCTCTAAATTCACTCCTTATTCTCACTCATACAAGTCTAAAACCCAACATCTTTAGTTTTACTATTTATAGAGAAATATTGATCAACACCATCTTGGTCAACCATTAGGTATGTCTTAACCCTTAATACATATATCATGAAAAGATAAGCCTCAATAAAATCTACATTTTTTGGCCATATCACCTATGGGTCACCCTTAAGTAGCTACACCTTTTAATAAGGCACTTGTAGCTCTTATAGGTCTCATGGAGACCCATTTACCCATTAGGCTCACCTTCAAGTAAAACATTAATATATGACCACTTCTAATTACATAGGTCAATTCCATATGTCCCCTAAGACATCATAAAATGATCATAGTCAACTTATATTACATTTTCATATTCTCAAATAACTCAAACACAAACCTTATATGCATAATCACCATGGATAAACACACTATTAACTTATTAAACATAGTTCATACTCAATATAGATTGATCACACTTACAAAATACCACATAGAGATTCCTCATGGAGTATAAAACAAGTTCCAATAGAAAATTCATTATGAGATATTGATACGCCATCAAAACAAGCTCAAACATCCTTCTTAGATCACTCATAGAACACAGCCAAACATATAGTCAAATTTGGAACACCATAACTATGTTTGTATTCACTTTCAGATATTCTAATCCATATTTACAAATTCACCTTGGAGTCTTATACCACTTTTATTTTTAATACATGAGAAAATTTCTCTTATATCAAAATATATGATCAAAATATAGAGATTTGGTTTTTCCTTTACAAATTCAAATATTTAAATGACAATGGTCACAGTTAAACTTTGGAAACTTTGCTCACATCTTGTGGACTCTAAGATTAGGATAAATACCTCACCATTGATCATGTTGTAGATTTAATGCATATACCACCAAAGAAAAATTTTAAACTTCTCTTACATTGACCTCATCTCATGAAATTTGGGAACATTGACTCAAGGCACTCCATCGATCTCCACAAGATCAATCAAGGTGTAATCAAGCACTGTACACCATTAGATCAATCTATATAAACACCCACTCACTATTGAATCTTTATCCTATAACTTTAATTATAAGTTAAAAAGTATTTACCGTTACTCATTTTTCTTAACATGCATAAGTAATTTTTGATTTGTATGATCAACTGTGCATCATTCGATCTTCATTAGGTCTTAAACATTAACCCTGCTTAGATAGTTGTAACTTTGACCCATTTGAATCTACATGTTCAATTTGATCTGAAAGTAAAAACTCCCATGAACCATTGGATCTCTATTAGGAACAAATATTTAACATCAATCAAATTGACTATGGGTACAAACTACAATATGCATGAGTAGCAATTTTTACACCTAAATAACTTCTTTTGTGCTTACCTACAAGATCTCAAATTTGGATCAAGTGATCTCCTTCCATATTAAAATCTAACCATATGACCTAATTATCTTGGAAATATTATGCATGTGAGATATAATTCCATTAACATGCCTTCTCATAAACTTCTATCATAGAACCAACCATGTCTAAATCTGTTTAGAAGACCAACTTTAATCATCCATATCTTTTATTGTGTTTCATTGTGTGATCTCAAACTTAGCAAAAATGATATATATCAAAAACTCAATAAACCCATATGATCATATTATCTTGAAACTTAACATGTGAAAGATTTAACACCTTCAAAATTATTACTCGGCTCTTTTTGCCACACTATAAAATTGGATAAGTATGGAAAAACAAAATCAATCTACCTGGGAGCCCAACTTTGCATATGCATATATTTTTATGCACTACATCACATGATCTAGAATTAAGTGAAAATAAATTAGGTCTAGGAATAAATAAATGCATATAATCACATTCTCTTAAAATGTCCACATATGCAAGCTCTGACCTCAATAACATGCTTACTTAGCTCTTTCTGACCATATTGCAAATTTGGCTAAGTATGGGAAAACAATGAAATCCAACTAAGAAACCAACTTTGTACCCTGATAACTTTGCTCATGCTTCAAAACATGACTTGAGATCTAGAAAATAAAAACTAGGGACTCTAATGATCAAAACCATATAACTATCTCCCCTTGACTCCTTCCTACATGGCAATGACGACACATCAAACTACCAACTCATCTTTTATGCCATTAAACCCAAAGTGTCTAGATGAAAATTATGATCAACCAGATTAATTCTAATTTTACACACAATATCTAAAATCATGGATCATATCTTATAGGACCACTTTCACATGTTTAAATCTCCATACTAATCCTTGATCCTCTCAAGCTATGTCAATAATAAAGATCAACCAACCATACATAAAACACACTTAGAAAAAGCACATTTAACACTTTGTCATTGTCACATATAAGAACATTGAACACTTTGTCATTGCCATATAGACTATAAATTCACTTCATCCACTCACTAGGGAACCTCCATAACACCACTATGACATCATCATGATAACTCTCCAACAAGTGTGATATCCTAAATCCTAAAACTAACAACGCTGCATTATAATGTCAAATTATATCAATATACTCACTCTTAAGAAGATTTTATTATTTACTCAAAAAAGTAAAAGTGCATTAAAAGTAGGGTTTTTATGCTCCCTCTTCTCTCAAGAGTTTTTACTATGACATGGAACTTCAAGCTACTCGCCCTGGATCAATAGTATGTCCTTTATAAGTGGGGTTGCTTTATATCAATTTTTACTCATTTCTATATGGTCCCAATTATGGATAACATAAGAGATGCTCACATCGAATGGATCCACATAAAAAAGATTGTGTTGCAAAGGTCTTGTGATTTTCACAACCAATATATCCATTACTTTCTCAATTTAGTGTGATGTCTAAGTTGATCATATGTTATGAGGGTATCAGTCATTAACGTAGGTATTTTAATTTCTTAAATTACCATCCTAGTGGTTCACCTTCTCAATTTATATACCCAACCATGGAGTGGGGTTAAAATTATGTCAAGATATGAATTCTCAGGTCAACATTTACCTCAAGAACCCATGAGGAGTTGATGAACTCCTGATCACAAGCTAAGATTAATGAAAAAATAAAATTAGGTGAAAAGACTTTATGGTTGTTTTAGGGTCACTCAAACCATATGGATTTGGTGAGAACCTTAGTAAATTTATTTACACACTTTTGGAATAGATCAAAAATGGAAAATAATGGGCATTTTTTATCACCTGAGTTCCCTAAAGGGGATAGGGGAAGAGCATACACATGTTACTTGGTTTGTTCAAAAAAACAATTTTCAACAAACAAGCATAAAATACACAACTCTTAGGAGTATGTAATTAAATGTGAAAGTTCATTTTAGTTAATCAAAATTAAATATGATGTGAAATTTGAGCCCCTTGGCATTAGTTGAAAAATTTGCAAAAACCTCAAAAAAAACTAAGGTATTGAAAATAACTAAGTTCATTTTAAACACCAAAGACAAAGTGTGTAAGATTTAATCATGTTCAAACTTGTTTTTTTCCACCTTAGGACATGTAATTTATTTGAGGGTTTGCCTTATTAGAATCCCAAAAGTGTATGTTTAAATAATATTTCAAAATTAGCACTTGGGTTTCCTATTTTTTAATCTCAAAGTGATCGATGTCAATTTATAGAGATTGATGTGAATTGATCTGGACATGGATTGGCATCGGTAAATAGAGATCAATGTTAGTTCTTTTAGAAAAAAAGGAAAACACAATATGTTTTTTCACAAAAATATCATTAGTAAGATGAACTTAAAACCAAATATCTCTCTAAATACTGAAGGAAAATGGTTAAATAGACAATATTTAGTCCTCAAAACATAAAATCAAGATCATAAGAATCAAGAAAAACTCAAGTTGGTCACATTTCTATCGTGCCCTATTCTTCACATAGGGATTGATGTTAGTTCTGGGAGAATAGATGTTAGTCTTTGTGTAACCTGTGTGTTGCTAAAATAATATAATTATGTAAAAAACAAAGTTAAAACTCAAATTTTAAAGAGTCTTGAGCATCCATTATCAAAACTAAAAGCAATAGATTAATCTCCTTGGTTGTATAGGATACTTGGTCCCACCAGTTGTGCCATTTGTGATCAAAAAGTCTAAGAAGGGAGGTTAGTATAATGTTATTTCAAGAAATAAAACTCAAATAAATACACTAAGACTTACACTCCTAGCTTAGATACTAGGGAGATATTAATAAAAAAACTAAATTAAAGCACAAAAAAACAAAAAAGACAATAACTCTTTTACATTATTTGGGATCTCCAAATGGCTTTGTTGAATGGCTAACTCATCTTGTGCATCAATAAGTCTTTCGCAATGAATCTTTCTTGGCTCTTTCTCTCCTTGGAATCATGGCTTTCATGTTGTTTGGCTTAAGATTTGAGAATTATAACACTAATAATACCAAATATTTGAAGTCATTTATGCATAATAACTTCTCACCAAAAATATCTTATGGTTAAATAGGCATGCCCTTGTAATTGTAGCCCTAAGAATTAAATCTCACCCAAGGTGAGTCAAGGTTGAGTTTAGACTTAGAATGGGTTAAAATTAAATCTAGGTGAGTTAGAACTAACTCCATTAGAGTTAATAGTTTTCAAATAATTATGATTTGTAATTACTAGGCATGGATCTCAAATTAGACATTTCATGATATTTTCAAAGATCTTGACAGCTTATAAAGGCAGTGATGAAAGGCTAGGATATCTTAAATTTTTGAATTTATTTTTTTAGATTTTCATTAATTTTAAATGGATAATTCAACTAGGCATTTAATATTTTTTATCTCTTTCAAGATTTTATCAAGTGTGTAGGTTCCCTAATTAATAGGTCCATAAGCCAAATTTATAGTTGTGATGTTACAAGTTGATTAGGGATGAATCCATGAGAGATATTGTAGCATATGATAAAATATCATAATTAGCAATGTCTCAATGTAATTCTAAGCTTTGATTAATGATTCACATGAAAATTTGGGATGCTCAGTGATTCCTAGGCTTAATTTAGAATGGTTGGTATTGATTGGTCTTAATTCCAGTCAGGAGCTAGTTGTGGTCAAGTTTAGGTGTCTACAATAAGACTTGAATAAATTTAACTCAAAATAAGATTTTGAATTCTAAATGTGATCTAAATTTACATTAAAAACATAATAGTATGATTTCACACAATAAGAAAAGTATGAAGTGTATGCATTTGACCAATATGGGACATATAAGGGCACAAATGTGACCAAAACATGGATAGAGTAATGATACAATTTCACACAAGAAAAGGGTATTAAATGTATGTATTTTGAACAAGGTAGAATGGAAAAATTTGACTATAGTAATGAAAAAAATAACACCTCTTAGTGTAAGTATAATATGACAATGTTTAACCAAATAAGGACTCAATCAATCTCATCTTATACTAGAAATTGACATAGGTTTAGGGGAAAATCACTTATCCTTTTGATATACTTACTTTTGATAGGATAAAATTTAAGATTCTTTGAAAGTGATTAATTATTATATGTTATTGTTAGGGTTTTTACACCCCCTTCTCTCAAAAAGTCATATGTAAAAGACAATCTTTTGGATTTATTACCTTTGAATCCCTACATCAGTGATAACTCAACAAAAATAGGTTTCTAGTCTAAATTTTTGTTTTCTAAAACCAAATGGTCCTGATATACTTTATGGGATTAATGCATCCACTAGTTTATTACTTTTCCCTTTCTTGTGCTTGATGGTGAAGATAAATTTTTACATGTACTCCACCCATTTGACATGTCTTTGGTTCAACTTAGGCTAATTAGATATGAATTGAAGTCCATGGTTATTTGTGTATACAATGAAATCATTTGGCATAAGATAATACCTCCACTTATTTAATGCTTGCATCATGGCATAAAAATCCAAGTCATAGGATGAATACATCTTTTTATCATCATTCAACTTATCACTAAAGTAAGATATAGGTCTTCCCTCTTGGCTTAGGACATCCCCTATGTCTACACCACTTGTATGACACTCTATCTAGAATATTTTATTGAAGTCTAGAAATACTAGTCTTGGTTGCTCTATGATCCTTAGCTTCAATTATTGGAAACCTTTTTCTACCTACTCATTCCAAACAAAGTTTTTCTTGTCTCCCTTGATAGTGTTAATGATAGGAGCACATATTCCACCAAATTTTATTATAAACTTCCTATAGAAACTTGCCAAACCATGAAAACTTCTTACCTCTCCTACTATCCTAGGTGTTGGCCACACCATGATTGCCTTCACCTTATTATTGTCCATCTTTATCATGCCTTATGAAATTACAAAACTAAGGTATAATATCTCCCTTTACATGAAGTCACACTTCTAGCAGTTGATCAATAACCTCTGTTCTTGTAGCCTCCTTATTACCAACTCTAAAGGATGAAGTTGTTCTTCTTTACTTTGCCTGTAAATTAGTACATCATCCAGATAAACTATTAAAAAATTGCCTATAAAATATTTCAAAACCTCATTCATTAATATCATGAAAGTACTAGGTCCATTAGTCAAACCAAATGGCATGACAAACCATTCATATAAACCTTCATTTGTTTTAAAAGTAGTCTTCCACTCATCACCTTCTCTAATCCTTATCTGGTAGTAGCTACTCTCCAGGTCTATCTTGTAAAAATATCTTTCTCCACTTAAGCAATCCATCAAATCCTCCATCTTAGGAAGTGGAAACCTATAACTTATATTAATTTTATTGATGGCTCTAGAATAAATGCACAACCTCGATTCACCTTCCTTATTTGGCACCAATACCATGGGTATTGCACATGGGATCAATATCTCTTTGATCAACCCTTTGTCAAGTAGCTATTGTACTTACCTTTTGATCTTAGCATTCTCTTATGGGGTCATCTTATATATAGCCCTATTTGGTAGACTAGCTCTAGGTACAAATTCTATATGGTGTGTTATGATCCTCATTGGTGGCAATGTGTTGGGTAGCTCATTATTAACTATATCAACATATCTCTCCAACATTTCTTAAATATATAAGGGTATCTCATTGATTCTAGTGGCTTTCATAATAGTACTAGGCTTAGTGACTAATTCAAAGCCTATTTCTTCTTCATGCATGGCATTCAAGAACTCTTTTCCACTTACCATCATCACATGTGAACCAACATATTGATCATTCTCTTTATCCTTCAAGGGAAAAAAAGTATAAATAACTCCATCCTTGGTCAAGGTATACATATTATTTCTTCCATCATGAGTATTTTGTCTATCATATTGCTAAGGCCTTCCCAAAAGCACATGGTACACATCCATGAGGATGGCATTACAAAACACCCTATCCTTCTATATTATAGTTTTAAACTCTAACAAAAAAAATTCACTAACCAAGACTTTATGTACCTTATTCAACCGTGACACCTTATATGGAGTGGGGTGAGGTAGTTTCTTTATCCCAAGCTTGTTAACCATCTCTATTGAAACAAGGTTGTCCATACTTATTGAATCACTGAATATCTTAAAACACTTACCTTGGCATTTACATGATGTCCTAAAGAGAGTTTTCCTTTTTGGTGGCTCCCTCTCTTTGGTTGGTTTGATCAACACCCTCCTCATGAGCAATGATTCTCCCACTTCAAGCACTACCATTTGCGATGGAGAACAAACACTCTCTCCATCTCTTCCTTGTGAAATTTGATTTCTTCCTTCATTCCTTGGGCTTCTTACTAGCTAGTCCTCTAGACATTCCCAATGATTTTTCCCAACATACTTGTTACATTTAAAATATTTACCTATAAACCAATTGGATCCTCTATCCCTTGATGAGTATCCACCTATATTGTAAGGTCTCCTACCTCTAAATCCACATCTTGATTGAATGGATTGCTCTTGTGAAGTGTTTGATTCAATTTCAATATTTATTTGTGAGGTATGTATACCCCTTGTTTCCTTATACCTAATAAAATCCTACCCTTTCCTCTATTCTACTGATTATGCATTTTATTTAACTTATATTTAGCCTTGAGTGCAAATTGATATCACTCCTCTAGTGTTATTGGGTTCATAAGTGCTAACTAATATTGGATATTATATCATAATCCATTCAAATACCTTACCAATTTCTCTTTATCTACCTCAACATGACCAAACCTGATGGTCAGCTTATAAAACTCCTCTATGTATGCCTTCACACTCATTTCCTTTTGCTTCAGGTTCTATAATTATCTAAACAAGTTTGTCTCATAATCATCTAGAAAGAACTTGGATTTGATCTTGGCAACCATCCTATCCCAAGAAGTGATCTTATTCTTCCCCTTATTTCTTCTCTCATCTTGTATAAAGTCCCACCATAATGAATCATGTCCTTTCAACTTGGTTCTTGAAAATTTGACCTTCTTGTCATCAGGTACCTCTTCATACTCTAAGTATTTGTCTAACTCATTCACTCAATACATTAGTTCATCTCCATCAAGACCTCATACATAGGTGGGAAATTTCACCTTTATCTTGGAACCCTGACTCATGATCACCTTTACGAGTTTCTCTACACCTTGATCTTTAGGCCCTTCGACTATCTCTTCTCCCTCTACCTCTTCTTAGTCTTATGAGTCATCTTCCCTGTCACTCATGTCCCCTATTAGGATTACACTTCTTTGGTCTATTTCTATATCATATATCCTTTCATCAAAGTAGAGTCACATGTCTCTCAACTTTTCCAACACATCTTAGTCCCCTTGGTTCCTTGTTACACCTTCTCTATTTCTCTTAGGTGGCATTGTGGACCTTTATGTAGGTAATTTGTCAAACAAGTATCAATTTTTATCTTTCCCCAATAATATTCTCTCTCCCACTTATTATCAAGTATAAAAAGTTGGATTTGATACCAAAATTATGTAGAGACACCTTTCCAAAATTTTAAACGTAGCACTCTTATCCAATCACACTATGCACTTCTCCCTTCTACCAACCCTTTTTAAACCATTTTCGTAATGGCATAGAAAAAATACAATAAATTTTGAGAGACCAATCAATATTATAAGTAAACTTTAAGGATATATACTTATGGTTTAAATTTCAAGTCTCCAATCATCCATTAGGTCTACTTTATCTATTTAGGCTTTCACAATTAGCCCTCTTTAGACCTATTTTCCCCTTTGTCCTTGAAATTCCATACTACCAACCCTATAAAATCTTGTAACCTAAATAATTTTTTATAGCATCTCAATATTTATTATATTACATATTTTTAATAAATTTGGTTGGTTATAATTTTTAATAATGTATAAACCCTAGTTTAGGGCTTTTGGTTGACTAAGATAACTTGAGGACACTCAAAAATGGATTTTGATTGAAATGAAGAATTTCAAGAGAACAAACCATATTATTTAGATCTATCTAGACATTATCCATAATTACTTATTTGTGGTAGGTGTCATTCAATCCATTTTCTAATTCCAGTCACATAAATATGATTGACTGTGAATAATGATTGATCAACTATAGGTCTGTTTGGTTCTAAAGGACGTCAAATTCATAAATATCAAGAAAAATTGGATTAAGAATATTTAAAAAACACTCTAAAATCATGATAAAACCACTCATAGTCTTTATATCTCAATTTGAAGTGATTTTTAGCAATAAGATATATACACAAAATGCTTATACAAAAATTTTAATAGGAAACGGGGTTCCCAATCAACTTTTTGAATAATGACCAACCTTTGTAATATTTATTTAGAGAAATTACTTCATTAGGAAATTTTACACATATATAATTGTGTTTATAACATGGTTTTATATGGATTTAAATTCATTCAAGCACTAAATCTATATACCAATCTACAACTTACCTAGATGATAAGCTAAAATAGGGGCCTATTTATTGTCTTCTTTAAATACAAACAATTGAAAAATCAATAACATAAAGTATAACCTCAAAAAAAATTAATACTCATATAGTAACATATATCAATGCTTTCTATTTCCAAATATAAACACATTTTACCACTCACTACCTACAATACAATCGAAAAACTTAGAAATAGGGTCTACCACTTTATTTTTCTTGAATAGGGCTAACTTGTTTCTCTCTCCTTCAAAATTTTGATTCAATAACCACCAAATAACTGATTCCACCTCGAAAATATATGAATTGTGTATGAATACAACCATTTTTTTCTACTTGGATGAGGTGGTCAATGTTATTTGACCTCTTCGAAAATGTGACCAAGACATCAAAAATGATAAATTAAAACATGTCACATTAGACCCTCGGAATTGATTTAATGGGTATGTAAACACATTATAACCCTATTCACAAGCTATACAAACAATGTTTATACCCCTAAAAGTCCTAACCATACACAAAAATAATAAAAATTTAAATGATAAGTTTTGGTAGGAAATTCAAATTTGAAAATTTGAACTATCTAGATGCATGTCTAAGCTATCAAAATGGAAACTAAACATGATTGAGTCCTTAAAATTCCATCCAAAAATTTTATAAACCTACTTAATGAAAAAAAAATCCAAAATTTCAAAATTTACTCCTTAAGAGTGATGCTCCTGCATCAAGTTTCCTAGATATAACTCTAGAGTCATAAAAAAAACTCTATCAAGATAACAACATGAGATGTTAGAGAGTAATGAATAAACAATAGCTAAGGATCCTTAGGGTTGAAACCATTAGATTGCCTAAAAAATTGGCAAGGATTGATTTTAAAGGTGAGGTAGGTGATCTAATTATACTATTAGATAGGATTACTGGTAATCTTGATGTAAAGAACTTCTAATATTGGATGCACCAATATATTTGGGTGATCCACTAGAACTAGAACTACATCCTCTAGGCATAGATCATCAATGACTCCATCCAAAAGTGGTTGATGGATGTTCAAAACATAAGGAAATTTTATATTTATTCTTATCTAGTTTATATATTGGCCAAAGGGAAAGTTTTCCCTAGACTAAACATAATAGCTAGCCAGGCAAATAAAGTATTCAAATATTACCCTAACCTCACTCTTGAGGCTAGTAGGCAACACTTTAGGAGAGTCAATGATGCATTCATCCACTATATCATAGTTATGTTTGACAAAGAACTAGAGAAGAAGATATTTTCTGATGCCACCACTTTAAAGATCACTAATTGGGGTTCTTATTTCATACAGTTCCCCACATACTCATACATCAAAGTATGTGGATTCAATAGTTGTCCTTACACCCTCCTAAGGTATGTGAGTGACAAATGGGCATTAATGGAGCTTTTGAGGCAACTAGTTGAAACTCACAAGTTATTATCTAGCAAACATAAATTGAGAATTCATTTCCCCATCAACATAAGAAGGTATACATACCATTTTATGGCCAAAGATAAGTGTACAAAGGATAAAATGATAAAAATAACCTTTAGATCCTTGAAGGTAAGTCCATTTTATGATTTTAATGGAAACATTACTAGTACACTAGGAATATCCACATATTCCCATGTCCCTCACTATGAATACTAATGGGAGGATTTGGAAGATGAAGAGGAAGTAAGACTAAAGGACTACTCTAAAATGACCCTTGATGAGGTAAGGTCTTAAATATGGCATCAGTTATTGAGGACTTGGTTGAAGATGAGTCTTAAGCAGACAAGGTCTACCATGAGAACAAAATCTATCCTTTACCCCTTCTAATAATAATGTGGTCTATCATAAGTATTTCTCTATAAAGGATAGAACCATCAACATAATCAATAGAACAATCAGTTGGCCTAGAAGTAAAGGGGTCCAAGAGGCCAAAGAAATAGAGATAATTAGTGAAAAACTACTAGAACTTAAGGATAAGGGAATACTACCATGAGCAAAAGGTTCTAGTGGTGGAGCACTCCCAAAATAGGTAGATAGGCCAAAAATATCCCATAAGAGAAAGAAGAAATCAAAGGCCAAGAGGGGACAATCAAGAAACTAAATAGCAATAGTAGATCAACCAATAGTTATTTCATCTAAGGATATAGCTACAATTAAATAAATAATAGTTTTAACCCCCATCTCAGTTATAGTTTTGTAGTCGTATAAAATGTGAAAATTGGTAACTTGAGTGTGGATTGTGACACCCAACCCATAGTTCCCTCTTGCTTGCTCTCATGACCCTCCTAAGCACCTTTTCACTAGTTCTTAGTCATCCATAGCCTTCTAGATAGTGACCCCACTTCCTTTAGGTAGATTTTCCCATGAAAAATCCATCCTCTTATGTCTTATACCCTCAAGACAATAGTTCCAAACTTGGACTATAGCATCAGACCCTAGGGTGTCCATTTATAGTGCTCTTATCCAAATGCATTTTTAGCTCCAATGGTCATTTCCTTTAGATTCCTATCCTTATTATTGTTGACCTAATGTGAATACATTCAAACCATGACCAATAGATCTCTATAAAATCATGTTCAAAGCTCATTTATAAGGGGTTGAAAAATATCAAAAAGTAAGCAAGACTGTGCAGGCATATTTCCTTATTCTCTACATACAACCATCTAATATAACCATAAACTTATTCAAATCCTTACACCAGTCTCTAGCAACCTTAAACACACCTAATTTTATCATTTTACATTTTCATACACAATTTCATAAAGCACATAAAGTGGGAGAACTACATATGGTTTGATCCCTCTTTGAAGTATTGGTATGTAGGTAGTGTGCCCACAAAAAAGGGTGTGGATACATGTTCAGTGCATCTTACACACACTAATCCCCCCCTCTTTCTCAAATTTTGTCAAAGCATCATATATTATAGGTTTTGAAGACTAAATCAGACATCTAACATCTAAAATTTCATAGGTAAGCTCATACAGGGACAATGAACAAAACCCATAAAGTTCAGGTCTCCTAGACAACAATGATAGAAGAGGTCTATAGCACCAAACCCTAGGGTGTCCTATTTTGGAACTCCTATCCTTTTATAAAATGAAATCTAGACCCTGATTTGTAACACTATCCTTGTCCTGTATAGCAAATTTTAGATCCTATCTTAGCTATCATAGTCTATTTCTAGCTAATAATAATTTTCTCCACATTTATTGCTTTTGTTAAAAAGCGTCAAATTAAAACTACATTATAAAAATCATTATCTTAATTATTTAAATATTATTTAATGATTTAATCAACTCAAAACCTTAACTAAATTAGGAATAGGACTCCAATATTACCAAAATAGTTAAATCATTTAGTGAACTCAACTTACTTTATTTGTGCATAAAAACCCTAGAAACCTTAGGGTAAATTCCTTGCTAATTTTTCCAATAATTTTCTAATTTTTTACTTGCATATTTAAATCAAAAATTTAATTTAATTTTAAAAATTCCATAGTAATTTAAAAAATATATTTTTATTCCAAACCCTAGTTGCATACAGTAGGTCCTTTCAAATCAAGAATTTTCTAATGATTTTTTGATTTTTTTACATGCATATTTAAAAAAAAAATTATCATTAATTTTTAAAATTTCATAGTTTTTTAAAAATATCATCTTATGCAAAATGCTAGTTATGGTCCTTTCAAATCAAGAATTTTCTAAAAAATTTCTGATTTTTTACCTACATATTTAAATAAAAAATTCACCTTAATTTTTAAAATTCCTTAGTAATTTTAAATTAAATCATTTTAAAACACCCTAGTTACATATACTAGGTCCCAATTGATTTTGAGGTATCACCTTATATCTCAAATCAGATTCCACATAAAAAAAAATGGATCTCACTTATTTACATATATTTTTTACATTTATTGAAAATAATAAAGAGACCATACTCGATCCTATCATGTACATGAATGATTAAATTAACCATATTTTATTATAAAGTTTAATTATTTGTATTTCATGCTTACTTTTCATAATATGGAATGATATTAAGAGAGTTATTGTTAAACATGTTAAGATACCTCTTGCCTCACCTCCTTTGGATCCTCTATCCCATGCTGAGTTATGTTGCATGGTCTATTTTACTCTTCCCCAAGTCACTACTCATCACCAAAGAGCCCACTTGACACCCTTTATCAATCCACCACCTTGACCTATCAATTATATTCACTCTCCTCTCATAGCTACTACTAGTCCTATATGAATAGTAGATAATGTGGTTAGAGAAGTTACTCAACATACTACCATGCCCTCCTTGCTTAGTCAAGAACCCCAAAACCCTCCTATTCCTTCCCATCCTAAGCCCAACCTACCCACATAGGAAGATCTACACAAGGCATATGATATTGTTGATCATTTGAGAAACACACTAGTTTATTAATATTTCCATGTTATAATTATTTTAGAAATCCAATGTGTTTAAGGACATTCTTTATCAAGCACTCAATCAGAATTATATACTAATTGATTCAGAGCCTTCTTATTTTACATCAATTTTCAACACATTAAAAACTTTACAAGATGCTATTTCTTTTGATCATGAGGACATACCATCCCGAATAGTTATTGATCAAAATTTATAGCTATTCATACAAGTACAAGTCAAAACCAATGTAATTAAGAGAGTTATAGTTGATAGTAGTTTTAGACTTAATATATGAAATATTACATTCTTATAGACCATGGTCATAGATATGGTACCCATAAAATAGTCATATAAGAATATTAGAGGGTTTGATGATATACCATGACAAACATTGGGCACCATTACTTTAAATATCATGGTAGGGCCTAAAACCCTCTCTACATAGTTCTAAGATTTGCCAAGTCCTCTTCATTATAATCTTTTACTTGGACAGCCTTGGATACATGTTATGGGGGTAGTTCCTTTCACTCTTCATCAATGTGCTAAGTTTCTCCATGAAGGATACCTATACACATGCACAGTAGATTATCAACCATTTATATATTATCAAATTATAGAGTCATCTTCAACTATTTCTCTAGATGATACACCTCATATCATAGTTTAATCACCACCTCATCCCATTTCTCTTGATCAGATACATACATATGAGGTAGGAAAGTCTAGCACATCTAGTACTCCATTTACAGTTGTGTCCTTAGCTCTAGATACTCAGTCAATCATAGTAGCTTCAGTAGTTCCAACTACTCCATCAGTTATAGTTCATATACCTATTACAATTATACTCTCATTGATAATAGTTATAGTAATACCAATTGATTCTATAGTTACAATTACTCTGATAGTTATAGATACTACCACAACACCACTATATTCTACTACTATAGTTGATGAGACTCTCATAGAAAAGTTACCCCTTATGGTTAATTCTAAGTTTCCATATGTACACAATGTTGATATAGATTCCCAAGCTACTTCAAATGATGATACAACACCCAAATTTAGAGACGAATATTTATATGGATTGAGCTTTACACAAGTTGGCCTAAGAGAGTACCAAGATGACTCTAGATCTCTCATTAGACATTCTACACCACTCTTAACATCTCACACTACACTCTCAACATATAATCCAAATTCAAATCCATAGATAGATCACTTGGCACATATAATTTACATGGTTACTTCTATGGATATAGAGCCAATCATTCAGATTTAGGTAGGCAACACATAATATCAACCATAGATTATATTATATATTTTACTCAATCATGGATTAATCACACGACCTATATTATGACAAAGATTTATTATCAAGTTATCATAGTAAGATGGTTGCCCATTTTATCTTTTTCATAGGATCATAGGCCATGATACATAATCATATACAACTTTATAATAGATATTGGAAAAACTATAGGTTCAAGGTATTATTTAGATTACACCACCACCAACAACAACTTCACCACTTCCATTGAAGCCATCTACTACCAAAGATAAACATCTTAGAGGAGACTCAACATCTTCACCACCAAAGCAACCTTCAATTTGTTGTTGATAGGATGACACCATTACAAGTGATAGATCTCTAACTACATAAAGACATAGATCTTATTGACATCTAAGGAGATAGCCACCATGCATATAGAATTAATGTCACATGATGATACTTATGATGATGATATTGAGGCATTTGATGATGTTCATAATCATTCCTTAATCTCCATCCCCAATGAGCTCCATCTTAGGACCCTTCACCCCTTTAGCATAGTCATTTTCATCATTATGTACATATTGCTTATTTTAAATTTCTTGTATATAGATTCATTTCAATTATTTGTACATAGTTTATTTTTACTTACTTATACATAGCTTCTCAGTATTTCTTGTACATAGTCCCCTCATGATTGATTATACATAGCATAGTTTAAAATACCAAAAAAATTCAAATATATCAAAATGCCAAAAACATTTAAATATATCAAAATTCAAAAAAATTCAAATAATTTAAAAATACAAAAACATTTCAATTGTATGCATTATCCATGTTTTACATTTATACTACCATGCTAGATTTACATTTGCTATTCTATGCTTTTTTTTCCAATTTATCTACATTACCATGATTCACTTGATCTCCTTTGAGTGTGTGTAGTGGTATCTAGATCCTTGATTGGTTTACATTACCCATTCAGGGGGCATCCTACTTATACATTCTAGATGTACATCAATATATCAACCCACCAGGGGCATCTTCTATATGAATAAACCATCTAGGTTATGTCATTCTTACACCACACACTCTATTTATCAATGTTGATGTACATTACTTACTAGCTTACATATATTACTCTATCGACACGCACTAGTATATAGAACTTGTGTATTTCTTAGAATATACCTAGTCTTTTACTAACATGTCCTGCATATTTTCACTTCTTACTTTGATTAGTTAGATGCAATTATATTTATAGTATATTTACATGCTTTCCTTACTTGGTTTACTTATCTAGATGTGATTTTATTTCTCAATTCCTATTTTGTCTCTTATATGTGCCTTAGGACATTTTACAATGTCCTTTACTTCTATTCTTGTGTGTCCTTTAGGACATTTGCCAATGTCCTTTGTTTGTACTCTTCTATGTGCATGTACCCCTTATGCCAACCTTGATTTTTTCAATTGTATATGTATGTGGCATTTGAACATGCCTTGTATGCTTGCTTCCTAGCTTGAGTGACATGTGCCCATGTACCTTGTTTCTTTGGCCTCTTGGCCACTATTGTATGCTTCTTGCTTCTTACCTTGCATGTTTCTTGCTTGATTACTTTTCAATTGTTTGTAATGCCATGATCCACATCATACATTATCCTACTTTCTTGGATGCCATGATGGACATCATGCTCCATCCCTCCTTGAAAAATAATAACTAACCAGACTTCCAGTTCTAGTTCATTATATTGCATAGGCTATTACATTGTTATATCTATCTGGGCATACCTATGTTGATCTAACAATCTCCATTACAAACCATGCTATATCTTGAGACATCTTATCGATTATCATTTATATATCATGTATTCTCATATAATAATGCACTTACAGGGATCTTTATTCGAAGGATAGTCATTACAAGGTCTTCATTCCTACCCTCAAAAGAGGGGGAAATAAATAGGTGTTTTGTCATAGAGATTAGAGATCCCATCAATAAAAAAAATCAGCATTTAAGACACTCAAAATAATATCCAAACTTTAAACTAGGTAGATAGTGAAAGTTATAGAATAGTCATCAAAATCAACTTAGGACAATAGTGCCAAGATTGGAATACAATGCCAATTAGAAGGGTGTTTAATTTTGGTGCTCCTATCTAAATAGGAAAAAAACTAGATTTTCTAGAAATAGGTAGAAAGGTAAGTTTATCTATAATTTTACACATTCAACCCAATTTAGATTTAGTAGTTTTAGTATAGTTTTTATAAGATAATCTAGATATAGGGGGAATCATGGATGGCATGATGGATCTCACTTTCAATTTTAGATTAGGTAGTTGGCATAAGTTTCAAATCAAAATCTATGTTTTAGACACCAGTGATTGAGGGCAATGTCCATGGCACATTTTACTTATTTTCTTTCTAAGTTTAGTATATTACACAGGAATTCTCAATAGTTGTGTGCCTTATTCCATCTACAGGTGGTTAGCATCATTTTTGAGTGGCTTCCACATAATCTTATTACACAATTGCAAATTGGTTTTCATACAAGTGTAATCTCCAACATTTTTTTGAGTTGGCCAAGAGTGGCCTAATTTCTAGCACATATTTAGCTATCCACACCACATTATTAGATTACAGATCATTCATGGGCTTTAAGAACCATCAAATATGACACACATTCATACAAGTATTAGTTCATAGCTTAACTTCATGGGGCAATGACAGAAATAAAGGACTAGATAGCCTTTGTATTATTGATCCACCTACTTAGAGGGATTGGAAACATAGTACAAACATCGATTAACACATGTGGGATCACCTAGATTCACTTATTGGTTGAATATGGAGCCAAAGTGCTAACCTTTGCATTATTGAGCCACTCTTGAGTAGTTGAGAACTCAGATCCATTCATGATATTACTCTTGGTTTAACACATACCTAGAATTACTCAACATCATCTAGCATCACTCAACATCACAATGGATTTTATATTGGTTTGTATACCTAGTGAGGTGTATTTATTCCTTTTTCTTCCTCTATCTCTTACCTAAATTTGTACATTTTTATTTTAGGTATAGTGCATCTAGTAAAAAATTATCTACTCTTTATTTTCTCTTACAAATTTACACTTCACAACATGCTCTCTCTACACACACCTAACATCATATAACTTCATGAGTTCCACCCTTACAGGTAAGTTTAGGTATGCTTTCTATTTTAAGTTTATCTTAGTATTTCACTTTGATACATCACTAGAATAAAATGGGGAAAATTTAGTCATATAAAATGTGAAAATTGGTAACTTGAGTGTGGCTTATGATACTCAACCCATAGGTCCCTCTTGCTTTCTCTCATGACCCTCCTAAACACATTTTCATTGATTCCCAATCATCTATAGCCTTTCAGATAGTGATTCCACTTCTTCCAAGTATATTTTCCCATGATAAATCCATCCCCCCAAGTCTTTTACCCTTAGGACACTAGCTCCCAACTTAGACTATAGCATCAGACCCTAGGGTGTCCATTTCTAGTGCTTCTATCCAAGTGAATTTTCAGCTCCAATGGTCATTTCTTTATGAGTCATATCATTATTATTATCATCCTAACACATATATATTTTACCCATTTCCAACATATCTCTATAAAATCCCATTAAAAATTCATTTATAAGGGGTTGTAAAATATCACAAAGTGAGTAAGAATACAAGAAAGACTACTTAGGCATATTTACTTATTCTCTACATATAACCATCCAATATATCCAAAAGCTTATTCAAATCCTTACACAAGTCCCTAAACACCTCAATCACACCCAATTTTATCATTTTATATCTTCATACATATAATTGTACAAAGTACATCAAGTGGGAGAACTATATATGGTTTGATCCCTCTTTAGAGTATTGGTATGTAAGCAACATGCCCACACAAGGGGTGTGGATACAAATTCAATGAATCTTAAACACACTAATCCCCCCTCTTTATCAAATTTTGTTAAATCATCATGGAGACTAGGGTTTGAAGACTAAATAAGCTCTACATGGAGTTTTATAGACATCCAACATTTGAAATTTCATAGGCAGGCTCATACAAGGACAGTAAATAAAACCCAAAAAGTTTGGGTCTCCTACACAATAGTAGTAAAAGAGGACTATAGATCTATACCCTAGGGTGTCCTATTTTATTACTCTTATCCTTTCATAAAACAAAATCCAAATCTTTATTTGAGACACTATCCCAATCTTGCACTAAAAATTTTAGATCCTATTTCAGTTGTCTCAATTTATTTCCAGATAAGTCTCATTTTCTCCATAATTATTACTATTTTTATAAAGGTTTAAACTATAATTAAATTATACAAAATATTAGATTAATTATTACAATATGATTTAATAATTTAATTAACTCAGATCCCACTAAATTAAGAATAGGATTCTAATATTCCCAAAATAGTTAAATCAAGTTTCAACTCTCATCTCAATGATACTCTTTCCACTTATCTCTATCATTTCTACTGATATAAAACCTCCTCCTAATATCTTTATTTATCATTCACCTCAAATTACTCCACCCCCCATTCCCACTGTTTTACTTGTGACCATAAGTCTATTACCAATAGTTCAATCAATTTAATTAGACACAAAGGTCCCCCCTCAACTAGACACTCAAGTTTTTAATCCACTTCCCTCTTCCACAATTTCACTCCCCCTTCCATAATTCATTCCATATCATCTACAAATTATTCCATTCCATCAATCAACAACACTAAATAGTGATATATAGCCCTGAATTCAATCATTTTGACCACAATCCTACTACCCATCCCAACCGCTGGGATAACTACTGATTTATCTTCATATCCATTCACCTTTCCCACTTCATCAACCCTTATTGTCCCTAAAAATATTATTGATTCATTCAAGGATTTTGACTCCACACTTATAAAGTTTCCTCAATTCTAAATCCCTATGTGTACTCCTCTATTGGTATCACTTCCACTTCCCACACCCCTACTAGACACATACATTTCTATTGCTCCCACCTCTTACACTTCCATAGTAAACCCAAACCCTATAAAGGAGATAGAGATGGATCAAGTCACCAATACAAATATGGACCCTTAACCCAAAGATGTAGAAGAGGTGGAAAATACATCTACTAAATAATCAATGGTAATATTAGTAAATGATACAATACTTGTCATTGTTCCCACTAGTCCAACATCTTTAGCTCTAGATTCTCAAGTGACAACATTAGCACAATAGGATGACATTCCTAGTTGGTTAGCAAAAATAGTGGGGAAGAAATACAAGTAGATGGTATCCCTAAAAACATTATATTTTAGCCTTATAGATGTACATAATAAATCCAAGACAACTACCTAGACTATTTTAAGGATATTGTATGATTTAGTAGGAGAAAAGTATGTGGAGATTGTAGTCTCCCCACTAGAAAAACAAGAAAAATATCTAGTGTGTGGGATTACCAGATATAAAAAGTTCACCTTGGATATCCTATAAGAGAGGGATTGAAACATGATGTTTAATCTAAAATTAACTCTCTTTTTGAGAAAATGGATAGTGGCAAGGTCACTAAGAATTAGTTGAATAACAAGGTTGAACAACTAATGACTACATTAAATAAGCTCATTGATCCCACTATTCAGCCAATCTAACCTATTACTCAAATCATAGATCAGTAAACACTTGATGTTGTGATATAAATTGGTAGCATGAGAAGGGCCACCAAGGAATGGGTAGAAGAGCTCATCTTGAAGGGTAATAGAGTTATTGAATTGATAATAGACCATTATACAAATTGAGGGAGAGAAAGGTCACCCAGAGAGAGTAGATCAACAAGTATGAGAAAGAGACATAAATTTTAAAACTTTTCTATCCAAAATTGTTAGTTGTGAATATAATTAAAGTTGAAATTATTCTTGTAGAAAAGATACCAAGAAATGATGTAAAGCAAGAGGAGTTGGATAGAGAAAATCAATTTATAATAAAGATAGTTACAAATAGTTCCCATAAGGCTAAAGTTTCACATGAAAAAACCACTAATATGGTATATGAAATTGAATATTTATTGATTAAATTGTCATGTCAATTAATAGATCATCAAAACTAGGTCCTTTTAGTGTAGGAAGTTCATGATAAATTCAAACAAGTGGTTGAAAGAGAATCGATAAGAGTTAAAACCTTCAAATTGAGCTCTATCCACCATTTCATCAAGTAACATAACACATTAGATCAAATGGGAAAAGAGACTAAAGACTACAAAGCTTTCAGAAGGGAACTCTTTGATACAACAACAGAATGTGAGATAAGTAACCTCTACTCTTTTTGTCCTAATGAAGTCAAAATCTTAGATATCTTTAAGAGTTTTGATGCATATATTGAAAAGATAGGAAAAAAGGACAAAGTGGTTTCAGAAGGGTTGGATATAGATTAATTCTTTCTATCAAAAAAATTCTTGTATATTGTAGTTTCATTATTGTAAAAAAATTGTAAAGTTTCAACTTGTAAATTTCAACTATCATTTTGACAGCCCTTTTTGAGAAAGAACTAATTACAATTTCCATGTGCCTTTTTGACAGGTTGAAAGTTGTAAAAATCAAACTTGAAAATTACACTTTCCATTTCGATAAGTTTGAGTTGCTTAAGTTTCTAAAACACATATTGTAAAATGCATTTATAGTTTTAAAAATTTATGTGACTTAAATTTTTTAAAATTACTAATTGATAATTACAAGTTAGGGTTTTGTAAAAAGAAACTTAAGTTATATAAATCTACTTTTGATCTAAATTTGGAGTTTCAATTTAGCACCCCATTGCATAAAGAGACATTATAGCTGAACCACAGAAGACAAAGGCATTACATGAAGATTTATAAGACTCATCCATGCATCCATTAGTTAATTATAATGACAAACTCTTACATAATATTTTACAAATTTGTTCACCTCACCAAAGAGGCCATGAGCTAAATATCATGCCTCCTTTTGCATTGAGCTCCTAGATTTGCATGCTTTTCAACTAGACATGAATTTAATTGTTCATTACATCTCTTTCATGATAATTTTTATATAATTATACATATATCTTTTTGATACTATAGATATTATTCTACATTTTGAATAACTTGTCTACATGTTGCAACTTGGAAAATGAGAATAAATTAAAGAGTTACCTTTCTTGTCTATGAAATATTTATGTATGCAAGGTTATTTAAATATCTTTGGATGTTTTAATTATTATTTTAGTCACAAAATTTCACTTATGGTATTCTTTTACCCTTTTTAAATATTGTTTGATTTAAAATAACGAATCTTGTCCCTTGTATATAAAATACCCAATTTTGCCTTTGATTTCACATTTGCATGAGTTTGTGCTCATAAAAAAATTCATTATATTGATTGTTTTGTTTTTTTAATTAAAGTGAGAATTAAAATCCATTAAAACTAATTTGGTGTAATCACAATTTTTTAGTTTTTTAATTTCATTCCCAAAACTCTTTTTTCATAGTCAAACCCTAGTTTAAGAGTAATATCACTAACAAGTAGAATTTTTACATAGGCTGGTAGTTTATCATTTAAAATTTTTTTATTGAAATGAATCCAACCTTATATAAATTTTCACCTCAATTATTCAAGGTCCTATAACTTGGAGGTAATCCCATTGTATCATTATATTGTTGTACAGTGAGCTACAACATCAACACAGGTGAAAAATCTATGTGATAATAATTTTTTGCATGCCTGATGGGACCAACATATTATGAAGAGATTGGTGACATTTTCATAAACAATTTTAATATTTATTTACACATTCTAAAATAACTTGGTGACTCCACTAGCTTATGGATTCAAGAATTCAAGGTTTACATATGCCAAAGAAGCAAATAAGATCATCTACTAAAGGTAAAAGAACTAGTTTTTTGAAAATGTCATTTCGATTTGAAAATAGATCAAGATCAGTTTTATCTTACCCTATATTATATCCTACCAATTTATTTTCATCTCATTCAAATATTCTTAATAGTTTCATACTTCCCATTATGGCTAGAAATTACAATTTTATAGCCTTCGATGGAGCCAACCCACTCTAGTTGGCCCAATATGATGATATACCTACATTGTCTTTAAAAATTCTTTCATGTTTTACTAGTGAAACTTCCACCATTCCTATGGAACTTATATAGGACATTGTTAATATTTATTTAGTCCGTAATGTGATATAAGATAATGTTTTAATCAGACTCTTAGTTTCCTCTTTTAAGGGTAAAGCCTTAAAATGGTATAGAGTTCTACCTTTCAATTCCATCTAAGTTTGGGATGACTTAGTCATTTCACTATATACTCAATTTGAAAACTATAGTGACCACCTCTCCCTAGTTAAACAATTAAATGTTATTCAATAGGCTCCTCATGAGCACATGACTAATATTAATTTTTTCTTTCAAAAGATGTGGAATATAATTCCAATATTAGTCAATCCAACTCAAAATAATCTTTCCTTATTTTACTTAAGAGGTTTGAATAGTGATATAATTTTTATGATTTAGTCAATGGGTGGCACCAAAGTTCCCAATGCCTATGAAATTTTAATAAGGGTATAAAATTATCTAATTCAAGTAGGAAAAATCACCCCAAGGCCACCAATGCCTTTATTTCTAGAAATACCTCCTACACCACCTTAAATTTCTCCAATTATCACCATGAGCAAAGCACCATATTTAACTCCCACTCCTACAAATGATATATATGAGGTTAATTCACTACTTAAGAGTTTTAGAAATGAGTTAGTAGTAATGAAGAGGCAGTAATCCTATAACTAGAATCCTTATTAGAAAACTAACCAAGCATACCAACTGAATAAGAAACCATACCAATGTAATTCATATTTATAAGGTCAAAATATACAATAAAAGCCCATACACATATATCTATTACTTGCATCATGTGCTTCCAAAACTATTGTACCTATTCAGAATAGCCTGGCTCTAGAGTATGAATGATGTTAGCCTTGTGCTCAACCACATAATTAGAATACTTTTCTTAATGGTGTCACCAATCAAGTCTTTATGGTCCAAGGAATATCAAACACACAAGGATAGGTATGAGAATCCACTTCCCAACAAGAATATAGACAAGAACCTGCTCAGGGTAAGGCTACTCTTTTAAACTAGCAAGAAGAGGAATTTTCTAGTGTTAATCAAGAGGAGGTATTATTGAATGGTAGAAGTCTGGTGGTATCCAATACATGTTTAAAGAAAAGAGAAATAAAAATTTATTATCACCCCTAATGTGGAAGAAGTTATAACCCCCAAAGTTTTATAAAAACCTACAAAGAGTAACATAATATAAAGGTCACCCTTTGTGATGATGAGCTAGTCCAAATCAAAAGTGCTGACTCTAAATCTCATAAAAGAAAACATTGCTCCTATAAAGGAACTAAAAAAGGTTGTTAAAATTACTTTCAATATTGTTAAACAAATGAAGAATACCAATTTGAATGTAATTATGTGGGAATCACTATCCATTCTAGCACAAAGAGATTTGTTATAAGAATCCTTTAAAAACTTATAGATAATAGACAAGGTCATAGCCAAGGGACCTAATGCTGCAATCAATTTGTTTTAGCCAAAAAATGACACTAAAATGAGAAAAAATGGTAATCCTCCCACTTTATATATTTCACTTGTATTACGGAAGCATATTATTCATCATATCATGGTAGATTCATGGGATAACATTTCTATCATGCCTAAGAAAATAGAAAATGCTCTTGTTATTATGTATACACATATTTCAAAAGGTGTAGTATACTTGGATTGGATAAATATTCGAATAGTAGGGATAATAAAAGGGCTAAATCTCACTATCTTCATATGTCCAAGCTTGTCAATTTCTCAAGATATCTTAGTTATTGATCTCCCCCTTTATTTTTCCATTTGTATTTCACAAGACTTCACTACAAAAATGGGAGGATATATATCTACAGATTGTTCTCACATGTTGCTTCGGATGAGATATGTAATAAGAGCAATGATAAGATTTAAGCTAATAGATAAAGATCATATTGATCCATACACTTTTATCCCTATAGATATGAACTGTTTATTATAGGACTAAGAAGAGGATATTGATCATAAAGTTGCAACACCCATAGATGATATTCCAGACACTCATCTAGATGAATGGGGATCAACTATCTAATTTTATCCTTATGATTACATATAATAAAATATCTTAGGTACAAATTAAATTCATGAAAATGATGCAATCATCCCGAATCTTATAAAACTAGTTGAAGATATTCAAGTAATGTGGAAACTATTCTTTAATGGTTTGAGAATTAGGAATGGTGCAAGCTCAAGTATTATCTTGATTTATCCATAAAAGGAGAGATATTTATATTCTTTTAGACTTTAGTTCAATTTCATAAATAATTTAGCTAAATATGAAACCTTGATTTGAGGACTACAATTGGTCAAAGAGAAAAGGATAAAATCCCTACATATATTTGGTGATAGTGAATTGATTATTCACCAAGTGAGATCCAGAAGCATAACCAAGAATAACTTGCTATGGTCTTACAAACATAGGGTTTGGGACCTATTAAAATAATTTACTGTTTTAAACATTGGAGTGACACTAAGAAGACAAGATAAAGATGTTGATTATATGGCCTCAGTAGGTTCCCAATATAACCTACATGAAGAAATAAAGAATAAAAATAACTAGCATGTAAAGTTGATAGTAAGGCCATCTATTCCTAATAGCTTAACCAAATGGAAAGTCTTTGATATTGATCATTAAATTATCATTTTTTTGAGAGAAGAAGCTAAATTCTCTGTTAAGAACTAGTCAAGACTTCAAGATCAATACGGGGATCAAATCATTCAGTTGATGATGAAAAAATTACGCATTCACCTTGTCACCTTAGAGAGTATCTTCAATTTAGATGATTAGATAAAAGGTGAAAAGAATAACATCACATTTAATGAATAAGACTATGATCTAGTAGTCATTTTAGAGGGTAAGACATTGAAAAAGGAAAGGTATGTAAAAATTTTGAAAAATAAAATTTTTTTAAGTTATTTCTTGGAGTTATCATGATCTAAGGGGGTTTGACCCTATCTTATCCCAACATAAAATATATCCTGATCAAAATACAAAGCATGTTAGACAAAATTAGAGAGCAATTAATAAAAAAATAGAACCCTTGATGAAGAGTTAGTTGTCCAAACTGATAGAGGCTAACATCATTTTTCCTATCAAAAACTCATCCTAGGTTGCCAATATGGTCGTTGTAAGGAAGATGAATGGTGAAATAAGGATTTATGCATATTTTAGGGATATAAATAAAACATCTCTAAATGATCATCATCCCCTTCCACTAATGGAGCAAATTCTACAACTATATTAGGATCTAAAAGGTTTTCCCTTTTAGATGGTTATTTTGGATACAACCAAATCCTGGTGCAAGAATTAGACCAATTTAAGATGGCCTTCACTAAAAAAGAGGGAGCACATATATATAAAAATATTCCATTTTGTTTGAATAATGTTAGTGCAACATTATAGAGAGCCATGGATATGCATTTTAGAGGTTTGATAAATGAGATGATCCTGGTATACCTAGATGATATCACAATTTACTCAAAACATGTTGATGCACACTTGGATCACCTTAGGAATTTTTAAAACGGTGTAAATAATATAGAGTTTACCTCAATATAAATAAGTGTATTTTCATAGTTCATGAAAGGAAACTACTAGGACATGTTGTTTTAAAAGAGGGTCTTGCAATAGACCTAGAGGGAATATGTGTTATAGCTGTATTAGCACCACTAATCCATAAGAAGGGATTACTGAGTTTCCTTAAAAAAATCAAATTTTTATGAATATTTGGTCCAAAATTTTCCTCTATAAGTAGAATCCTTACTGTAATACTTAAGAAGAGTATCATTTTCAGCTAGACATAGGAAGGAAAATATAGCTTTGAAGCTATAAAGTAGGCTATTTCAAAGGATCCTACCTAGTCAACCCCAACTATGAGAAATATTTCATTCTCTATACTTTTAGAGGGGAAGGAAACATCATAGCTATTATAACCTAGTATAATAAAGAACAATTGGAACATCCAATATCTTTTTTTAATCAATCCTTAAAGGATTATGAGGAAAAGTATAATTTTATGGAGAATCAAGTATATGTTGTAGTTAAAGCTCTCAAAATTTTTAGGAATATGCTCTAAAACAATAAAATTCATCTTATGGTTAGTCACCAAAGTGTTAAAGTTTTCCTATTGAGTTGATAAATAAATGAAAAAAGATCAGGATGGATCATAAAAGTCATGAAATATGACATAGACAAAAATTACAAAGCTTGTAAGAGGAAAGGGATTATGTAAACAATTGGATTATGATATCAAGACTACTAAAGTAACATCTAAAGTATTATATGCTCAAATTTCATCTTATCCAACCAATCCACCTCTTTTCAATAGATGGATGCATGGTATGACCATATTCCTACAAATTGGTGAGTACCCATATAACTTTCAATAATCCAACAAAAGGTATTTTAGATTCCAATCCATTTGTTATGTTCTTGTTGATGGAATATTGTTTATAAAATATATGAATAGATTCATGCTAAGATGTATAAATCATAATCAAGTCCCCAATGTTCTCTAAGAGTTTCATGATGATTGATCATGTGGGCACTTTTCTGCAAGAACCATGGCCATCAAAATAATGAGAGGGGGATATTATTGGCCTAAAATATTCAAAGATGCCCACCAATGGGTAAGAAACTATGAGAATAACAATTAATTCATAGGAAATAAAAGATTAGTAGTTTTTCATCTCAGACCAATTCAATCTGACCAACCCTTTTCTCAATGGGGATTGGATTTCATTGGTATGATCAATCCACCAACTAGTATAGGCCACAAATGGGTCCTTATAGAAAAATATTATTTCACAAGATGGATTGAAGTAATAGCATTGAAAGATGCCATAAAGGCATCTATCCTAGAATTCATGTATGGTATACTCTCAAGGTTTGGTATTCCTCACACTATTATCTTAGACAATGACAAAGATTTTATGGAAACTCAAGCGACTGAATGGGCTATAAATCACAATGTATACTTGAGTAATTATTCTAATTATTAATTTTAGGGAAATGGCTTGGCTGATTCTACCAACAAAAACCTCATAAGAACTATCAAAAGTATAATGGAAGACAACCAAAGGACATGGAACACAAAATTTAATTCATCATTGTGGGATGATAGGATCACTCCTAAGAGATCCATTGTCAACTTTACATTCATGTTGGTATATGGAAGGGAAGCTTGAGTCTTGCTATCAATTGAGTTACCATATCTAGAACTCAATCATTAGTTAGATTTGATTAACAATAATGAAAAGATAGTAAGATTGGCAAAACTCATGGAACTAGAATAAGTTAGGAACCAATTAATAAAAGTTAATGGAAGGAAATTAGGCTCAAATAAAGAGGACTTTTGATAAAAAAAATCTAACAAGAGCTTTAATGAAGGATACATGGTTCTCAAATGGGATGAAAACAAAGCTAAACCAAATAAGTACACTAATTTTGATGTTATATGGATTGGTTCATATGTTATATCTCAGTGTAAAGTAGCTAATGCATTCTAGCCATCCAAGCTCAATGGATCAAAACTTCCCATCCTAATCAATGAGATATACCTCAAAACTTGATTTTGAGGTTGGAATCCATTCCAATATATATATATATATATATATATATATATATATATATATTAGGGTTAGTTGTGTTTTCAAAAAAAGTGATTTCACACATGTCAAATCATTAGGATTTTTTATTTCCTAAGTTTATCTATTTTTCCCTATTTTGTTATTTTTAGGTAAATCCTAGTTTTAATTCGTCACTAGTTAAAGTGTGTTAAGCTTAAAATGACTCCATGCCTAATGAACTAAAAGGATACTAGAAAGAAACTAATTAACAATCAATCACCCATAGAGGTTTCCAAAAATGTTGATACTTGTGTCCCAAAAATGTTAAAATACCAAGTACCCTAAGGGAGACCCATTATTCTTTTGGAAAAATGCCATAAATTAACCCAAATTACTCATTTCTGTAAGTAGGCAAAAACCAAAGATTGGATTACAATTTTCAGTTTGAAAAATTACAAATTGTTTCATAACCTTTGCTTCCCATAATACATTATCCCAGTGGAAATTGGAGATCTAGGTGTAATTTCCAACATGAAAAATTTCAAATTACATCCAAGCCTATACCTCCTATAAAACACATAGCTGGTAGAAATTGGAAAGCCACTCACAATTTACAACTTGAAAAGTTGAAAATTACAAGTAGATTTTTACTTCTCTCAAACCAAATACCCCACAAAAACTAGATATTGGGATGTAATTTTAAACTTTTAAACTTGAAAATTACTTCTTAACTTATGCTTCCCATGCAACACTCCAATTGGAAAATAGAACTCTATTTGTAACTTACAACTTGAAATTTTCAAATTATAATCTAAGTTCTACTTCCCATCGACCACCTTCCTATAGAATTTGGAACTCCAAGTTAAAATTATAAAGTTGAAAATTGTTCCCTGAGTTCTGCCTTCCCATTTTTGAAGGGTCATACAAATTAATCCCATTGAATCTAAAGGTCAAAGTGAAATTATAAAAAATATAAATATGTAAATGTGTTCATAGACTCTGGATATCCACCAACCACTGCCCTTGGGGCATTTATTAT
Source organism: Torreya grandis (assembly GCA_037957365.1). Taxonomy (NCBI): domain Eukaryota; kingdom Viridiplantae; phylum Streptophyta; class Pinopsida; order Cupressales; family Taxaceae; genus Torreya; species Torreya grandis. Next base: position 380,395 of record JARHVA010004250.1, read on the forward strand.
AAGGGTTTTATATAAATGAAATTAAGGATTTTGTAACTCATTATTTAATTTTTCTAATTTTGATTTTGGAGCTCTACACTTCAAACCATGAACCAATAAATAATTATGCCATGCATAAACCTTTAAATCCATGCATTTGAGAAATGCTTCTAAGTGATGATCCTATTGGCCCCTTGCATAATATTCATTTGGTCCTTTTGCATTTTAAAGCCATATTTTTCTACAAACTGATCTTGTTTCAATTATTTTCATTTTCCTACACTCCTTTCTAGATTTCATTGCATTTTTTAAGGTTTTCATTTCTTTTCTTAGGCGTTATTAGGGTTTTATGCTTTTTCCATACTTTTATAAAAGATTATTTAGATATTTATTTTCCATAAATGTCATTTTCCAAAACTCCACCCTAAACATTGAAAACCTGGGGTTTTCTCCCAAATTCATTACCATCAAATATTCCCATAACCAATGAATATTACTTTGTGATATCCTCTCATAGTCTGCATGTACTTTTCACCTACATTTTACACCTCCAAAACCCATTATATTTCAATCTACATTTGTAAACCCATAATCCCAAGTAATTTTCTAGTGTTTTGAACAATCCTAATCTCTATTAGAGTTTTCATCATGAAACACAATTGAAATTTCTAAATACCATCTGTACTAGAGATTCTAACCTAAAATTGTAACCTTGCAGTCCCACAAAAAATTTTAGTACATATAATAACTCTAATTTCTGCCAAAGTGTCCATCTAATTTTTACAACTTCAAATCCTACAAACTCTATAGTTGGTTTTCCCCCAACAATTTCTCTAGAATCCATGTCTAGGAAAGAGATGAAGTTTAAATCTAAAATACCATGTGTCATTCTGAATCTAGAATCCAATGCAATTGATATTATAGACATAGACCTAGGTCACATCGACCTAGGTGATATTTGAACTAGAATAAATTCTAAATTCAAGAACTATTGGATCTAGAACATCTATGACTATGAACTACCCCAAGAAACAACTTTCCCCCTAACTATGAAAATCCTTAAGATGGTACTTACACTAGAAAAACATTATGATGATGATAAGAGAGAGGTGTTGAATGATAAAGGGGAAAATATTCTAAATCTAGACCCAAGATTCATAGACTCCATCTTATTCATACCCAAATTTGAGAGTTATGTAGATGTAACTCTAGAGTCATAAAGAAAATTATATCAAGACAACAACATGATATATCAAATATTAATGAACAAAAAATGGCTAAGGATCCCTACATCTATATACACCAAATTATTGTTGATAGGATCACTGGTAATCTTGATGTGAATAACTTCCAAGATTGGATGTACCAATATATTTGGGTGATCCACTAAAACCAGTAATACATCCACTAGGCACAACTCATCAATGACTCCATCCATAAGCATTTGATGGAGGTCTAAAACATATGGAAATTTTATATGACTTCTTATCTCGTTTATATATTAGCCAAAGGGAGATATTTCCTAAGACTCAACACAGTAGCTGACTAGGTGAATAAAGTGTTAAATTATTACCCTAACATCACTCTTAAGGATAGTAGGAAACACTTTATGAGATTCAGTGATGCATTCATCTACTACATCATATTTATGTTTAACAAGGAAATAGACAAGAGGAGATTCTCTAATGATGCCACTTTAAAGATCACCGATTGGGGTTCTTATTTCATCCAATTCCCCACATACTTATACATTAGAGTATTTGGATTTCATGGTTGTCCTTACACCCTCTCGAGGTATGTGACTGATAAATGGTCATCAATGGAGCTTGTGAGGTAACTAGTTGAAACTCACAAGTTATTATCTAGAAAATGCAAATAAGGAATTATTTTCCTATCAGCATAGGTAGGTACACATGCCCTTCTATAGCCAAATCCAAGTGTGTAGAGGATGAAATGACACAAATTCCCTTAAGAGCCTTGGAGGCAAGGCCATTCTATGATATTCATGAAAATTCTACTAGTACACTCAAAATCTCCACATATTCCCATGTTCCTTACTATGAATACTATTGGAAGGAATTAGAAGATGAATAAGAAGTAATAATGAAGAAATAAACTAGAATGACCCTTAATCATACCAAGGCCTTCAACATGGAATTAGTCTCTAAGGACTTGGTCATTGATGAGTCCCTAGTAGACAAGGTCTACCATAAGAATAAAATATAAAGTTTACCCCTTCTAATAATAAGGTGGTCTATTCTTGATTACTTATCTCTAATGGATAGAACCACCAACATAATCAATAAAACACTCAGCTAGCTCCAAAGTAAAAGGGTCCAAGTGACCAAAGAAATAGTGAGCATTATTTAAAAAATACTATAACTCAAGGAGAATGGAGAACCACCATCAATATAAGGTTTTATTGGTGGATCACTCCCATAATAGGTAGATAGGACAACAATTTCCCATAAGTTAAATAATAAATCAAAGGCTAAGAGGGGGAAATCAAGCAACTAGGGAGCAATAGTAGATTAACCAATAGTTATTTAATCTAAAGATATAACTTTAGTTTTAAAAAAATAGTTTTAACCCCCATTTTAGTTTTAATTTTGATTCCCATCTTTTTTATACTCTCTTAACCTACCTCTTTCATTATTGTATCTCCAACACCTCCTTCTCCTAACTCCATTCTTCCTTCACCTTAAGTGACTCCACCCTCCATTCCCACTAGTTTACCTGTGTCCATAAGTCCATTAACAATAATTCAATCAATTCAATTAGATACTTAGGTCTCCCCTTAATTGGACACTCAGGTTTCCATTCCACTTCCCTCTTCTATAATCTCACTCCACCATTCCATAATTTTTTCCATCTCATTTACAATTCCTTCCATACCATTAATCACCAACACTATAAAATAGTATATAGCCATGAATTTAATCATTATAAATACAATCCCATTGGCCAACCCAACCCCTAGGACAAGTATTATTTCAGCTTCATCTCCCTTCACCTTTCCCACTTCATCAACCCTGAGCATCCCTAAAAATTTGATTGATTCATTCAAGAATTTGGAATCCACAATTCCATAGGTTCCTTAATTCTAAATCCTTATGTCTACTCCTTCATTAGTATCACATACACCTCTTACACCCATATTAGATGCATCCATTTCCATTGCCCCTACCTCTTCCACTTCTATAGTAACCAAAATCCATATAGAGGAGATAAATATGGAGCAAGTCACTGATAAAAATATGGACCCTCAACCTAAATATGGGGAAGATGTGTAAAAAAACATCTACCAAAAAATCAATGGTAATATCAGTGAAGGATAAAACAATTATCACCATTCCCACTAGTGTAACATCTTCAACTACAGATTCTCAAGTGATAGTGTCAACACAATAGGATGTTACTCCATGTTGGTTAGAATAAATAGTGGGGAAGAAACACAAGTAGATGGTGTCCCAAACCACATTATATTTTGGACTCATAGATGCACATAAGAAATCCAAGATAATTACCTAGACCATTTCAAGTCTATTATATGATTCAGTAGGGGAAAAGTATGTGGAGATTGTAGTACCCCCAATAGACACAAAAAAAGAAGATCTAGTGGTGGGGAATTATTAGGTATCAAAAGTTTAGTTTAGATGTGCTGAAAGAGAGGGATTGAAACATGGTGTTCACTATAAAATTAACTATATGTTTGAGAAAATGGATAATGATAAGTTACTAAGGATGAGTTGAAGAACAAGGTTGAGAAACTAAAGACTACATTAAATAATTTCATTGTAACTTGTTACTCAGATCATAGATCAAGTAACACTTGATGTAGAGATAAAAATTGGTAACATGAGAAGGGCTACTAAGGAATGGGTAGAAGAGCTCAACTCAAAGGGAATCAAAGTTTGTGAATTGATAATGGACCATTATACAACTCTGAGGGAGAGAAAGGTCAACCTAAGAGAGAAAATTAAAAAGTATAAGGAAGAGACATAAAGGTTAAAGGTTTTCAATCCAAAATTTTTAGTTGTGGATATAATTGAAGTTGAAATTCTTTTTGTAGAAAATATATTGAGAAATGATGCAAAGTAAGAGGAGTTGGATAGAGTATCTAAATTTATAATAAATATACTTATAGATAGTGCCCATAATACTAATGTTTTACATGAAAAATCCACTGATATGGTATATGACATTAAATATTTGTTAGATAAATTATCATGTCAAGTAACAAATCAACAAAACTAGGTCCTTTCAATGCAGGAAGTTTAGGATAAATTCAAACAAGTGGTTGAAATAGAATCATCAAGAGATACAACCTTTAGCTTGAGTTCTATCCATTGTTTTATCAAGTACCATAAAACATTGGATCAAATGGGGAAATAAACTCAAGACTACAAAGATTTTATAAGGGAACTCTTTGATACAATAGTAGAATGTGAGATAAGTAACATCTACTATTTTGGTCTTAATGAAGATATAATCTTGGAGATATTCAAGAGTTTTGATATGTATATTGAAAAGACATAGGAAAAAAGGACAAAGAGGTTTCATAAGTGTCAGATATATATTAATTATTTCTATCAAAAAATTCTTGTATATTGTATTTTCATTATTATAAAGTTAAAACTTGTAAATTGTAGCTGTATTTTTGATATCCCATTTTTAGAAAGAGACACTTTTAATTTCCATGTTCCTTTTTGATAGGTTGAAATTTTAAAAAAGCAAACTTGAAAATTACACTTTCTATTTTGACAAGTTTGAGTTGCTTAAGTTGCAAAAGAACATATTGTAAAATGCATTTCTAGTTTTGAAAAATTTTGTGCCTTGAAAGTTATAAATGTCCTTATTGAAAATTAAAAGTTAGGATTTTGTAAAAATTAACTTAAGTTATCTAAATATATATTTTAATCTAAAATTAGAGTTTTAATTTAGTGCCCCATTACATGAAGAGCCATTGCAGTTGAATTGAAGAAGATAAAGGAGTTAAATGAAGATTTATAAGTCTCCTTAATACCTCTAATAGTTAAGTGAAATTCCTAACTCTTGCATGATATTTTACAAATGTTTTCACCTCATTAAAGATGACACTAGCTAAATATCATGCCTAATTTGTATAGATCTCCTAAATTTGCATCATTTTAAACTAGGTAAGGATTTCCTTATTAACTACATATATTTCATGGGATTTTTTGTATAAATATTGTCAATATGGCATAGTCCATATATATTTTTGTTACTAGAGATATTGTTATAAATTTTGGATAGCTTATCTACATGTTGTAACTTGGAGAATGAAAATAAATTGAAGATTTGCCTTTTTTGTCTGTTAAATATTTATTTATGCAAGGTTATTTAAATATTTGTCGATGTTCTAATTCATATTTCAGTCATGAAATTTCACTTGTGGTATTATTTTACCCTTTTTAAATATTATTTGATTTAAAATAAAGAATCTTTTACCTTTTATGGAAAATACCTAAGTTTACCTTCAATTTCACATTTGCATGAGTTTGTGCGCCTACAAATTTCAATATATTTATTATTCTATTGTGTTGATTCAATAAATCATTAAAATATAATACAAAATATTTTATGAAATCACCATTTTCAATTTTTCAATTTCAATTCCAAAACTCTTTTGTCATAGTCAAACCCTAGTTTAGGATCAATATCAATAGGAAGGAAAATTTATACATAGGCTGGTAGTTTATTAGTTTCACCAAATTTAGTGAAAAGAAGTTAGCCTTCTCCAAATGTTCACCTCAATTCTCCAAGGTCATAAATCTTGGAGGTGATCCCATTGTATCATTATATTTTTGCATGGTGAGCTACACCATTAACACATGTACAAAATCTATGTAATAATAGGTAGTATTATGAATCGTTACTAAATGGATGTCATGTTTTCCTTTAGTGCATTTTAAGTAATTGGTGGTATATGCACCTTTATCATAACCATTATTTTCATAATTTTTTATGTTGTTTCTTTTATTAATCAACCTGATTACCCTTTCAATGTCATGGGCAATAATTTGATGAAATTTATATAATAACAAAATTCTATTATGCACATGGTTGAGTAGAATCTAGATTATGGTTATACTAGCACAAAATAAGAAAATATTGTCGAGACATATAGATTCATCTATGGGATGGATTTTGATTTAGGTTTATACTCTCAAATATTATTTTTTATCACCTGATGCATGTATTCTACCAGGTCTATCTCTATTAGGTGTGGTTGATTTCTACCAAACTTGCTAAATGTATTTGAACATGTCTTGTAAGTGTGTAATATCACTTCATAATTTTTAAAACGATCCTTTAGGATTTAGGATTCCTAATTTATATGGTACATGTTTCACCTTTAAAGAGATTATTAAGGTTCTAGGATCAATAAAATTTTGGGAGACCATTTATTCTCTCCTTTATTTTATATCACTAAGTCAAAAATGACAATGAAAAATTTTCTATAGATTTTTGGTGCTTAGACATATTTGTTAAATAGAAAGAGTTGTTGGATAGATTTTGTATATTTTTTGGTAGTTTTGGATTGATGGGTGAATATAGTGATATCTCTTTCCATATTTATTGTTGATTGTGGATGTGTTTGAATTTCTGAAATTGTCATCCTTAGTAGTTAAATGTGTCATAAAACTATCTTATCCATCCCTTCCACCTTGATGATTCCTTTCTTATTTATTTATATTTTGGTTTATATTTATGAAATTAATTTTATTGGTGATCCAATTGTAAAATTTAATTACTTATTTTTATATTATTTTACTATTTTTACATTTGATATGATTCATATATCTACCTACAGAGTTATAGCCGATCAACTTACCCATTTTCTTAAGCATCTTCATTAGTTATATCTATATCTAGATAAAGTATTAGGTTAATATATTGACATAACATATAATATTTAAACATAATTAAATGTTATGCATATGATGCATAGAATTATATATATTCAAAATTTCATATGTATTTCTCATTGGTATACTCAAATCAGTTACATGTGACAGTTTATAACATGGTATTCATATGTCATATTATATTAAAATCATAAATAAATGCATATCTTCATTGTGACTATCCATATATGTTTTTTATATGAGATGTCACAAAGTAAAAATAATACCATGAATGGCATTTATATTTTTTGGTTGCGATATAATTATGTGTTTCTATAATTTTATTATATGTTCAAGAAACCATTACAGAGTCCCACCAAGAGTTATCTACTTATACCTTGATACAAAAATTGTTGGTTCTTGGTGAATAATTTAGACTCAAAATATTTCTATTTAGTTATGTATCTATTGGTAATTATGTTTTTTATTTTAACTAAGTATTCTCTTTGACCAAGTCAATGATGTCATTTGGTGGGGGATGAATATCGATAGATTTTTATAAAATCTCCATCTATATGGGCACCTCATCCAATTTCTCCATAAATTTATTGATTATCCCTCTATATTACTAAATATTGGTAATGATGTGGGCCCTTTGATCTTTCTTGGCATGGAATTTATCACCAAAATCCAACTGTCATGTTCTTCTTACTTTAGTAGGCTCTTTTATGAAGCCATATTATGCGGCCTTTTGATTTTAATTTTCTTTTAAAGTGTCAAAAGTTTTTTTTTCATATTTTATTACAATTTGGAATCTTAGATTAAATACAAAATAATTATCATCATCTATTCTTGATTTCAAAATGGAAGTAATGTTTGTTTTGACTTTGTGTTGATTGTAGGAATTATCTTCCAGTAGTTGTATGATTTATTCAAACATAAATTTTTCCACCACATTTTCTTAGATGGATTTATTTTCCACATTTGAGAGTGATTGATGTTTTATTATATTTTACATTATCTCATTAAGGTATTATTATAATGACCATTTGGGGTTAACATTATTATGTGTCCTTGCGTAGGAGATATCCTCGATTACCTTTTGGATTGCTTATTCTAAAAAATCATAGTATTGCATTCATTATTAATTTCAACTCACATGAAAATGGCCCCATAGTGTTGATTTTGTATAAGAAATAATATTTTAAGATGAATATTGGTGCCTTGTGGTGTGTATTCTAGCATAGATGGAGCCACCTGAATGGCAGTGATCATTTCTCATTTGGCTAAAATTATATTTTCCCTATAATATTTCTCTACCTTTGTGGAGATGTCTATTATTACCTTATGATTTTTTTAATTTAAATTTTTGTATGGATTATTTTGTCATCTTCTTATTTTATGTTTCATATTTTTGGGTGTCATCTTTAATCGTAACCTTATTTTCAACTTTTACTTTCAATTTTTATATTATATCTTTTTTTAGTTATATATATATATATATATATATATATATATTCTCTTTATTTTTTTAATAATTATCCATTGTCACTATTTACTCAATTTAATTTTACTTCTTTCCAATCATTTCCTCTATGAATTCATTGATATTAGGAGTCAAAAGTTGAGTGGAAACTCGTAGATCAACAACCTAATATGTAGGTGAAATGTGAGTATGATGTGGAGAGGAAACATGAGGTGTATAAGGAGTTGGAGAGTGAAAGTATATAAAATATGAGATGAGAGGTATCTTGATTTGTAGATTTTTCCTTCATGTTGAATCATCACCACAAGTTTTCTTAGACAATTTTATTGTTCAAGCCTTCATCATCACTTCTATCTATTGGTTTTAAGTTTCCTCTTATTATTTTGATGGTGAATCCTCATGTCATGTTTTCATCAAATTTCCTCCTAAAACATGTTCTTTACCTTTGAAAAAAAATTTACTTCATTCCCCAATGTTTGTTAGCTCTTTGATTTCCTAATTAAATACTGGTAGTGAAACAACTTAGATTATGTTTTCAATGTTATGAAAAAATAAATCACTCTCATCATCTAGAATGACTTGAGTAACCCATTCCAACCTATATGATTTTAACTAGTCTAGATTCATTTTCATCTAGTCTCTTTGTCTTACCTCAATGCCATTTTCACAATACTCCCAGGAGTCTTCAATACATGGAATATTGTGATAACTTGATCCATGTTTCAAATTAGCTTCCACATAACCCTTATTTTCAAAATTAAATATCTTCAATTATAAATTCATAGTGATACTAGCTAATGTCTTTTCAATATTTTGTGCATCAATTGAAATCTTGCATATGTAATAGATTAGGCCTATTAAAAATGGGATTCTAAAATTCTTTTTATATTTACATTTATTATTGACCTCTCCCATCTATCTGAATACCTCTATAGAAATAATTTTATCACTATAAAAATTCGGTAGTCTGTAAGGAATGCTAACAAACCCACCACTCTTGATATATATATTTCTTAGAACTATAAGAAATAGTTGTCATATTTCATAACCAGAGTAGCATTTTTATGATATAATTCCATTATAATGTCCCTACTATCAATATTTTGAAAGAATCAACCACCCTCCTAAAATTTTTATTATTTTATTATCAAGCAAAATTAGGATAATACTCATTGAGTCTAGGCCATGAATTCATTGATGTAATGGAATATAATAAGTAATAAGTCATGTAAAACTATTAAGTTGAATCCAAGTTAGTTATCTATTCATGAATATTATCATTGATAATTTGGCTCTAGTATATGAATTATGTCCCATCATAAATGATATTCATGAACATACACATCCATTTATGGAATGCGCTAGTTTCATTATGACCCATCACTCTATTTAATATCATTAAGATATTAGATAGTTCATTTCATAAATTACACCTATACAAGGTTTTAGGAAGTTTGGATTTTCTTTTTGTTTTGTCTTTCAACCATGATTAAACTTAATTAAGTCTTGTAGGAGTCGTTATTTTCTTCAAAATTAACTTTCGTAATTATTTTCTTTAATCATTTTAACATATTTTTTCCTTTGTGTTGCCTTGAAGACAACATTTATCGATTGGCTATCTAATTTTACAAATAACTCATCTTCATAAGACCTTATTCGGTTTCTTCATTATATTATTTAGCACAAGAAAGCACTAGGTATGATATAAAGTACTATATGATATCAAATGTTATTACACCTGCAAGCCTACTCTATGTTATTAAATAGTACAAATATTATTAGATATCTTATTTTCTTTATCTGAGGTATGATATAAATGTACTATTTAAGCTCTAGTGAGATGAGAGCAGGCTTGCACATGAAACTATTCCTCTTTATTGTGTTTCATGGGATGATATAAAGTACTATCAATACAATGAATAATGTTTGTAGATGTATGATATCAGGTATGAGTGTATGCTTCCAAAGTTTAATTTTATACTAAATGATAAAGATAATAGAATTCATTATTTCCAAGATTGAGTGGATCAAGGCATGACTTAGCCAAATAATTTTAGATTTGAGTGGCTTGAGATATGACTTAGACATGTGATTTATATACTATTATTTTGAAAAATGGGTGATAAAGTATTATAAATATAGTTTCCAACCTCTAAGATATAGCTCAAGTACATGATCAAGATATGAATATGTATGGATCTATTATTCCTTGAAATCACTACTAAAACTAATTAAAATATTACTATCCAAGTGTCAGAATACTTATCTTTTCTTCATGAATATTATTACATGTTTTATTCATTGAGATGTCATGAATAATTATAGATATCATAAAGTATGTTTATATATGTTTGATATTAAGGTATGACTAAAGGCTTATGTGGTTTTCCTTTATACTCAATGATAAAGATGGTGGAATTGATTATTGGTAGGGTTGAGTAGATCAACACATGAATCATTAATGCAATGTCAAAGTTGGGTTTCTTGAGATATGACTCAACCACATAATTTATAGGTAAGTGTTTAGAAAAAAGGGAGCCAAATTAATAGTAGGACAATTTCCAACCTGTAATGTGGATCAATAAGTAACCAACCCTCACAAATACAAATCGATATATTTAGCTTGAAAATAAGGATATTAAATGGATTTTTGGTTAAGTTGGTGTTTTTTATCAAGAGGATGTTTTTATAAGGAATAAGCTAAGGAGTCCTTTTGTGAAGCTGAAGATGTGAAAATCTAAAATGCACATGAAATAGTTTATTTTATTTTACACTATATGCTTACTATGTATGCATATGGATATGATGTTAGATAAAATAGGCTAAACTATTCATCTCCCCTCTTAAGATATCTTAAAAAAATAATGACTACAATAAGCATATTGTAGGAGTGATAAGGAAGAATTACTGACTAGTAGATGCTAACTCTTGAGGTAGTTAGGTATGATTTGGAAAAGATTCAAGGTCATCCTTCAAGTGTGGATGTGTAGATGGTAGGAATCATAAGGAAAATATATATTAAAAAGAAATTAGGTCAATAATGGTGAGTACAACACATACATACAAGAGGATATAAGATACTTTGTAGAGAGAGAATGAGTAGTAGAGTATCTATAACAGAGAACCTGGGGGTTGATGGGAGTTTGAATAAAAAATAAATGGCATGGTAAGGATAGGAAAACATATTATCCACACTATTATTATTGGTATTGTATGTGTATACCAACCTCAAAATAAAATAAAGTAAAGGGATGAAGCCTATATCCAATGGATATAAATAATTGTCTGTTATTATATGGTTGGGTCCATATAATAAGTTATTTCCACTTTATATGGAAATCCAATTACACTATGCATGAAGGATTGGACTCATTCAAAATATAGAGTTAAACATAGAGCTTAAATCCATCCCATAGGGAGGAGGAACTTGATCTACTTTGCATAAATTACAACCTTTCATCCACCTATAGAAAATACTACAAGAATAAAGGAGGAAGATGTGGACACATCTAACCAATGGATATGCAAATTTTACTTATTGATAGAGAACTAGAAAGTGACTTAGAGGAAAAGGAAATGGGTAATCAATAGACCAGAAGATAATAGTGATAATTTGTAGCATTGTAAATGACTTGAGCTCCTTGTAACCCTAAATATCCATGTAATGATTAACTATTATATAGTAAATAGAGCATTATTTTTATGATTGTGTATTGTTAATGGCTATGTGATAAACATTTTTATTAATTTTATCAATATATATTGTTTATGTCTACAATAACTATCTAGTGTGTACTAAAAATTAATAAGGTAGATGCATAAGATAATTATTGGGTCCCTATAAGAAGTGCATAATGATTCATTATTAGTTTAATAAGTCTTTGTTTCCATTATACATAGGGGTATGTCACTCACAAAAAAATCTATAATAATATAGGAAATTATCAATTATCACAAGAATCTAAGAATAATTAGGAAATTATTAATTTGAAAGTCAGTATTATTATATTTTGTAGAATGGGCATGTGCCCATTCTATAATAATTTAAGAATATAGGAAACTATCAATTAGGAAGCCAATATTCTATTAAAGGTTAGTGACTTCCAAACTAAAAAATATTCATCCATGCTTTTATCTATCGGTGCATTGTAGACCTTAAATATACATCTAGGTATTAATTTTTTATTAGATTGAGAGAAAAGAGATGAGGAACAGTTTGTATAAATTTACTTTCCACATAAATATCATAATGAAATGCATTTCAAATAATTTAATACATGTTTAGGTGCATCACATAGACAACAATGACTTTTATGCCAAATTATTTAAATGGATCTAGAGGTTTGATTATATATAAGAAGTGTCATAGTTTATTTGGTGAAACATCAAAAATATTATTATTATTCTTATGGTTGAAAATTAGAACCATTTATAGATGGAGACACCACTAGGGTGGAAATAGGTAAAAATTTTTATCCTAGAATTAAAATATAATTTATAATACTTTATTAATATAAATTCACTTCATTTGTCACCCACTACTTGAATATGGATAAATAATTAGGGAAATAAAATTTTCACTCAAAACTATTTACATATATGAGGATGCAACTATTGAACAAGCTAAAAAAAGGAACTTTAGTATCACACTTCCAAGAGCCAAGGGAATATACAAGAGAGATAACTCAATTGAATCAAGTTGAAAATTAATTTAATAAAAGTGAATCTTCAACATCTCAAGAGATTCAACTTTTCATATTAAATGAGAAATCATTCAAGATTAGATGTCACCAAGGTCCTTTTAAATATCAATACTGATCTTTTGATCTAGCTAGTATTGATAAATTGGTTAGCTCAATTTTTTGTAATCTTGTGCCTCTTCAGTATGAGGAAATATGGTTTGCCTTCAAAAATTTAAATGTTTATATCTTAGACATTCAACTCAAACATGAATTGAAGGATCCAAAGCCAAAATTCTACATCACCGATGGTTAACATACCATCACATCTATGATAATTATTCTAAAAAAGCATGAGTTTACTTCTTTTCATGATTGACTAAAATGAAGGTCAACTCATATTATTTCTACCAAATCCATAACAGATCAAATAATCAGTATCTATAAACAACAAAATATGGCCAAAAAACCTAGATTCCAACAAATTGTATTAATCAATTTTACAAATATAGGGTGATGTGGATCATGGAAAAAACACAATGCCCTAGTTTAGGCCATGATAAGGTATAGAACTAGAAGGTACTTTAAATATTTAATTTAATTTAACTTTTAATAATAAAATGAAAAAACAACATTTAATTACTCTTACTATTTTTAATTAATGTAATTATTTTTTGTTCACACACAGGTATTTGAAGAATAGATTATGAATATTTTTGAAAAACAAATATTGGATAGCCTTAGTGATAAATTATGATTTCTCATTCTTCCTGACCAAATTTAGGGAAAATGGGATATATTTGTTTTTATCTCTACATAAATGATGGGTTTGTCTTACATCCCTAATAAAAATAGTGACTTGGATTCTAAGATAAATCCATTAGATAAATTTACATCAATTTTATTTAGAGGCACAAGGGTTGTGTTTTCAAAATAATTAGATATAGTCATAAACAAATTTATGAATAAAGAGATTTGGTTGTGAGTGATTGTTGACCTTATTGGGAAGGAAAAAACTTTAAGTGTCTATTGTAATGAGGGAAGGAGACCGAAATCTCAAGGGTAAAAATTATGAACTATTTGAATTCATAGGTTCCTAAATAAATAGTTATGTTGGGATGTGATGCATATAATGTGATTGAAAATTTTTTCATTCATAAAGCTCTCTTTTTTCAACATTGTAATTAATTCATAAATGAAAAGAAGAAATAAAACAAAATAAAATAGTGAAAGTGAACTAAAAAAATGGAAGATAATATGTCAATATCAAAGGATTCCATTGGCCTCCTAGAACTGTATGTATCATTGGTAACTAAAAATTCTCAATCAAGGAGGAATATAATTGTGAGTTCACATGTCAATTCTATTTTCATTTTATATTAGGAAGAACATTAAGAGGACTAAAAAAACATATTTATCTTGATCTAGAGGTGGTTATTGCATGTTTTTGTATCATTGTGACTATTATCACAAAAACAAATATTATAGATATGTTATCTTGCATCGGGTCTAGCTTAATGAATTTTGTGTGAATGTTTCTTTATCTAGTGATCAAAGCTTAATTGTTTCACAATTATGTACACATCTACATGGGAAAGGATAAATAAAATAGTGAAATAATTTTTTAAGTATTTTATAATATTTTGAACAAAAAAAGTGGGTTTGAGGGACTATCAGTGGTCTTTAGCATTTATGGTGTCTAGATTCAAAATACAAGGTCGATGAAGAAGTGGGAATAAAAATTGTTTGGTCACACACTGAGCCCTTGGACATTGTGAGTTCACTTTATATTGGGATTGTCTTATCATAACTTCCTTTCAAGTATTAGATATATATAAATGTTTGGGAACACATGTTATCAAGATGTAACATAGACTCATCCCATGTTTTAGTACTTTATGGAGGCACAAATGCAATATAATTTGTTGTAAATTTAAAAGATGACTTCACTAATATTCATAGTGGAAAATATAAATCAAGAGATGATGTTTGAACATTACTAAAAATATATCATGACACCCTTGGTCATGCACATGGTTTGATAGTTATATATTAAAATTTACATAGTTACTAAATTATTTTCGAAAATAAAGTCAATCCTTTGGATCATAAGTTTTAAATATATAGTATATTACAAACTTACAATTATCTACATTGTGTTGTTTTTGGGAATGTACACCCCTTAGTCTTAGATATTATACTTCTTAATGTATTTTAGAATGGGTGGCCAACCATTATAAATGATAACTAATTCCCATTATAAACTTATATGTTTCATGTTGGTAGAAATTATTAAGCCAATACAGATAATGATGAACGTATATGATGAATTAAATGAAGATTCAACTTTAACTCAAGGGGAAATAACTAAATAGCTAGAGGACACATCTAACCAACTTGATCAACTTTAAGAAAACATGTAATTGGGTGTGGTAAACACATTAACTACATCAAATCATACACTAAAATTTGTACACTTGGCTCACAAAAAGGTATTAATTATCACTTAGTAATAAATTATTAAAAACTTAATGACTAAGTCCTAATATAGTTAGTTTTATTATGTTTATCAAGAATTAAATTTTTACAATTTTAAATTATTGTGTATATTTTATTGGAGATGATGTACAATCTATGAAAATTATTAATTATGCAAGTAAAATATTAACCAATGTGTGAGCTAAATATAGAAATGTTAAGAAATCAACTAATTATGTGGTCTTAATATAATCTAAATTCAACTTAAGATAGAGTAACAAACAAATAAAATAGTAAACACAAAATTATACTTCAAAAATACAAGTTTCCTTCATTACAATATAAACTTGATCTACTCTTCAAAAATGTGGTTGCTCACTCTTCTAATGCAAACAATAATAGGCAGCATTTTGGAACAAAATGATTTTTTGTATTCTTTGATTTACTTGAATTCACTTGAGAATTGAGTATAACTTCATTGGTATAAGTCAAGATTGATGGAAATGATTATTTTCAAGCTTATTTATATATTTTTGGAGTAAAATCTAATAGTGGAGGATTATTTGTATTTATTAAATGATCTACGTAAATAATGGTGGATAATGAGTTCTCACCCATGAGGATGAATACCATTCCAACTAGTTAGGATAAGTATGGAATTAGTTAGTTGAGTTAGCAAGAATTAGTCAAACTTCTTGACAACTTAGGGGATGACTCAATGGAGGCTGAGGAAGTTGTGGGTTTAGTTGGGATTAGTCAACATGTGAGGGAGAATAAGGTGGTAGGTGTTGTATAAGATGTAAACTAAGGATTTTAAATTTTAAAATAAGGATTTAAAGTGTGCATAATTGAATAATTTGACTTATTCAATTGTTTGAATTTGGATGGAGATGTGATGAATTATTAATAGATTTTAGGTTCATTTCAACACTACATATAATTTAGGTGTCTACATTTACCCCTATTTTAAGTAGTTCTGTGAATCAATATTATTTCAAAGAATAGTAGTAGATAATTTTTTATTAAGAAGGATAAAGTTGCCCCAAATGAACAAAAATGAGTGTGATGATGCATCCTTGACGGTTTTTAAGAGAAAAATGGATAAATGCTCAAAATTGATGGAAGGAGGAAATTTGACAAAGTCATGTGGATGAACGATAAATCAATGTATTTTAGATTTGATATAAAACTTCCAATATGTTTATTGTTTAAATAGGTTGCCCCAAGTTAATTAAAACTAAAGTATTGATCTAAAAAACAATATTTTTACCATTCAAATATTACATGCTTAGTGTTTACTAATGATGTAGGGGCCGATTGAGTGGTTTTGGGAATGATATATCCTAGAAATAATAAGTTATAGATCTAAAAATAGAAAAAAGATATGGAATTTAAAATTATAATGATAAATTTACATGAATGGATTGTGTTGATGATTTAAAATTGTGATTTGTAATAAACACCAACAATGGGAAGTTTCAAGATATGGGACATGCATCTTGAAACAACCTCTAGATTTTTGAGAAGCTAGTTCTTCTTTAAATCAAGTAGATACTGGTAAAAGGGATAGGAATTTAAATTAGAAACACAAATGCAAGAAAGGAAATCTAATCTATGGCGATGTGCCTGAATGTAATTCGACCTTAATCTTGAGCACAGTGAGACTATATGTAGGATTCATTTTACATTTAAGAACAAACAAGTGCATGATCAATGTAAAAGATGGAAACAATAGAAACAGAGGCTCACAATATAGACTACTTTTGCTATGATACAATAAATATCAACAAAGGCATAGGGTTCAATCTACTTGTTTGAATTTTATAGTCATATAAGAGGCACAGAAACATGTACTATTATATAAACCTTTCAACTTAAGAAAATGAGACAAAAGCAAATGATATTACTTAGTCATAGCTCTAGAAATTCTAGACTCTTTACAATAATTTATCTCAAAAATTCTCTCTAATAATTCCCTGATGATTTGGTTATCTCTACACCCTTATTTATAGCCTTGGATTCACTCTAGATCATCTGCTTGATCCCAATCTAATAGCCCAATTGAAATCTAACCCAACTAGTAGTGTCTAATAGAAGGTATCTTATAGATTCTAAAATGCTTCATCTTTTGGCAGTTCATTGGTTGAAATAGATTACAGGATGCTCCCTTCTCTTAAAATGCTAGGTAACACTTAGCCAATTTCTTGAAAACCTTCTTATTACTTTAGGAGACATTAGAGGATGACACTTGTCATGTTCCATAGCACCTATCAAAGACATGTGGCACTTTCCACGTAACTTATACTCTTTTGCATCTTTGCTCTGGAGTGTTTTGCCTTTGACACTTGTCGCTATCCACTTCCTCAAAACTTCAATAGCTTAAAAAAAATAAAACCCATAGAATTTCTTACCTGAGCAACTTGAAAAGGAGCATAGGGATAGGTGTCCATCTCTGCCGCTTTATTAAAGGACACATGGCAATCTCCACTTTACTTATTTGGGGTTGCATGGTGGTCTCCACTCCTTTTAGCTACCTTTTTAGAAACTTGTGGAAGATGACACTTGGTGATTTCTGCTTTACTCTATTTCTACTATAGAAACAAATGGGTCTCATTTCCCATTTACATAGATAGTAACCCCTGGTAGCTTCCACTTGCTTCAGACATAAAACTTGGGACCCACCATGGTCTTTACTGTATCAGTGAAGCAAAGATGAAGATAATTCAGACTGCGACACGTGGTGGCTTCCACTTTCTTTTGCTAGAGTATGTGGTAGCTTCCATCACTTTTAGAAAAGCAAAAATGAGATCTTTCATGACTGCCACTTGGTACTTTCTACTTGATCCTGATACTTAGCTTAAAATAAAATACCTTTCATTGAAAAGAGATGAAATGTGGGTGCTGACATGAAATCATAGACGATGACACTTGGTGCGTTCTACTGAGACACTATGAGATACGTGGCACATTCTGACCAACTCATAGAAACTATAAAAGGTGCCTTAAAGGATGACACTTGGTAGTTTCCACTGAGAAGGATGCCTGGGATGATGACACATGTCAGGTTTTGATTGATTTTAACACTTAGTCCAAAATGAATTAAAATGAAAATAGAGCCCGTGCTTTATTTCAAACTTTGCCATCTCAGACCAAAGTATGTGAGGAAAAAACTTGGTAGCACGTAGCTAAAAAAATAGGATTAAATGTAGAGTAATTTTTTACTCTACAGTTATTGGTGACCCCAAGGACTTTTGAACCTACTCAAAAAGAAACCCCAACTCCTGCTAGATCAAAAATTCAAAATTATAGATTCAACAATGATGTCTGGTAGGTGGACCACTCTTCATCAGATAACCCTTGCTTACTCTATAATTCATTGAAGGCTAAATCAAGGTTAATAATATCCTTGTGTGAAAAATGTTGCAAAATTTGAACCGTAGCCTTCAATTTGAACTCAAGCTGGGAAACAGGAACCAAGATAGCTTCTACTTCAGGGACTAATGAATCATCCCTTAGATCCTAGAAAACTATTTGATCCTTCTGTCTGGCCAAAAACAAAGGTTCAATTTCTTCTACCAGTAACATGGTGTTGTCATTAGGAAATGGAGAAGGAAAACCTAGTTGTACTAGATCTTCAACATGCTACTTCATTTCATTAATTCCTTCTTTCATGACATCTAGAAGCTCCCTATAATTGGTGGCTATAGAATTGCAACTGAGAAGCTCATTTACTTTCTTAGTAGTGACCATTCTATCATTGATTCCTGGTACTAATAGTGTTGCGTCCATTGCATCATACAACTTTTGCAACAACATTTGTGAGTCCATTACTCTCTTAGACACTGTAGCCAGAGTATTTATAACTATACTCTCCACCTTTTTGCACAATTTATGTGTATTTAACAAGAAGGTGAGAGATGGCCTGAGCTGAATAATCTCTGAAGAGATTCTCTTCCATATGGATTCTATAACTCCTTTACTAGACTTAACACTCTGACACTCTTTGGCCTATTGGCCAGCTCTAGTGTCAATTGTGCTTCTCTCTATTGATCTGAGTGAAATTGGGCTTATATGACCATAGTATTATTCTATTCAGCCAGTAGCTTTTGTTGTAATTGGGTAACTTGAAATAGGTGTTCTTCACATTTCACTTGCAATGTTGCCTTTTCTTGCCTAAGGGTCATCACCAAATCCTTTACCTATGTACGCCCTACCTTTAAAGAATTATTTTGGGCCTAAACTGCCCAATGAATCTAAAGAGAAATAGTATTTTATAGTTGTTTATTTAGATTCTGTATTTCATTATCTTTTTTATTAATCTCTAAGGTCAAACTATTACAATTTGTCTTTTCCTTAGCTAGCTTAACTTCCATCTTCTGTAGCCTCCTTGATATCTTCAAGTAGTCTTTAGTAACTATAGAAGTGGATTCAGTCAATAGTTCAATTTTGTCCTATGGCCTAAAAAGGGACATGTCGATGGCCACTGCATTCATCGTGTAATCCTCTAGCTACATTTGCTTAGTTGGCTTTATTACATTTTGGTGACAAATGGGTCACCATCAATTACTATTGGATGTGGTCAAATTGTGACCACAAATGGGGTGTAGCCAAAGCTTTATTCTCTATATTCTTATTTTTCTCTCTTTAGGCTTCCCTTGCCTTCCTAACAACATTTGCTTAGGTTTGGAAGGTGAAAGGAGAGGAAATGTGCCCACCCACAAAAAGATGTCCTTGTGGTAGACCATATTGAATAGCCAATTATTGGCTATGGGTAATCTGAGGGGAAAGCTTCTTGGGAACAGAGGGAGAGAAATGAGGTAATGTTAAGGCCATAGATGGCATAAATGGGGTGAAGTGAGAAATGGGAATGGAAAAAGTGGCAAAGGATGTCATTTGGCTAGATGAAATCATCATGCCAATGGGGGAAGAAATGGACTGAGAAGGAGAGGGAGGAATAATACTTACTTGAGGAGTGATTACAGTACCCTATAATTGGCACTGTGTGGTGTCTATCTCCTCTTCTAAATCAAAATGAAATTGCACCCTCTTTCATTTCTTGGGTGTCTCTTCTTCTTACTTTATCCTTTTTTCTTCCACATATACTTCTTATGGAGAAATAGGAATATCTATAATCAGGGCTGATGGGAAAGCTTGTGATGATGAAGGCATTACACTTATTTGCATTTCTATGGCACTGAGAGATTGAGGCTAGATTGATATAGTTACTATAGCTACAATTTTCTCAGAGGCTTGTGACTCCTGACTTGACCCGACCCTAGATTCCTGCTCTAAACCTAGTGTTGGCAAATTACTTGTCTCTGGGATAGATACAAGGGAGAGATGACACTCATCCCATAGTTCTTCCCGTCTCTCATTTGTGTCTACATTTTTGAAAGAATGGGTTGTTTGATAGATTTTCTACCTATATTTCCAATAGGCCTCTATTTTTTTAGCATCCCAATCTTTATTCTTTAATGTTCTTATTAATCTAGATGTCATTCTAACTTTAGGATCATAATCCCTTTGTTTGACATAGAATGTCTCCCATAGCCTATTTTGTGGAAGTGGCAAGTTTGTTAATTCAACATAAAATCTAGGAGTGTCTTCTTTAGGATCCTTTTTGGTTTCCCAAAAAGGGTGGCCCTCATGTGCAATTATGATTATGACTCTATTCGTTCTTATCTAAGAAGCTATGAAATTGTTTGGGTCATAAACCCATTTATCCTTTATTAAAAGGAAACCTAGAAAGGCTAGCTTTCTAAGCAACACAACTTCAGCATCTCTGGTTTCCAAAACCATGATGGTTATCATCCATGGTAGATTATACATTTTCCTTTTTTTCTCTCCTTAGAACTAAACTCATTGTCGACTATGGATACCTACCTGATGAAATCTAGGAATGCTAACCTAAGAGTCAAAATCTTAGGTAACAGTATTGGTTCCCCACAAAAACCATGGACTCTTATAATGGTATGGTGAGATCCAAAATAGAAATCACAAGGAATTGGGCAACTAGCCAGAAGATTTGAAAAACATGGGAATAATTTATTCATAATTGGTTCGAGATTGAGGTGGCAAAAAGTAGGGGTGACAAATGATTCCCAAAATTCATATGGGTCACTAGTCTTTGAAAAAATGTGTGTCCATGCAGACATAGGAATGGTCCTTTGGAGATCAAAATTTTGGTCATACATATTAAGATACATATGTTGGGTAAAGAGGTTAGAGTTCTGGAAAAGCATGTGGTGGAACAAATAGGAAGAATACCTGAACACTCCTTTTGATCTAAAATGGGCCATTTGTTCTACCATTGAGAAAGCAATTTGCTCAGAAAAGTCAAGCTGATACTCTTGGGTTTTATCAATGATCTTCAGCCTAAAGAGAATAACCATTTGTTTTGTATACACTGACATATCATCTTTCATGCCAAAGATGAAATCCATCATTGACAATGCGTCTTGGCTAGCCTGGGTGAATTGAGCTCTTGGTGTAGGGAGTGTGGGCACTATAGTGTCATCATCACCCATTTGTAATTTGGATCTTAGGAACCTTAACTGAGTGTTAATGTTTGCCCATGTTCTTTGCATTTTATTAATAGTGGAAAATGTAGCTTTATTATCATGATGAAGGGCTAACATATCCCTGCTAGCTTGTGGTGTGATTTGCACCATAAATGGACCTCATTGAATGGTGCATGAAGGTGCATAGAACAAGTCTACACATAACTTGACTAGGTTGGGGCATGGATGCACAGCTGGGACAATGAATTGAACCAATTGTGAGGTCCATATCCGCATGGTGAATGTTTCATATTACCCTACTTTGGCCCTTTGTAGACACCTTTGATGTGCCCCTTCTCTAAGAGTTTTGCTACTAGCTCTCTACAGATTTGGGTCCATGATTCCATCCGCATAATCTTTTATTTTTGCTGGGTCACTTAGTTGACCAGCTTTAGGAAACTTGGTCCATGGATAGGTCTTTAATGGTGGTGTGGGAGCTGAAGCATATGATTTACTTGCAAGAAACTTATCAAGGGATTCATACATCCCAGCTCCTTGTTGTGAAGATTATGCCCCCTCCATCTCTATATCTTCTTTGTGATAGTTTGTATGAACTTTTGCAAAATGGAAATACTTTCACTGAAGCAAGTTTACTAAGCACAAAAAAATGCAAGTAGTAGGATATTTTCACGCAGATGCAAGAATGTTTGAGAACTTGTAAACTTTAACTCTTGCTAAGAGGTATTTATTGACCTATCAAGTCTCAAGATGGTATTAAAATTAGATAACCATTAGTAGATCCTACTCAATCTTTATGGAATAGTGAGATAGACACGTTATGCAAGTGGCAATGCAAGGTACCTTGGGGATTTCTAAAGATTTTGGAGACATTCAATGTATTAGAGATTTTTGATAAATTTGAAAATTTTGAGCTGCCGACGATGTGTTTAAAGAACACTTATTTAAAAGAAAAGCAGGAAAACAAAAAATGGGAAAACAAAGTAATATGGAAAGGGGAAACTACCTAACTACATTAATGAACCATCTTTATCTTTCTCCTAGATCAAAATAAAAATTTCTAAAGTCTCTTTCATGATAAGCCAGCTTATATTACCATACAAGTGATTGAATTGGATATAGCTTTGGTGAATTGCCCTCTATGTATGCTACATTCATTTGCCTACATTTGAGTGAGTCTGAGTCAAGCCTGCCTACAACAGAAGCCTTTTGACATATATCATTTGTTGACTTAACTACTTATGCTGCAAAATCCAGTTCTACTACATGATCATCCTCTTTAATAACTTAAAAATTATCAATATCTTGAAAGGATAATTCTAAAAGTTTGTAATAATTTTGTGCATGTAATTGAAGCTAAATGATATTTTATTCCTCTACAACCGGCTCACTGCTATCTTGAAAAATGGTATAACCTGACCCAATGATTTCAAATAAATCATTCAAATCATGGTCCAAAAAATGTTCATGTTCCTCTACATCATCTTGTAAAGTAAGAAGAAAATCATAAATTATTTTTTGTTCATCAGAGGTTAAGGTATGCACTTGTGATTTCTCACTAGGAATCTGGAATTCATAAGAGGCCCAAGGATTGATAAAAGAGGTATCTTTTGACTTTTCTCCCTCTAGAACATTTGGAATTCTATGATCTTCATCAAGTATAACGTAAGTGCCCAGACCAATAGAGTCGTAATTTCCATATGGGTCACTTTGCATCATAGCTAATAAATGATCATTTTCTTCTTCCTGATTATATTCAATCCATTCACCTAGCTCTTCACAAAAACACTTTCTTCTTTAGTCATCATAGCATGGGCTACCTCTAACTTTGTAGTGGGCTCATTAGTGTTTTGATCTTTATATAATGGTTCAGACAATATCTTCATCTTTGAACCATATTTGGTTCTTAAGATGAGATGAGACCAATCAAGGGACATATATCCCCCTATTTTGGCTATAAAGTCTCTTGATAAACATAAGCCAAAAATAAGAGGTAAATCTATCACTACTACATCTTGATTTACAATTATATTAGGACAAGCATATAATTGTAATTGGAGTTGTCTGATTCTCCCTATGGTTTGTACTACTTTGCCATCTAACTGTATGACTCCTTTAGTGAGTAGTTGATACTTAATTTCTAAAGATCAGCTATTTGCTTAGGCATTACTACAGTACTAACCCCTGAATCAATAATTGCATTATGTAATAGTTTCTTACCCACTATCAAAGTTAAATAAAAGGGATCTAATTTAGATTTGCTTACCTCTATTGTATTATTCACTAGGGTTGTTGTATGTAGATGGATTGTATCTTTGAGTTTTTCTTTTCCATCAAGTCCTTCTTTGGTAACAATACCTTTAGGCACTGCTTGGCCTTGTAGAGATTCTTCTAGTAGTGTCTTATATTTAGGAATAACCAATATATCCCATATTGATACTTGTGCTGGAGTCTTCTTCAATTGATCCACCACGTTTATTGGTCGTAGAGTCTGAGCTCATTGAAAATAATGATATCTTGTTTTTTCTTAAATTTGGGTAGGAGTCCCTTGATTTTGCACTGACTGAGGCACTTCTTGTCTGATAGTTGTGTTTCTTTGTCCTTGAAGTGGAGGATTCTCCATGACTTGACTATTTACAATCTCAGGTTATTCCACCATCCTTATCTTTGATATGGTGTAATAATCATATTTCACCACTAGTTTTTTGAAGGTAGATGCTTCATTTAAGCAAATTGATTCTTCATCTTCAACCCATGAGAACAAAGCATGTTCTAAGGATATTTCTTCCTTTTGTTGCAAGGACATACCTTGCATCTAAGCCATTAAGACTAAATTATGCATACTAGAAGACTGATAGGCTTGATATTTCACTGGAACTTGCAAACTAACCATCCATTCTTCTTTGCTCTACCACATTTTGTTATAGATTACCCATAAGACAATATCTAGGTGTATGATCATTATTGCAAGGAAAACACCAGGCATTAGTGTTATCCACATAGTTATTTTACCTTGGAACAATCTCCCTATTTGAATTGGGAGGAATAGTTTGTGAGGGTGTGGGGACTGCAACTAATTGGATTTTTGGCTGATGGTTAGTTTGTCTTGGAGGACCCTGATATTGGTTTGGCTGAGATGAAAATCTATTTCCTTGATAGCCTTGATATGGAGGCTTAGAAAAGGTATTCTACTATCTTTTTATAGTGATCACCTCATTAGAAAATGTCCTTAGGATATTCTTGATATCATCTAACTCAGATGACTAAGTGGGGACAATTTCTTTAGCAGATGGTTGAGGATAGGTGTACATTGACATAGGTGGGGATATAGATTTAGGGGCTTCTTGAGGTAATGGCAAGGAAGTTTCTGGGAACATGGGCATGGGAGGCCTTGGAGGTAACTTTCTAGAATCTATTTAATTTTTCTCAGCTCTGACTGCATATTCATAAGCTTGTGGCAAAGTGTGTCCTCCAAGTGACTGAATCATAATAGATATATCTAAATTCAAAGCCTTAAGATAAAACACTGTGGCCATACTTGGTAATGGTCTAGCTATAACAAGAATTTTTTCCTAAGTCTTTTGAAATCTAGAATTGAAGTCAGTCATGGCTTCTTGTGGTGCCCTTTGAATGGTAATTAATTGTTGTAATAAAGAAGAATTGTCACCCTTCTCTTCGAATCTTTCAAAGAAAAGATCTCTAAGCTGATCCCCTGTAGAAATGGTATTTGGGGTCAAGGACTTGTACCATTCTAAATCTTTCCCTTTAAAAGAAGCTACTAATAATCTTATGGCCACATCTTTCTGTGTGACAACATGTATAGCATAGACATCTGATACATCCTGAAGATGTTCCTCAGGTGTTTTAAAGTCTTGTCCACTAAATTTGGGTAGAGTTTTTAAGGCATTCACTAGGATAGGGTCCTAAGTGGCTGGTGGTATTGGGAGGACTAATGGACTACCAGTGTTCCAACTCACATAATTTCTTGGGGGTATAGGGGCTCCCATATTTGCTATTGGTATTGGTACAAACTGGTTTACTCTTCTTCTTGGACTAGTTACCAAAGGTGGCAAAAGAATACCTAGATTTGTCGTAGATTGTGATCTAGTTACTAGTCCATAGCTATGACTCCTCTTAGGTCCTTGGTTCATACAATCTTGAAAGCAACTTCAAGATTGGTCCCACTGAGCGTGCCAAAAACTGTTGATGATTTAAAATTATGCTTTGTAATAAACACCAACAATGGGAAGTTTCAAGATATGGGACTTGCGTCTTGAAATAACCTCCATATATTTGAGAAGCTGGTTCTTCTTTAAATCAAGTAGATACTAGGAAAAGGGATAGGAATTTAAATCAAAAACACAAACACAAGAAAGGAATTCTAATCTATGGTGATGCACCTGAATGTAATTCAACCTTAATCTTGAGCACAGTGAGACTATATGTAGGATTCATTTTACATTTAAGAGCAAACAAGTGCATGATCAATGTAAAAGATGGAAATAATAGAAACAGAGGCTCATAGTACAGACTACTTTTGTTGTGATATAGAAAATATCAACAAAGGAATAGGGTTCAATATTCTTATTTGAATTTTCAAGTCATATAAGAGGCACAAAAATGCGTACAATTATATAAACCTTTCAGCTCAAGAAAATGAGACAAAAGCAAATGATATTACTTAGTCACAGATCTAGAAAGTCTAGACTCTTTACAATAATTTCTCTCAAAAATTCTCTCTAATAATTCCTTGATGATTTGGTGATCTCTACACCCTTATTTATAGCCTGGATTCACTTTGAATCATCTGCTTGTTCCCAATCCAATGGCCCAACTAGAATCTAACCCAACTGGCAGTGTCTAATAGAAGGTATCTTATAGATTCTAAAATGCTTCATCTTCTGGCAGTTCATTGGTTGAAACAAATGGTAGGATGTTCCCTTCTCTTAAAATTCTATGTAACATTTAGCCAATTTCTTGAAAACCTTCTTATTAGTTTAGGAGACATCAGAAGATGACACTTGTCATGTTCCATAACACCTATCAAAGACACGTGGAACTTTTCACGTAACATATAATATTTTACGTCTTCACTCCAGAGTGTTTCACCTTTCACACTTGTCGTTATCCACTTCCTTGAAACTTCAACAGCTTAAAAGAAAATAAAACCCACATCATTTCTTACCCAAGCAACTTGAAAAGGAGCATAGGGATAGGTGTCCATCTCTGCTGCTTCATTAAAGGACACATGGCAATCTCCGCTTTACTTATCTGGGGTTACGTGGTGGTATTCACTCCTTTTAGATACCTTTTTAGAAACCTATAGAAGATGACACTTGGTGATCTTCACTTTACTCTATTTATACCATAGAGAAAAATGGGTCTCATTTCTCATTTACAAAGACAGTGACACCTGGCGGCTTTCACTTACTTTAAACACAAAACTTGGGACCCACCACGGTCTTTGCTATATCAGTGAAGCAAAGATTAAGATAATTCAGACTGTGACACGTGGTGGCTTCCACTTTCTTTTATTGGATTATGTGGTAGCTTCCATCTATTTTAGAAAAGTAAAATTGAGACCTTTCATGACTACCACTTGGTACTTTCTGCTTGATCTTGATACTTAGCTTAAAAGAAAATACTTTTCATCAAAAAGAGATGAAACACGGGTGCCGACATGAAACCACAGGCGGTGACACTTGGTGCATTCTACTGAGTCACTATGAGATATGTGGCACATTCCAACCAACTCATAGAAAATATAAAAGGTGCCTCAGATGATGACACTTGGTAGTTTCCACTGAGAAGGATGCCTCAGACAATGACACTTGTTAGGTTCCACTTGATTTCAACACTTAGTCAAAAATGAATTAAAAGGAAAATAGAGCCCATGCTCTATTTCAAACTTCACCATCTCAGACCAAAGTATGCGAGGACAAAACTTGGTAGTGCACAGCTGAAAAAATAGGATGAAATGTAGAGTAATTTTTTGCTCTACAGATTATTGCAAGAGTTTGAGTAAAATTTGAATAAATTGATTTGATGTATCTAGAAATTTGAAAAATAGATGAAGAATGAGTATGATGGAGGGATGAGGGCCAAAATATTTGGGAAGGGATAAAATTATAAGTAGATAAAATGAGGTATAGAAATTTAGTTGTGAATATTTTATTTTCTAAGTTATTTGCTAAGAAAATTTAGTTGAGAGATTTGCTCAGAGACATTGGAGGAAATATGGATCACATTCCACACCATGAGCATTGGGTGGAGTGAGTGAGGAGGTTCCATGGACATGAGAGGAGTGGGTATCTAGTAACTTAAGTTTTGTTGTGGATTTTTTTGAATTTATTATCATTAATGGGATCTTAATGTGAATGAAAATAAATTCACAAATTTGAAATCAAAAAAATCAGCATCAAAAATGGTAAATTCACTATAGTAAATTGTAAAATCATTAAACATAGAAGCAATTTCATTGAATAGGGAAGAGAAATAATGTTAGGGTAAAAAATATGTAAAAGTGAAATTTCACAATTGAGTAGTTGAAAAATCATGAAATAGGGAAACAACATCACTTAATAGGGAAGACAAATTGTGAAATTGAGTGGCAAATTTGTTAAGTGGAGAAAATAATTAACAAAGAAATCAAATAGAGAAATAGTGAAATTTCATAATGCAGAAGTGAAAATACTAAATACAAAAGTGAAAATGTGTTAGATAGTAAAAAAAGGTTGTAGGGAAAGATAAATGGTATGAAAATGATATATGAATGGATGGATTGAAATTTTTTATTTGATATTATACTTAATTTATCTTTTGTTGTCTTTTAAATGATTGTAATGTAGTGATGGTTTGAATTTTATACTAAGTAAACTTAATTAGATGCTAATGTGTGTGATTTGTAGGAGGTATTACCAGTGCTTGTGACTCAAGAGTGAAGACCTATAGTGATGGCATAGATGGAGAGCTTTACAAAGTATGATTTTGGCATTTCAGAAGTGAGTGGGTTATCTTACATTACATAGATGCTAGATATTTGAGTGGATAGAGTGTTATAGATATAACTTGTAGAGAGACGGCATAATGATACTATTATATTTAACTTACCTACAAGAGAGATGACTATCACATTAGAGGATGTGTATCATATTCTAAGTATTTTGATATGAGGGAGAAGGGTATACTGGGGTCAAGGTCCATAGGAGATCACATTTTTTAGGATTTTTTGTGATGGCATGATTTTGATTATTAGATGTGGTATAGATGTAGATTATTTTAATAAATTAGAGATGGATTATTTGATGATTATACTCATGGATGTTGTTAGTGAAATTATGCTACATGATAAGAGTAGGAGGTTATGTCTTATTGATCGTATAGATGTTATTGGAGATATGATGGAGATGGGTGAGATATTTGCATGGGATCCATGCATACTAGCACACTTATACAGATGGTAGAGAGATTAGGTCTTCAACATTAATATAGGTGTGGTGTTGGGAGAAAATTTCTATAGAGAGGCTGATTGGACACATGAGCACTCAGTCTATTGAGGAATCATTGGCATATGGGTGGAACATGGTTATTGGCACATATAGACCACACTTATGTGATCTAAAGTTTCATAGGAGGGCTATTAATGAGTTAGGTGATAATCAAATCATCTAGAGAGCTTATAGGGATATTATATTTTAGTGGCCACATGATGACCTTCACATGGATTATATGATGACCCCTTCTTAAATTATTAGGACACATGATTACAATATTGAGATATATCACCTAGATAGGGTGATGAGATAGTTTAGGGTTAGAGAACATATACCAATTGAGCCACATATATTTACATGATTGATGAGGAACAAAGCATAGTGGCGCATGAACATTGATCCATCAATAATAAACCATGTCTGATCATAGTTATATATTATTATGTGGAGTGAGTAGAGAGACATGATCGATGTAAGAGTTTTGGATGGCTATGAATATTAGTGGGCTATGTAGAGATTGATTAGACTGACTATTCCATATGCACCACCATAGACATGGAGGCAAAGATTAGTGGCTACTTTGAGTAGGAAACCATGAGGCATAGGATTGGGAACCCAAATTAGGAGGGATATTATAAGAAATATAGGACAAGGATAGGCACAAAACAAAGCACATTTTTTGATATTAGTCAACTGCATAATGTTGAGATTATAGATGTGGAAGATGTAGAGATTTTACATGAGTTAAGTGTTGATATTGATGTGGATATAGGGATGGATATGGATATAATGGTGATGTTTGGATGGGAGACTCTATTGATAGAGGTTCAAAGTGAGGAGGATAGAGATGGGAAGAATGTGATAATGAGAGAAACATGGGTTACCTAGATAGATAGAGGTGATGTGTCTAGTTCTTCATGAAATCTAAAATAAATAAAGGAGCAATCTATTTGATAGAATTATAGAGTATATTAGAGATCATGATAGGGATATTAATGGATTGCATATGGAGGTGTTTAGATTACAAGGAGTAGTTGATGGTAGAGGGGATGAAATGGATATGATTAGATGATTACAATCTGAGGCTGATAGGTTACAAGTGATTATAGATGTGATAATGGAGATGGCATGGTTATAGTAGTTGTTACACATGATGTAGAGACCCAAACTCTAGAATATATGGCATTGACACAACACCATAGATAGGAGAGGGATACAATAAGGACTGAGC
Organism: Torreya grandis; assembly: GCA_037957365.1. NCBI lineage: Eukaryota > Viridiplantae > Streptophyta > Pinopsida > Cupressales > Taxaceae > Torreya > Torreya grandis. The sequence continues at coordinate 411,131 of JARHVA010004250.1, forward strand.
TAGTAAAGGCTAGGGTGTTACTAGTTAGATAAGGAAAGACTACTACTTTGGATATATTGATAAGGGTCATGGACTAGGCCATGTATTACAAGATTTTATATAAGGAGGTTTTACCATGTTCTTAGAGGGAAACATATTTTAGGGAGTAATCTATGAAACATTCTACATCAGCTAGATTAGTTTAGTTGATTAAGTCAGTGAGGTCAATGGGATAGGAACAATGTGTGATGGGCCCTCCATGATGAAAACAATGACATGAGGAGATATTCCCAAGAGCAGACACTCTGCCAGAGGGATATGATGAGACATAGGTGATATATGATAGATTGACTCATTGATGTATACACATTTCTAGATGTGTCATTTGTATAGACACACAGACACATATTCATGATGATTATGAGACCTTGTACTATGTGGATTGGATATTGATGAAATTTTTATTAATTTATATGTACTATTATGCATGATTTATAGATGTATGGATATATGTATCACTAATTATATCTTTTGCATTTTTATTTAAGTGAGCATGGTTTAATTCTTTTAGCATATGGATTATGGTTTTTTTGCTAATCTAATGTATCATTAGGTTTATGAATGGATGAGAATGTGTCATAGTTGCATTACATTTGTTTTTTGTTTCTGGCATTGGATTTCCAATAATATTTAGTTTATAATAACCTATTTTTCAATATAACATAAAACACATTACCACCAATTATATTAAATAATAATGATGAATGTTGATGTTTTAATCATATGAACAAAAGAAAAAATAAATTATTTAAAATCAAATTATGTTATGATATAGTAAAACCATAAGCATACTTTTATGCATTTCACAAAATAATCTTGTTAAACACATAAAATAGTAATTAACATAAGATGTGAAAACAAAAATTAATCTAAATGATTTTAACACACACAAAATGATATTGTAACAACACTAAGCAATAATGATACAAAAATAAACAAACAAATATTAACTCTAAAAAGATAATCATGATGGACAAAGCAAAAAAAAAACATGTAAATGGAGAAAGATAAAATGAAATAATAACCAATTTAATGGTTAGGGATTTAAAAATGGATTAAAATCACTAATTTAATGGTTAGGGTTTGAAAATGGATAAAATAACCAACTTAATGGTTAAGGATAAGAAAAAAACAATACAATAATCAAAACAAACAAACGATTAAGTATAAAAATTGTAAGCAAATACTTAACCTTATAAGTAAGAGTTGGACAATTGTATCCAAGAGTTAGGCTAGTTATCAAACATTCAATGAAGAAATATAAGGATAAACTAATAAACATTTGGGGAAATGGATGATGAGGAAGATGGTGGCTAAGATAACCCTAAAAATCCCATGTTTCTAATCACTACCTACATAATCCACCTTATAAAAAGTCTATATCGGGATATAAGGCTAGATGTAGTTCTCCCAACATGGTAAATTGATGAGAAAGTGGATGATTGATGAAGCATTTGAGTGTTAGATGTAGAGGATGCATGAGTGATGCACCCCTAAATGAGTGAACAATATGGAAGTTAGATATAATTATAGATGTGTTGTGGTTGATGTTTTTTGGAATGTTTTTATACTATTTTTGATTTTTTTGTATTTTTCAATTTTTTAAATAATGAATATTAAAGACATTTTTCTACTATCATGAGCAAGAATGCAGGTTCACATATAAGAAGAATAACCCTGAACTTAACATGCTATAGGATAAATGAGAAAAAATTGATAAAATGATAAAGTTGGGAATATACATTAGATTACACATGGTTCTAGAAAGCTATTTTTAACCATGGGGTTTGTCCAAAGTACCAGTAAACTAGTTTTCACATTTAGATGATTTATGTACACATTTTTTGTTACTATTTTTTTTTTTGATATACCAATAATAATATATAGAAAAAATTTAGGAATAGAATCATTTAAGGTGAATGATGTTCATAGGTTCATCAAGTTCCTCTCCATAATCTACATCTAGTTTGTAAGCTCCTGATCCATACTTTATAATAACAACATATGGACGTAACTAGTTAGGTTCAAATTTTACCTTCTCTCTTATAACATAGTGTTTCTCTTATTCTCCTTAATAAAAATATATCTAATTACAAATTCTCTAGATTTAATCTTATTATTATAGATACGTCAAAGGAAATTATGGTAAATTTGTAGATGGTTTGAAGCATTGAGTCATTTCTCATCTAAGATATTGAGTTTAATTATGCATGAATTTTTATATGTTTCTTCATCTACTATTTGTTGTAATGATATTAGAAAATATGGAATCTTGACCTTTATGGGAAGAATAGACTCACTACCATAAATAAGAGAATAAGTGATTACCCTCATGGGTGTGTGGATACTAATTTGGTATGCCCAAAGGGTGGGATATAATCATTTATGTTAATAATGACCAACTTTATTGACAACTCCCTTAAGAATGTGAAAAATGTTTTTGTTAGTTACCTTATCTTGGCCATTACCTTGTGGGTAATAAGGAGTGGACCATCTGAATTTGATATAATAGGCTTGATAAAGAGTCTTAACATCTCTATTTTTGAATTATTTACCATTGTCAGTAATGAGAGTGTAAATAATACCAAAGTGATAGACAATGTGGTTGAGAATAAACTTAGAAATTTGCTTTCTAATGACATAGGTAAGTGGAATTGCCTAAATCAAATTGGTAAAATACTCTTTCACTATTATAATATCCTTATGTCTATTTTATGACGAGGATTTATTTTTCCAATGAGGTCTAACCTTGATGTGTAAAATGTCCAAGGTTTAATGATATGTTACAAAGCTTGTGAAGTACTATGGATAAGATACCCATGTTTTTTATAGGGTATGCTCTTTTTGACATAGGCACATGAATTATGTTCCATTTTAGGCCAATAATAACCTACGTGGAGAATATTTTTTTGAGGACCATACCACTTGAATGTGTTCCATAAACTCCCTCGTGAACTTCTCTAATTGCCAATGTAGATTATTTAGAATTCAAATAGTTAAAAAGGATTCCATCATAGCCTTGATGGTATAGGGTGTTGATAAGGATGGTATATCAAGATGTGCATTGAATAAAGGATGTGAGTTGATTAGATGATAAGTCATATGGGATGGTATGATTATGAAGGTATTTATAGATATAAGAGTACCATGGAGAAGTGCGACCAACCACCTCAAAAACCATTTTTTAATCAAGTGTATCATAGGTTGGTATCTTTAAGACCTCAACTAAAATATTGTTATGTTTTGTACTCAAATCTAGTATGAAACCAATTGTATCCATAACATATATTGATCTATTATTTATTCTTAGCACTTGTTCAAATTATATGTACTCAAAATATGATTTCAAGCTATCTACTATTTGCTTGTAAGGTATTAGTTTATCATCACAAGCTTGGAATTCACTAGTGAATTTATTGATGATAAGATTAGAATCACCAAAAATAAGGAGATGTTGGATTCCCCATTGGATTGCCATCTTGAGGCCTATTATGAGACCTTCATATTATGCTATGTTATTTATACAAGGGAATTAAATTTAGAATGATTTAGGAATGAAATCCTCATCATGTGTGACTAAAAATGTACGTGCCCTTAAGCCATGCTTGGTAAAATAAACATCAAAGAAAAAATTCCAAATTAGAGACTCATCTATAAACATGATTACACCATCCAAGAATTTTTCAATGAGAGGTGATTTGCTATTGAGTGGTTCTTCTACTGATAAATGTTCTATAACTTGTCCTTTGATTGATTTTTTCTTAACATACTCTAAATAAAATTCACTAAAAAGCATAACCCACTTAACCATACTACATATTAGATAAGTTTTAGATAAAATATATTTACCAGGGTCAATCTTAGCAATAATATTGGTTTGATTGTTGAGCATGTAATCTCATCATTTTTGAGAAGCAAAAATAATTGCGAGACAAGTTTTTTATATCTGAGAGTAGTTTAACTCATATGATATCAATGTTATGATTAGGTATTACACTACTCATTCTTTCCCATTATCAGCATGCTATGCTAATAATGTCCCAAGTGTAAATTGAGTAGATGAAATGTATAACAAAAAAGGTTTACTAGAAACAAGTAGCATTAGCATTGGTGGGTTGGAAAGATATTACTTGAGATTTTTAAATGCTTTTTCAAAATTTTCATTACATTTAAAAGGAGTATCATTATTCACCAAAAAGGTGAATGGGTGACAAATGTCTACAAGTTGAGATATGAATCTTTTGACTACTTGAATTTTCCCTTGTAGACCTCTAATTTGTTTAAGATTTTTAGGTGGAGGCATATCCATGATAGTTGTAACATTAGAAGGATCAACTTCAATTCCATGTTGTGAAAATATTAACCCTAAAAAATTTCCTAATGTTACACAAAATACACATTTAATTGGATTTAATCTCATGTTGTACTCTCTTATGCATTTAAAAATATGTTAAAGTACCTAAGGGTGTGTGGTCTTTCTAGGATTTAGATTTATCCAGAATATCATCTACATAGTCTTCCATAATGTCATTAAGCATGTGATGAAAAATGATATTAATATCCAATTGATATGTAGTTCCAAAATTTTTCAAACCAAAAGGCATCTCTTGATAACAAAATGTACCCATGGAGTTGTAAATTTCATTTTGGGTTGATCTTATATAGCAATTTTTTATCTGATTATAGTCTAAAAAGCCATCCATTAAATATAACATCTCATGACTTGTATTTGAATATATAATCATATCTATGTTGGATAATGGAAAATCATCTTTTGGGCATGCTTTGTTTATATCATGAAAGTCTGTGTAGACTCTAATCCATTCTAGTTTTTTTTATAATGGTAAAATGTTTGATATCTAGTTTGAGTAATCAATAGGATGTATGAAACCAACAACCAACTACTTATTTAGTTTTTCCTTTACCAATAGTGCAATATTAGGATGCATCTTACGAAATTTCTATTTTATTGGCTTTGCATGTATATGAGCCACAATGTGGTGAACTAATAACTCTAGATATAGTCCTGACATATCCAAATAAGACCATGTGAACACATTAGATAATTTATAAAAAATAAGTGTAAATATGTTGCTTTATTCTTGAGTGAGTGATATGGCAAGTTTTACAATTTTAGGATCTTCTTTAGTGCTGATGTTTACAAGAATTGTTTCTTTAACAAGTAGAGTTGATTCATATTTATAATCTAGGGATGGTGTAGGAAGATGGAAATCTTCCTCAAATTCTTCTTGTTTTGATGTGGAAGTGTAATTCATATAGTGATGTAATTTTTATTCACCAATGTATGATAAATATACTAGCTAAATTAGAAATCCTTTCTTGTCGTTACCTACTAGAATTTGATCTCTTATTCTAAAAACTTCAAATATAGGTTCATCATTATTTAAATGATCAAGTTGAGGTGTTAATATTTTGTCCCATTGTATGAGAGATGAATATGCAAGGTCAAGAGTAAGGATTACTTTTTAATGCAATAGGTTATTGAGGGAAAGATCTTCAATGTGACTAATTATGGAACCCATCTCACTATCAAAAAAATCATCTTATGACTCACAAGAAGAGTCACTTTGGGAGAGTGTAAGATGCACATTAAGTGGGTTAAATCCTATACCATGTTTTTCCTCATTTAATTTTAGTGTGATAATTTCAATGGAACCTTGTTCATGGAGTCCAAGACCTTTACCTTTATATTTAATTATATTACACATGATGGATTTTGCAATGGGATATTTGTTGGTGAAAAAAGTAGTTGATTCACTAGAATTAATATAAGAAGAATTTGAATCTTTTATATGTTCATTGGAAATAATATCCCCTTGAGAAATTTTGTCTCTCCAAGATTTTTAACCATTATTTTATCATTTGGATATTGAAGCCTTCCATAATCATTTGGTTTGGTGTGTATTATACCTGTGTAAAAATATTGGATTATGTAATCATTCATGACTCGATCAATGATATTAGAGTGTGAAGAAACATATGAGTATGTTTTACTAGTAGGTGGTGGATTGGAACATTGCTCAAAAGAAGTATTATTAGAAGCTTGTTCAATATATGGTTGATTTGATGCTTTCTCAGATAATCTATTTGAATCTTTCTTAGATGGTTGGTTAAATGTTTCATTGTTTGATGCTTTTTCAATGGAGATGGAAGAAGTTGGTGTATTTATCTAACCACAAAGGGGAGGTGTTTTAAATATGATTCTAGGATGGACATAATTTCCAGGAAAAGGATAATCCTTAACCGAGATAAATTTATCATCTATGATTGGTAGATAGTTTGATTTTTGATATTTTACTTCCAATAGCTTGCAATATTGGAAGGGATAAATATCACCTTATATAGTAACTTCCATTCATGCATGGGATAATTTCAAACATTGGTGAAGAGTGGATAGAATGGTATTTATAGAATGAATCTATGGATGTCCAATAAGCATATTGTATGGTAAATCAAGATTGATAACATGAACAAGATTTTACTTAATGATAGACCTTATGATCAAAGAAAGATAGATTGTGATGATAGATTGACATTCATTATTATCGTATGAATTTATGGTAATGATGTTTGTTTCCAATGTTTTTATTGGATAGCCTAGATGTTTTATAAGTTTTAGTGTACAAAAATTCAGGGCTAAACCATTATATATAAAAAATCATTTTACTTTGTGCTTAGAAATAATAACCTCTATGTACAATGGAAGGTTATGAATAGAACCTAAAGTAGAAATATTTGATGATCAAACACTACTTGATTATTTGTTTCCCAAGTAATTATTAATCCTTTGAAAGTTGTAGGATTAATTTTTTGAGGAACATTTGACTCTTGGAGAACTTTATATAAAATATGTTTATATACAAGTGATGTCTTTAGAAGGTCTAAAATTAAAATAATGGCTGGCATTTTATCAAGATGGTTAATAATGTTGTACTTGCATTCAACATTAGAGGATGATGCACTCAAGAGGGTAATATTTGTGTGTCTTATGGTGATGGTGCATTCATATGTTAGAAAAGTAATAAAATTATCTTGGTTATGCATAATATCAACACTATTGATGATATAATCAAATGGATTACTAGCTTGGTTAACATTATTAGATTATGTGTGTTCCTATTTTTACTTTTCCTTTCCTTGCTCATGATTAGGGAATGGGTCTTGGTATATCCATAATTTTTTATTGTTAGATTGTTTATATGATGGGTTTTAAATTGATATGTCACCTCTATCAAATAGGTCTTGAACATAATGTTTTAGGTGCATACATTGATTAGTTAAATGTCTTTTAATCTGATGGTATTCATAGTACTTATCTTCTTTGTACCAATCAGGTTTGAGAACATTTTATTCAAAGGGTTTAGTTTTTGGCCATATAATCATGTTTTTGTGAGAAAATTTTAGGAAAACATTCTCATAAGTGTTTAGGTATCCCTTATTTTGGTTGTGCACTAAGATTATGATGTTATGAATTGGTTGGTTGTATGTTTGAGGGTTTTGAATCTATTTTTCATTAGATACACCATCTCCAACAAGATTTTTATTTTTGGCAAAGAATTTTAGTTTTTTTATTAGTTTTTAGGAATTGTTATTATTTGGCTTAAATATTTTGATTACACCTTTATTAATCAAAGTTTTATCTACTTAAATTCCTTTTTCAATAATTTCATCAAAAGACCTGGGGCAAAGAAATAACAAATGATGTCCCAAGTCTGAGTTTAAGTTCATAAAAATGTCTACAACATCTATTTCAAGAAATGACCATGTAAAATTACTTTCCATTGCTCACCATCTTTGGAGGAAGAAATCAAAACTTTCACCATTGTGTTGCTTGGTATTGTGAAAATCTAAGGTGGTCAAGTCTATTTCAATATTATAAGAGAAGTGTTAGAAAATGTTTTTAGATAAGTCTTCAAAGGTGAAGATAGATCCTTTCAAAACTTGTGAGAACCATTCAAGGGATTAGCCCTTGAGACTTCATGGAAATAAATGAAACATGTATTCATTACTATAGAAACATATGCACATGCATGATAAAAGCCAGTTAGATGTTCTTTGGGATCTCCTTTACTTTTATACTTATCAAATTTAGAGAGTTCAAAGTATTTTGGAAAAGGTGTAGTCATTTTACTTAAATTATATGGATATGAGTAAATTTACTCAAACTTCAATTGTTTTGAACAATTATAAGCACCATATTACAAGCTTTGAAGTCTATCCTTTATAATTTGAAATTATTTCATGTGATATGGGGATAGCTGGTTCATTTAACTTAATGAATTAGGTGGTTGACCCATAAATTGATTTGTGTTTTATGGAGTGTGTTGATTAAAATTGGTTGGAGTTTGATTGTTTAAATTAAAAATTTGAGGATGTGACAAGGTGTTGGAGTTATAACCAAGGTTTGGATTTGTATTGGAGCAAAAAGTCATTTGATTTAGATTTGGGTTGAAACCAAAATTTGTTTGATTTGGGTTTGGATTTGAACCAAAATTTCATTTGATTTAGATTTGTTTTAAAACTAAAGTTGGGGTTTTGTGTAAACTTTATGTTTGAGTTTGTTTGATTTGGGTTGAAACTTGATTTTTTTGGTGTATTAGTGTTGAAATTCATGGAATAAGGATTGGTGTTATAACTAAAACCTATTTGTTTAAACAATTTTAAATTATTTTATTGCTGGAGCATGTTAGAGTTTGAATTAAATAGATTAGAACCTAGGTTTGAATTAGATTGATTGGAATTTTGGATTGGGTCATTTTGATTCTAGTTAAGGTTTGAATTAGAATTTGTGATTGGATTATTAAAGTTAAGGTTGGAATTAGATTTTTTTGGTTTTGGTTTGAGTTTGTGTTAGGATTTGGGGTAGAATTAAATAAAAGATTTGGATTAGAGATAGATTGATTTGGAATTGAATTGGAATTTGAATTGAAACTTAGATTGGATGGAACTAATCTAAGTATGTTCGAACAAGAAAACTAATTTGGTACATTATTATTTAATTTTAGATTGTTGAATATGCATGAAGCATCATTCAAACTAGGATTGGATGATTAATTGGGTAAGATAGAGTAGGTATTCAAGCTTTGATTTTGATTGGATATGATTGGTGAGCTTTTCAAACTCTAAATAGGATTGATTAATGAGTTTGAATGAATATTCAAACTTAGATTAATTTTATTATAACCTTATGAATTCAGGTGTAAACTCAAATTTGGTTTAGTGAAATGGTGACTGATTAAACTTAAATTAAATGGGAGACCTATGTTCAAGTTTTGGTTGTCTTATTGTATGATTGGTAAACGTGAAGTAGGATTCAAGTTTTGATTGGTGGGATGGATGATTGATGAGTTTGAAGGTATATTAAAACTAGGATTATTTGGATCAACTTGTGAAGATAAATTTGTATTTACATTCATATTAGGATTACCAAAGGGATTAATTGATTGATGATATTAAAATTTCATAATCTCTTGAGCTCCTTGAGTTGTATGAATTTTTGTGGAAAAGTCATGGATAATTTGAGATGAATCCTCAAGTAAAATATTTTTCCCCTTGTCTTGAGAGACTTGGGGATGAGGTTATGAGGATGGAATGAAAGAATTGTTGTTGTAGAAAATTCAAGTGCATAAGGTTGTCTTAGTTAGTTTTGGGCTAATTATACTTAGGTGAAAAAATGGAGTGTTTAATCTACACTCAACATTTTACACTCAACTATATTGACACCAATTCACATAAGACACAAAACTTATGCACTCACCCAAAGTTTATCAGACAAAGAATGGGGTCTCACGATAGGCTAGTTGTGCCATGGCACAAGTCATGAATTATAGGACTTGGTTAATTCCACGAAGGTTTCAAGTAAATTCACAGGTGCAAGCCTTTCATGGGATAATCCTAGTGGTCTATAGGTGCAAGAATTTATGGTCTATAGGTGGATTATTATTAGCCTTATGTGTGCAATCCTTTGTTTAATTATAGCTTAGTATTATATCAATTCTTGAAGGGTTACGGGGTTGTTTTCAGTTGAGTTGCTTATATTAGGCTCATAATTCTCAATAAGGGTAAACTCATTTGGTGCATGGGATTCATATACTTAGTATTTTTACAATCTATGGTTGACATCATCATTATTATAGGGATGCCATTAGCATCTAAAACTAGAATCATGCATACACATTACTCAATAGAAATGGAATGAAATTATAACATTACACTCATTTTGTATTGCAATCATAATATAGAAATATATAAACTAGACTCATCATAGGTACCACAACCATTCTTTACCATTAATCAAAGTTTAAATATAAATAGAGTTCATAACACTTAAAATAGAGTACATGTTTAACTCAAAATACTTAATGACCTAGAGGCTCACAAGAGAGCTTGGGTGTATATAAGCAAAGCCTTCATGGCATCTAAGTTATTCATAGATATAATGGTGGCTATTAAAATGTATACATAACTAGTTCTCCAGAGATTCACTACACTAAGTTCACATCCCTTACTTCACTATTTTAAAATCTTTTTAAATATTTATAGGAACATCTTTACCATGGTGGACTGTACATGCTAAGTACTGAGATGGAGCCTTTGTTGATCATTTCACCAGATCCATCACCTTGTGAAATTTGTACAATAGTTGCCAAATGTCACCCAATCTATAAAATGCCCCAACAATCTTAGAAATTGTTAGCTACCTACTAGTTGGTGAAAGATGTGTGTTAATTCCTCTATCTAACACTAAGATGATAAAATGTCATCATTACCCAAAATGATGCCTCACACCAATGTGTCTATCATTCTAGAACAAATCTTGACATACTAAAATAAAGGGCCCAACATTACCCAATATTAAATTTATATTATATCCTTGGACTAAGATGTCAAAAAATTTGACACACAAAATTTAGGTTCATTTTCCTTAATATTAACACTTAAATCCTCAAATATCTTTATGGTGAGCTTGATTTCTTCAATGATTCTATCTATTTTAATGGAGACTATACTAAGTGCAAGTATGTCAGTCTTGTTCAGCTCCTTTCTAAAGGCTTCTAGATTTGTCTTATCATTTATCACACCCCCATCTAGGATTGTTCCTTTCTCATAGGCCTTATTCTATAAAGTGTAGAAGAGTGATTATAGGTTTTGTCCTTGGTAGTTTATCTAGGTGTTTACCACAATGACATTCTCCATGATTTGCATGTGCTCTAACCTACTCACAAAGTATACCTATGCCATCACCTTGTCCTTATCCTCCTTTACCTACTTGAGGCACGCATTTATGACTAACACTTGGTTGGAAAAGATCAATAAGTTAGCATCAGTTGCATCTTTGCCCTCCTATAGCTTCATAAAGAGGTCCTCAACCTCTTTGAGCTTAGCAACAATCTCCTTCTATAGCATGGCATAGGGATTTTATTTTTCTTCTTCTTGCACCAGCTCTAATTTAATTATTAGTAGATTTTAATATACTACCAAACATACTTTATCAACCTCAGAGAGGTTCAAAATATCCATGTTAATCAGAAGGGATGGTTCAACCATATTTATGTGTTCACATAGCTATTGTAGTTTGAATTTTATGGCCTACACTTCATCTTTATCTTCTTTGTAGAGCTTCTTCCATTTTCTTTTTATGACATCATTGATGATATTACGACACACAACCTCATTGGCCATCCTAATTAGCATATTTGTAGATCATACTAGGTTCATGGTGTGAGGGTTTATGATGAGGGAGTCATGCCCTTCGTCAGGTTCTTTTATGCCCACAATAGCTTCAGGTGCCTCAAAGTGAGGCTCATCCGTGTATTAATCAAATACAAACACAAGTTATTTACACATCCTAGTAGTGGTGGCTTAGGGGGGCATGGTGTCAAACATGTATAGGTCTTCATCCTTCTACCTCTTATGTACCTTCTCTCTTATGATCAACTCCATATTATCTTTCTTGATGACAACCAACTCTGTTTGCTCTTCCTCCCTTCATTGGTGCCACCACTTTCTTGAATGATTTCCTTAGAGGACTCATGTTCTTATTCCTTAAGGAGTTCTTCCTTAGAATTTCCCCTTTATCCACTTCTTCCTCCTAGGGTTTTGCAATGTTTACCTCTAGGTTTATTCCCTTAGTGCCAATTTCCCCTTGTTCCTACCAGGGTTTATTGAGTGCCTCTATTTATTTTTCTAAGGTGCTAGTATTTCCTTCCTTTTTTTCAAGTGCCCCTTTAGTATTTGGGCATGCCTGATGTGTATGTTTATTTGCTTTCCTAGTCGGGCCACTGGGAACTTTCTTTGCTTTTTTAATGGCTAGTATCATGCTTATAGGAACCTTCTTGGTCCTCTTCTCTTCCTTGGTTGCTTCCTTTTCCTTTTAATGTCTATGCTTCTCTTTAATTGTTAGTGCCATCTCAATTTCTTCCTCATTATGGTCCATTTTATTCCATTCCCTTCTCCTCTCATCTTATGCTCTTTCATAGTATAGTCTATGATTTTAATCAAGCACTAACACCTTCTCAATGTCCTCATCACTAAGGCCCATTTTTCCACACCTTTCTTTTCACCTCTTCTATCTATAGAGGTAGTGTGGAGGGTTCCTTACTAGATGAGGAGATTTCATACTCCTCTACTTATTTAAGTGTAGTAGTTGTACCACCTTAGAGGGCCTCCTATACATCCTTAGTGATGGGATCCTCTTCTCATTCAACCTACATGGTGTAGGTCCCTATTATTTCTTCCTTAGTTTCTTCATTTATCCTGCATGTAAGGGTCTCTTCCTTTTCCATTTTTATAAAATTTAATATTGTGAGCACAACTAGTCCCTTAGACTTATTTTTTTGCTTTTTACTAGAAGTAGTATTTGCTGTGAAGGTTACATGATTATTAATATATGGAGGTGCAACTTATTCACTAGAGGCAATCTTCGACTTTATGCACTTATCAATCTCCTTAAGTGTCTTTCTTCACTTTTTATGGGGGGTCTTCTCTTCCATATTCGGTGTTGTCTTACCTTCATTGCTGATCAATAGGGGGTGATGATCATCTTTTTATGAAATGGTGCCCTTATTATGTGTCTTCATCTCATAATATAGGTTGAAGATGCACCCAATGATTATTTCCCTTTGGAGGGGATGGAGATTCATTTGGTCAAAGTCATCTTCTTCATCTTTAGTGACCTTTTATCTTGGGTACACATATTGACACCTCAACTTGATACTTTCTCAATCTATGGCCTTTACTGAGATATCCAACTACTATGATTTGGGAATCCACCTTAGCACCACTATGAGAAATTTAACAAAAAATATAGAAGGTAGTTTGAGCCAGTTAGATAGGTTCCCATCTATGAACACTAGGCACACTACACAAAATTTTTATTTGACAATGAAGGTAACCATTCCAACCATGTGATGGGTGAGATCTTATGAGATACACCACTCATTCTTAAATGCCTTGATATATCGATCATACCACCCTTGTGCTCTTGTCTTATATTTTTGTGAGAAGTTGGGTGAATAGATGAATTTTTGGTACTTTAACATCAGGGAGTCATTGTGTGGTGGGAACACCTAAAGGTTATCATAATCACCATCAATCATGCCTATCTCCCCCATCACAATTAATTTCAGCATGGACCACCATTTAAAGGTCTCATGTTCCTTATGGTATACTGTCATGTTCTTAACAATCTCCTCCACAATAAACTTGGAGATATTGAAATTTTCCCCTTGTGTCATGTGGTGGGTGATGAAAAAGTAAGTCTTGATGATGTAAGACTAGTATCTACTATGGAAAATATTTGATCTCACCAAGCATGCCATGTCCCTTATACTAGGGTCTTGTATATCCTTAATAGGAAATGTGAATCCTACCTTGTAATAGCCTAGGAGTTTTGTAACCCTCTCCACTTTTACATCATCCTTCATCATTTAGAAAATGTTTTTACTTACATCTAAGATCCCTATGTTTATATTGATGAGGTGTGTTAATATCCACATGCACATCCCTATAAAATAGATTCATTCATTGTGGATGCATGAGAGGAAGAATTATACCAATTCTTTCAATTTTCCAAAGTTTGGAAACTTCTACAATAGGGTCATGCCTATTGTTGCCAACTTGTTTTGAAAGGAGATGTCAAATAGTGTCATTCCTACCTTAGTTTTATTATTTGTATCAACCATCCAATCATGATTGAGTTCTTAGTCATTTTTTAGCATGCGATGGTTTTACTCCTTCAATCTGCACATGTGTGAGAAGGATACCCATGTCTCCCCCACTATGACCTCAGGGGGAAATGGTATTTCTCTATAAGGTAAGATTTGCACTTGATTTTAGGTATACCACCACAACACTAACACCTTCTACCAGTTGTGACTCTTTATTTGTAGTGACTACTTCTTTTACCATCTATGCCTTTTTGGCATCCTTTTATGCCTATAGAGGACCTGAACTTAAACTCTTTTTGCCCATTCTAAACTAGTTACTATTAAAGTGTGGTTGGTTGATATTATTTGAGCCCTTAATTTACTTGTCACTTCTCCATAGTCATGGGTTTTGTGATTGTGACTTTATTTCTCGAGCTTCTAGCACCATTAATAATAGCCTCAACATCTTAAAAAATTCATACTACCTGGTTTCTCTTTCAATCTTTCTCTACTCAACTCCTATTTAATTCTAAATGGAACATAATCTTGACATGGTTTTCTAGTTGTCACTTGGGATTATGGATGCTCTTGTTTTAACTTTTTTAGCTTTTTATCATTTTTCTTGGCTTCAAATCTAGTTTTGTGTGACATTCACACAAGGTTTATAACCTTTCAAATTTTGCCTTTCACCACTTTATACCTTATTTTTAGCTACCTTATTAATGGATGGTGAGTAATGGCATGTCATCATGTGGATATCTTTAAATCTACTAAGCCCACAAAATCCACAAAAATATGCCACCAAATTTACATTTATTACATATCTTTGTGCCTCTATCATCACTGCATTAAATTTTATTAATGGTGTATTTAGTGAAGTGACTAGTGATTCAAATGGTCACTTCCCACCAACCATTGGGTGGGTTCTATTTATCTCAACTATTTCTCTCTTTCACTTCATTCACATGGGTGTGACATTCACCATCCTTATGGCAACCTGGGCACAAGACTTCAAATTTTCATGATTTAGCCTCCTTAGTTCCATCATGTCTTCATTCTACACTTGATTTCAAGAGTGATTCCATTTTTAGGTCAATTTATCTATGCTTTAATCTCTTGATTTGACCTCCCCTACCCCATAAAAATTCTTGCATTGGTACTCCAATGCTTCATTCTCTAGGTTTCTTGTACACTAGCCTCTTGTGCACCTCTTTATGTTAACTTAGTACTGAGCTATTTCTAAATCTAGAAAACTTCACATGTCCAAAAACTTAGGTGTCTAGCTTTAGGCACTTTAAAAATCATCCATGGTCTACTCACCTAACTATATTTATGTGTGTAAATACTAGAAGATGTATCTTATGGGCCTAAAAGCACCATGCTTATTCACCTAACACAAATGGAATAAACATAAGTAAACATATGGATTATTATAAAATTTCTTTTGGTCAATCTCAAAGTGATCAATTATGACCAAGAAGTTTGTGTCTAATGGTACAAGAACCATCTTAGTGATTATGGTGCTTTAATTTATTTTTGTTAAAATGCCTATGAAGTATTTCACCTATCAACATACATAGTTTACATGAATCAATCTCTAATATGTTGTGGATGACATAAATTCCCATCTACCTAATATATAGCTTGCTTGGGTGAATGTGATACTTGGAGTCATATAGCAAGACCAGTGCACCTCTTATAAATATCTTGTGCTTGATGTGCTTATCATGTCATAGCTTTTGGCATGTTTTTTCTATTTGTTAGCTCCATCTTGCTTTGGCATGTGTCTTGTCTAAGAGCTCTAAGTCTTCCAAGCATGCACTCAAAGACTCTTGATCATCCAAATGACAAATTTACACTATATAAAATGAGGGAACTAAAAATTACATGGGTAGAATAGCCTCTATGACAAACACTAGTTGAAAAGGCATAGCCTTATTTAAGGCTTCATACATCATGTGATAGACCCACAACACTACTTATTACATGGTCATCCTAATCCTTGTGACCAACATCACATATATTTGTGAGGCACATTCCCAATATATTATTGAATGTCTTAGTGGTTCCATTTACTTTAGGATGATAAGGTGTTGTCTTATGGTGTGTTACCATGTATTCAATTAGTAGGATTTGAATAATCTTATTGATGAAGTGTGTACCATAATTTCTATTCAAACTGAGTGGGCACCCATAGGAACTAATGATGTTCTCCCATATAAACATTGTGGTTGTGGAAGTTATTTAATCTTTGGTTGATGTTTCCTTGGCCCACTTAGTGAGGTAATATATGGCTCCCGAAATGTATCATGCACCTATGCACCCTATGGTGGGATTAATAGTTTCAATAAAGTCAATGGCCCATTTTTAAAATGGTACCTTTGTAAGGATGGGGATGAGAGGAATTTCATCTTAGTGGTTGGGCTTTCCCATGTGATGGAATATGTCACATGTTTTGGCATAATATTTAGTATCTTGGAATAAATTTGGCCATCATAAACCTAATTATAGAACCTTACACACCGTAGCATTTCTAGAACAATGTCTACCATCAATTCCCTTATTCACCTCTTGCAAGATCAAGTCCCATTCATGATCTAGGACACATATGTGTAGGACATCATCATGGATCAACTTGTATAGTTCCCAACCAATAAGTTAAAATGGGGTAGTGTTAAATATAAGCTACCTTTGACATCATAGTTTGGGGTGTAGATCTAGATGTCAAAAATATCTTGATCTTTACCAAGTCTTATAAAATGTGCTAAAGCATGTAAATCTACATGTCATGCATATCATATTTTATAGGCATGGCCACATCAGTAGAGTTTATGAAGGATAGATGGTCTAGGCCCATATTTTATTTTCTAGTTTTAAGTATAGAAGAGAACTAAAATTCTTGAAACAAAACTATCCATCAACAAATGCACCTATGGAGAATGAGCTTGTTCACTAGGTACTTAAACACCTCCTAATTAGTTAAGAAAATGAAGGGGGTTACTAATAGATATTGTTAGAATTTTTATAGGGCATAGACCATGGTAAACACCTTACATTTAGATGTGGTGTAGTTTTGCTCTGCCTTGGTCAATTTTATGCTTATAAAATAAATGGGGTGGTTTATTTTTCCTTCACTTGGTCTCACTAGGATGTTTTCAATCACAAGACCATATACATTAATGTAGACATGGAAGGGAGTTGTCCAATTGAGGAATCATAATATCAATTTGTTTGTCAATTTGAGATTTAGGGTCTAAAATACATCTTCCTATACCATTACCTAATAGAATGGTATATGCTTTCACAAGATATCTTCTAGTGGTGGTGTAATCTTGTAATATTTCCTTATAAACTTTCTATAGTAATTAAAATGGCCAAGAAAGGAGGAAACATTATTCTATGTTTATGGGGTCTATAATTGAAGGATGATGGTGATATTTTCTAGATCAATGAGTAGACCATTCTTGCATATGATGTGCCCAATTAAAATTCCAAATGCTATTGTGAAAACACATTTATTGAGGTTTTAAAATATCTACAACTACCTACACCTCTCAAACATCAGGTGAAGTGCATTGATATAGTGAATGGAAGCTTAGTCATGCTAAAGACATTGAACCATTAATTGAATTAACATGTATCATTGGTCATAATATCCTTTCAATGAAGTAAACAAGCCTACATAGGGTCTCAAACCCCTATTTTTGCCTACAGTAAGGTCTATGCAAGCATAGGCTACAGTGAGATATGAACTACCTAGAAAGGAAAGGAGGGTTCCAATGACTATAACATAGCTAATGATGATATAATAGGAAATTTAACTCACAAAAGACATTAATAAGGGTCTCAAATGTTTCCCACACTTGGAAAATGACTATAGTCTATACAAACAACTAAGAAACCTCTTGATTTAAAGGATAAGCATGAAGAATACACTAAGGAAAAAGCTTTTGGATGGTTTAAAAATATCCATGAGAAATAATTCACGGTAATATTCATGTTATGACAGAATAAAATCATCACATTATCTTGGAAAGGTCATCCACAAGTGGTTTTGGACAAAAATGCAAGAAAATAGGGTTTTTATCCCCTTTTTTAGACAATTTGAGTTAGTTAGGTACCTAAATGAGGGGGTATTATCTTTCCCTTTTCTAAAAAAATTCATTAGGACTTTATAAAACTCAAAAAAAATTAAATTTTCCATGGGGATGAGGGATATATTACTCTATTTTTTCTCAGAGATCAACCATTCATGAAAATCAAAACTTTGGCAAGATAAACAAAAGTTGGAAAAATGAGTGAAGGACTCAAGTAGAGGCCTTGAGATATTAAAATAACATTGGGTGATGAACATTTCAGATATATATATGCTTATAAACACTCAAGAAATCTCTAACCCTTTAGGATGACCAAATTATTTGTGCATATAGTATAATAAAGCTAGCTTCCACTAGACCTAATTGGCAAAAGAGATGAAGAGAGTGTTGGAGGAGCTGTGTGATGAATTTTTGAGCATGAATGAATTTTCAAAATTAATAATGAACCATCCTAAACATGTTATGACTACCTAAGTGATCTAAACTTATAGGGGGTGTGTCAAGCCCATTAGGCCTTAAAGAGACTTGAAGTCCAGTAGGGGTCTACCTTTCATTTATAGGCATTGATGAGATATACATATTATTGGTGCATTATTATTGAGTTTTTTTAGACATTTATGAGCATTTTTATGTAGATAACCTTGTAGGAGGATTTTTCTTAACCAAAAATAGCTCAAACATGCAGGAAAGTGGAAAGATAAGCTTAATAGGCCATTTTACAAAGCTCATGTCTTTAATAAGTATTTTATTGGGAAAAAAGGGGTTATTGGAAGTTATAGAGGTTCCTCAACAATAAATTTTTTGTTTGGAATTATTTGGAAACTTGGACATTCTATCTATATGAACAACTATTAAGAATAATAATATTTAAAAATCCTAGTAAAACCCTTAGAGGAACCCAATGGAGAAAATAGTCATGGATAGTAATTAAAATGGAATATTTTGGAAATTAAACCTAATATATCATGGATAATACTCACTTAATATCCCACCCATGAAGAGATGTATGAAATTGTACATACAACATGCAAAACAATGTTTTTATCACCATTTTTTATGTTTTGTAGGTTCTAAGAGGCTTGAGAAGATGAAATAAAGTTTGGAGGGAGGATTAATACATATTATAACTACATATGTTCATTTTATTTTATTAAAATCCTTATATGTTTCCTAACTATATCTCTCCTTTCAACCAGTCAAAACTGGAATAGTGATCACAAGAGTGAAAAGTGTGGAAAACTAAAATGGATGTATTTTTAAGGTGAATATAATATAATGACATTAATAATATTTATAGGTGTTATTAAATGCCTTAAATTTATTTTCATTAGAAATTGAAGACCTTTTTTAGGCCAAGTATGAGGGCTGACTGAAATAAGGAGTTTTAAGACTGCAAATAATGATTGCTTCATTTTAGGAGTTTTCAAAAGAGTAGGAATTAAAATAATGAATAAGATTTCATTAATAAATAAATAAAATATTATAATAATCATAATACATATACCTATTTAGACGTGGGATGTTCAAATAGGTGTAAGTAATGAAGACAATTTTTTATGCCAAAATAAGGAGTTTTATGTCGCTTTTCACAATTTTCATGGCTTGTATGGACAATTGGAATTATTGATGTTACATGGCTCATTTAATATATCTTTTACATGAATTATTAACTTATTTATCCAATTTTACATACTGAAAAGTGACATTTTGACTTCATTTGCTTTGCCTCTCTCTCAAAAGCTATAAATATAGACTCTTTTGCTTCTTTTGGGAAGCCTCTATTAGTTGATGGTGAAACCCTAGCCAATTTTGTACTTGAAAGAATATTGAATAAATAAACAAGTTTTTTTCATACTTACAAGATGTGTAATTGAGTGTTAGTGTAATCTTGTTGGTCTTGTCTAGTAGAAGATCTTCTTTTCTAGCATGTTATCCTTGATTGGATACTAAGTGTGTAGAAAGGGTATTGTTTTAGGTCTTTTTTAGTATTATTTTATAAGTGTATAGGTGTATTATAAGTGTCTTACGACTTTATTCCCTTATGTAATCATCCATTACCCTCCTAAGTATCAAATACCTTCTTGAATCTAACATATGAAACATTGATGTGACAATGCATTTTGAGTTGTGAGTTTTGGGTGAGAGAGACATTATATGTCTTTAAATAATATATATTAAATCAAATAGGATGAGATTAAACATTGGTGCATCACATTTTTGTTTTATTAGTTTTTTTATTAACCTTTTTCATCCACAAGTTGATAGGCAAGGAAGTGCTTCAAAGAATGCATAAAGGGAACTAGCCCTTCTAGAGATTCATCTCTCAACATTGTCACCCATAGCAAGAGGGATTATTACATTATTCCACTTGGATGAGGAGAGATAGGAAAATCTACAAGGGTTCAAATCTAAGTGTCAACAAGATAATTGTCTCTTAGGCCTAGAATATTTCTAAAGGCCTCATCATTTTTAAACTCATCTACATGCACTATGAATTCTTATTGGTCCTAGGTTAAAAGCTTAGGGTGATACAAAGGAAGTGGATTATGTTGGAATAGTGGGGTAAGAGTAAAAATGGCAAGAGGTCAAACAAATTTGTATTGGTTGGGTCTTTATAAACACTATGATCTAACTCTACTTTTCTAACATCATCATTTTCAATATTCATTGGTGTTGGAACACCAATAAAATACATGGGGTCACCCCCAGGTGGTTTAAATCTAAGACCATAGGTTTATTTGTACCAAGTTATAGAGATTATCTTAAGCGTACCCTAATGATTTTTCTTGAGGCCTCCTCTTTCATACATTTTAACGAGAGAAATTGAGACACCGGTGCGATGTTGAAGGGATTGCATGAATTTTGTGTATCCAAGGTCTACTCAAGATAAAATTATAAGATATGTCTAGGTTTAAAACATGTCATAATGTATCATGGGTCAAAGGCCCAATGATAACTAACAAGTTGATGGTTCTTTTTTATTCCTATTTTTCATTGTTATAGTCCTTGATAGTGATTATTTCTATTTAAGGTTTGACTTTTGTGTATCTAATATGCTTTATGGGTTTTAGAGACACAATAGCCAAGCCTGGTCCATTATCTACAAGGACACATTCCACTTTATGATGTATAATGATAACTTCAATATATAATGGATTATTATGGAGAGGGACAAGGGATGACATATCACTTTGGTCTAAGGTCAACTATTGTCCTGGGGTTAGATGTATAACCAAAGCTTTGAATTTATCTAGGCTTATGTCATTTGTAACTTTTGATTGGCTTAAGAATTATGTTAAGATGTTATTATGGATTTTAGATGTATGAAAAAAATCTAAAATGGATATTTGTGTGGGTGTCTTCTAAATTTATTCCATACTATAGAACATATTTTCTTTCATGGTGGTACATGGCTTATTCCTCACCATAATAGTGGGTTAGATGGGTTTGGTGGTAGATAGTTGGTGGCCTAGGATGGTAATATTTGATTTTTAATTTGTGATTTCATAATCAAAATTAGATATCAAACCATGATTTTTAGAAAATTATGGTTGCAAAGGGCCAGATAGGATAAGTCTTGGTTGTCAGTACACTTATATGTGACCATGGGACAATTATGAGTTATTAGTATGTAGTCCCAGCCCAAGGAAGATCACTAACATAGGTTGGTTTGTTAGAATTATTTAGCAATGGTCTTATTATGTTTTCACTTAGTTTTGGATTGATGGTAATGGTAGAAACACAACCTCCCACAGGATGGCCTATAACTTTATTACAATCATGTGCAATCATGTGGTAAGTCTCTTGGGTATTAACATCATTCTAGCCATGGTTTAATCTATTTGGTAATTGATGTTATCATTTCTATTGATATTGATGTTTTTGTCTCAACTATTGATATAGTTGATTATATTATTCTGGCCTTTGTTATTATTATTGTTGGATGTTATTATTATGTTTTGTAAAAGGGTTTTGGTAAATACCCAAGTTATGAATAGATTTAGATTTTCTATTATCCAATGTAATATCCCCATTTTCCAACATATTTATTATGAGGTGTTTGATATGCACACAATGGTGTAAATTATAACCATTACCGTGATGGTATTCATATAATTTATTTTATCTATACTAGTCTAGATAAAGAATGCCCTAAGGATAGTGCTTCAAAATTGGCTAACTAATCAGATTAATAGTAGCTAGTTTATGAAACATAACTTCAATGGGTTATCTAAGGTCACTAAAAATTCTATGAGTAAGAACATTCCTCCTTAGATGGGGGGATTGCAAAGGTAAAGTTTGTTGTGTTTGTTGAGATGGTCTAAGCTGATGTGAAGGTTGCATTTGTTGAATGGGTTGTTGGTGAGGATCAATTTATATTTGTAGTGTTCGATGATAAAACTATGTTTACATCATTTAAACATGACATGACTCCGTTAATCCATTTCTAATGACATTTTTGTTGTGATTAAACTACTTATATTTTTCATAATTAATGCCCTAGACTAGTGCTAATGTTTATGCTTGGACTTGGTTCTACTTATAATTTTGGCCATTTCCTTGGTTTAGGGTCTAATTTTATTTTATGATATAATATTGATAACCCATTTGTTAATAAGGGTCCTTTTTATTAGTAAACATTTATCAATAATCTCCTTAAAACTATGTACACACTATAGTTTTATATGGTAAGTTATCTCACTATGCAAATTTTTGATAAATACAATGGACAATTATTTGCCTAGTAAGTCATGGGTGGAATGAATGGTAAGATCTTTCCATTACTATAGACAAATTATAAAAATTTCAATGGATTTATGCTTAGCTTGAGAAAAATCTACCAAATAAATATCATGTTCAATATTTTAGGATAGATGTCACACAAATTTGTCTAAAAGTTCATCAAAATTAGATATTGAGTTATTCGGTAATTTTAGGAACCACTCCAAAGCCTATCCTGCTAGACTTTGAGGAAAAAAAATAAGAGGTATATGTAATTGTAAGCCACTAGCTTGAAAGAAATGAAGAATTATGTCAAATGGGCCTTAAGGTCTCATTTACTTTTGTATTTATCAAATTTTGGTGGTTCATACCTTGGAGGAAATGGTATCTACAAATACTCCATGTTGAATGGGTATGAGCACATGTCATCTAACTTAAACTTATTGGTCTATTTTGTAGCTTGGATGACAACAATTGCATCATTCATTTATTGTAATTTTTGTGTCAAGAAACTAGATAGAATATTGGCCTAAGGTGGAGGCTTGAAAGTCAAAGGTAGATTATATTTAATAGGGAATAATAAAGGCATGGTTTGTTGTGAAATGTTTGTTTGGTTATGGAATTGAATAGGAATATGCATATGTGGATTGGGTTGTGTTTTTTGGAATTACACATGTTATGGTATGATAATCTAGTTTGGATTTGGTATATAGGCCTAGTTTTGAGGGAATTATGGTTGGACTGGAAGGATATGGCTCTGAGTAAAGTATGGTTCTTTTTTAGGTTGAATAGGGACTTATTTTCAACTAGTCAAATTTGGTTGAATAAGGAAAATGTATTGTGAAACAAGGCCCTATCATTTGATTTATGGTACATTTGGAATGAAAGTTAATTGCTACCTAATCGGTACTCATTGAACAATAGTAGCTCTTTATTTCATGAACATTTGTTGTGAAGTAGACCCTTTTTGGAGGTCTATCATCTATCATTGACCAATAGACATACATTATTGATTACACAATTGTTATGATTGCATGTTGGTCTACGACTAAAGAGGTGTATTTGTCACCACCTGATGAGGTGGAACATACATTACCCCTTATTGAGGTGGTAGAATATTGTCTCTACTACATTAGTATACTATATTCTACCTATTATTATGGAATACTAATCATCACTTGTTGTGGTGGAGTAACATTCATCACATTTCATTGAGGAATGACACCAATCTACATATGACTACTTAATCCTTGTGATTTCATGCCTTATGAATCCATTGGTTGAGGACTAGATATAGCTTATTGTGGTTGAGAGATAGAATATTCTACCCCTTATTATTGTGAACCACTCATGAATGCTTGCTAAAGGCAGTTATTATGGACTAGTTATTTGTGTAGTTAAACCACTTTGGCTTGGATTGGATGACACTTTCATGTTATCTACTATTTTTGGCACATTTGTCTACATAGAAATAGTATACACTTCTTTGATAGATGGGGAATTAAACATATCTCCAATTTAAGTGATTTGTATGAATGGGTCTAGACCCAAATATTCTTCACCTATAAATTTGATTAATACCCTTGTTAAATGATATAACTCTATGAGACAAGCATTTGACATGGACATGTTATTGAAATTATGTGCTAAGTTCAAATAGGTTTGGTATGCTATCTACATTTTCATAAAATGGCCTCCTATGAGTCCCTTTCTTATGAAAAACATTTTGGTATTTTGGTACGATATCAACACAAACTCTTGAGCGTTGATATAAGATGCCTAGTCGATGGTTTGTTTATAAGGCATAGTTGAAGGCACTCTAACTAGAATAGGCAAATTTTCATTGGGGAAGTCTACTAGAAACTTGGCCCCTACCTCTATGGATCTAATTAAAGATTCATACTTATTTTCTAGTAAGTGATGATCAATTAATTAAGGGTCATATGTAAATGGCACAATAATGTAATATGATTTTTTTGGACTTGGCCCGTAACCAATGGTACACTAGTAATGTTATGTGTTATTTATTATTGGTCTTGTTTTAAGTATGGAAGTGTGTTAACCATATAGTGAGCTAAAGGATATTGGTATTGTTCCCTAGATTGAGTTTTGTAAGGAGGATAGGGATCCATCTCAAAAACCACATTATCACCACAAGGGTCTTAAATAAAGTCATCTTATATGACCAAATTATCATATCCTAGATTTTACATGGCTCTACTATGAGTATAGTGAGACATATTCAAATCAATAGTGAATGTTTTGAGAAAAATTCCTAGAGTTATAAAAAACTCAAAAATAAAGTCCAAATGACAAATAGTTCGAACCTAGTCTAACTTGGTCTAAAATGTGGACTTCTATCTCCAAAAGGTTTATGCTAAGACTTGGTCTAAAATAGTCTAATGTCCAATGTTTAACATCAAATGTCATCGACAAAAAGTTTAAGTAGATGAATAAAAACCAAAATGACAAACTCTAGGTAAAAGTTGTTTCAAACAAGTATAATCTAAATAAAATAAAATTTGTTAGGTATTTTGGATAGGACACAAAATCTAGGCTCAAAATAGGCATGCATTAGGTCCTTAAGAAAAGGTAAAAAATATATAATTTAAATAAAACAAGGTGTGAGATTTAATCTAACAAATTTGAATCACTTTAGCATAAACTATGCATTCATATTTTAACATGAGCTTTATCAGTTGGTCAAAGACAATGGACTCTAGGCATATAGAAGATAGACTACTTCCCCAAGTCTAGGCACAAACAATAGTTCTCAAATTGAATATAGAATTAACCTAAGTTACACAAACCAAAAGATAAAAATTTATGTCTAGGCCAAAATTACATGAGTCAGAGGTAGAAATCAATCAGTGTTTGGATTTGAACATATCAAGGCTTATTGAAAACTCAACTTATAAAACTAGGTTTCTTTAAAATAGACAACAAGCTAAATAATAATGAAAAGTATAATGACACTATGTATAAATCCAAAATGTACATGAAGACTTGGATTTTAAATAAGAATTTGGACATAAGATAGATAAGTCTTTGAAATGATTTGAGTAGTGTAACAATGTTATCATTCTCTAAAGATGATACAAACATTTGGTTTCAAGACTCAAAGGCATAAAATTTTGAAATAAATTAGGTAGCATTATGGCACCCTTTTTAATGAAATGAAAAACACACATAAAGGTTGTTATCTAACAAGTGAAATAATACATCCTTAAACAAAGGAGTTATGTACAAACCATACACTTTTTTTGATGTGGTAAGATAGAAAAATATCTTAGACTCAAGACCATGCAAGAAAGGATAAAATGACATAAAAGACCTAAGTGTAGCATCCTAAATCCCAAAACTGATAAGGTTACATAGTATTGTCAAATTTCATCAATATACTCTTTCTTTAGAGGATTTTAATTATTAATCCAAAAAGTAAAATTTCATGAAAATTAGGGTTTTTAGGCCACCTCTTCTCTCAAAACTTTATACTATGACATGGAACTTTGAGCTACTCACCTTGTATCAATAGTATGTCCATAAAAAGTGGGTTTGTTCTAAACTATTATTTTTTGCTTGTTTCTAAATGGTCCTAAGTGTGGATAACACTAGATATGCAATCATTTCATTTGGATCCATGTCAACTATCTTGTGAAAAGATCTTGTCTTTTTCATAACCACTGCATATGTTATTTGCTTAGTGTAGTGTGATGTCCATGTTGATCATATATTCCAAGGGTGGCAATCACTAATGGAGGTAGTTTAACCACTAAAACTACCATCTAAATGATTCACCATGTCAATTTATATACCCCAACATAGAGTGGGGTCAAAATGATGATGGGAGATGAATTCATAGGTTACCACTTCCCTAAAGAACATGTACCTCTAAGAATATAAATGGAGACACTAGGGTTTGGTAGGGGATATATAGTGTACTTAAGCAAACACCTATAAGGATAAAAGATGTAGGGACACTATGGGATAGTTATGACCCATAAAGGTTATCCAATTTTTTGACTTGCACCAAACTATAGGTAAACTCGTACACCAGGTTAGGACTAGCATGATCAAGTGCATAAAGGATGTAGGTATCTCTTATAGATATAACCATAGTAAACCAAGTAATAATGGGGTAACATTTAGTTCATAAATAATAATAAATTAAGATATTTGAATAAGATAACATTCCCAAGCATGAAATGCATTTCATAAACATGCAATCCTATGAATTGAAATACAATTTTGGAAAAGGAAATGACATTCTCAATATAGAGAGATAGGGAGAGCATAAAATTTCAAAAACATAAGATAATGCCTTTATCTAATGAAACTATATCTAGTATGTGAATGAATGAGGGAATGCAATTTTGATAAAACTAATTAAGCTAAATGAACACAAGAGCATATACCAAGAAAGATAATGATTCAAAATCAAGAAAATTACATAATGAAAGACGTTTTCAAAGGAGAAAGATGTTTTCAAGGTTGAGAGAATGCATACAATTGAAAATGTACTCTAAGCATGTACACAACAAGCTAAAATATCATACAAATAGAAAACCCTAACATATATACCACACTAAAATAATGGAGTTTAACTTTTCATTACAAAGTAACCTCAGATCAAGATCAATAATATTATGCATATTTTCTACCAATGAGGATCCAAGATAAGAAGAAATGAAGGAGGAAGACCAAGTTGTGTGTAAGTTGAGTCCAAACTAGGAGCTAATAGCAATGGAGAGGGTTTAGTGAGAAATTTTGATGATGTAATATCTCCAACTAAGTACATAAATTAGGTACAATTCTAAATGTGGAAGTTGGGAGCAAGCCACAAGCAAGCAAGAACAACTAGAAGTAACAATGGATTATCTAAGTTAATATGCAATAGTGTATGGGATCCTATATCACCAATCAATCTCAAGAGTGATAAGAATGAATCAGAAGAGATTAAATAAAACATGAGAGTCAAGAGAGGGAAGAATAATGAAAAATATCTAAGAAAAATGAATGAAAATGAGTAATATAGGGCACCTAAATGCCAAAAAGCTCCAAAACTAGTCATTTATGGCTATTAGAGGCCTAAAAAAGACTGTTATAATTAAGCCATGGCCTAGGCCATGGAATTTGTGAAGGAATTATGTGGCCTAGGCCATGTGTTTCACCCATAAACTATGACCTAGGTCAAAATATTATCATAGGTGGTTAATGGGACCCTATAAGGGCTCTATGAGGTGTTTAGAGGGTCTATGGGCATGCAAAGAGGCCAGGGAAATGTAGGAGATCTATGTGTAGAGTAAGAGAGTGTCTATGCAAGTAGTAAATGTCTCAAATAAGATGAAATAGGTTGGTAGTCTACATGTGAGTTGATGCATAATCATAAGGAGGAGTAGAGCCATGGGAAGTATGATTATATATGCCCTCAAGGTATAAGTAGTTGATGTTTGAATGAACAAAGAGTGTTGTGTAGCACCTAGAAACCACATAAAATCAAAGAAACATAAGAGAAAAATTGATAAAATATATCATTACTTGTATTTACTAAATAAGGAGAGTATTGAAAGAAGGTGATGATGTAATCCATGCATGGTCAATAAGACCCTACAAGGGATTTAAGAGGTATGTATAGGGTTTGTGACCGTGAAAAGAGGCCAAAGAAGTGTAGGATATCCATATGTGGAGCAAGAGAGTGTATATGTAAGTGGGAAATGCCCCAAATTAGATGACCTAGGTCAGTAGTCTACACATGACCTGATGCATCATCCTAGGGAGATGTAGAATCATGGGAGGTATGATTATAGAGCCCATGAGGAGGTGATGAACTCCCACTCACAATAAAAAATGCTTGAAAACATAAAGACAAGTGAAGACTTTATGGTCATTTTTGGGTCACCTAAACCATACAAATTTGGGGAGGGCCTTAGGAACTTTATTTTCATGTTTTTGGAATAAAGAAACAAAGGCAAATAATGATCATTTTTGGTCACCTAAGTTCCCTAGAGGGGATGGGGGCAGATCATACATGTGTCATTCATTTTTCTTAAACAGACAAATTTCAACAAAAACACATAAAACAAACAATTTTTAGGAGTAACTAAATGTGAAAGTTCATTTTATTGCACCAAAATGAAATGTGTTGTGAAATTTTGGTCCCCATATAATTTGTTTTAAAAACATACAAAAAATTCAAAAATAACTAAGGCATGAAAAGGATAGTTCTTTTTAAGCACCAAAGACAAAGTGTGTAAGATTTAACCATGGTTAAAATTTTCTTTTTCTACCTTAGGACCTAAAAATTATTATAGGGTTTGCATGCTTAGAATCCCAAATGTAAGTGAGAAAATAACATTTAAAATTTATCTTTTGATTTTTTTTATTTTCTATCTTAGAAATGGATCATTATTAACCCACACAAGGATTGATGTCGATCCAACAAGATTGACATCAATTTGGAAGATCATCAATGTTTCTCATAAAAAATAGAAAACACATGTTATCTTGATAGAAATATGGTTAGAAAAATGAGCTCAAAACCAAAAAATATCACTAGATCCTATAATAAAATAGTTAAACAAATAATATGCAGGTTCTTTAAACATGGAATGAAGACACAAATATCAATAATAAATCATGTTAGTTATGTCTCTGTTGTTCTTTGTTTTTTGCATAGGGATCATGGTTGATTATGCTAATCAACATTGATCTATAAAATTGGCATTGATCCATATCAATTTTGAAAAAAAATGGCATCGATCACTACAATCTGTGAGTTGCTAAAAATAGAAAGACATGAAAAATGAAGTTAAAATTTGAATTTTGAAGATTTTTAAGCATCCATTAGAAAAACTAAAAGTAGAATGTTAATCTCCTTGATTATATGGGATGTTTAGGTCCCACTAGGCATGCCAACATTTTAAATAGGAATTTGACATAGAGGGGATGTTAATATTGTTATAATCTCATAAAACCAATGAAATGAACACACTAAAATCCTAACACCTCTAGCCTAGACACTAGGTAGATCTTAGGTAACAAAACTAAATGAAATCACCACAAAAACATAAAAGATATAATATAATATAATCATTAGTGAGGTGGATGAGGTAGGATATCCTGGTAATGGTCGAGGTCAAGGATGTGGAGGTGGATGTTTTCCACTAATAAATTGCTATAAGTGTGGTTCCCTAGAACACTACCTTCAAGATTACCTGATGTATCCTACATGTACCTTTTGTAAAAATGAACATAATATAGAAGAGTTCCTAAACCTTTATACTATAATCATGAAGCAAATAAATTAAAATAGTCTTAGGATGATACATACTGAAAATCCACAATGGAAA
Source organism: Torreya grandis (assembly GCA_037957365.1). Lineage (NCBI taxonomy): Eukaryota > Viridiplantae > Streptophyta > Pinopsida > Cupressales > Taxaceae > Torreya > Torreya grandis. The sequence continues at coordinate 441,506 of JARHVA010004250.1, forward strand.
CCATGCCCTACTATTCTGACTAGTCACAAAGACAACATTACAACATGGAGTGGTGGTCACTCCTAGTCTATATCCAACCCAACCATTCAAAAGGTTTAAATAGAGGAGCCTTGTACTACTCATTATCTAGATTTTTGGTAGTAGAAATAAGTGTTCCATGATACCATGAATCTAGTGAGAGAACTACAAGGATAGATCTAGTTCCTCAATGGACAATATGGTGTTATATGTGTTGAGATGTAGAAAACTATAAGCCTACATGACATAGTGTGTGATGAGTTCCATGAGATATTAAAGTAACTTCTTGATGAGGATATTATACATTTATTATGAAATCAGCTATGGCATCATATGTCTATACCTATCGATGATCATCAGCTAAACCATGTACAACAATAAGAGACTCATATCCAACCTATTTTGGAGGGGGGATAAGGAGATATTGATTAGTGTCATTATTGATGAATGGGTTATTAAATATATCCTAGTTGATATGGGAACTAAATTAAATGTCATTACCAAGGATGCATGGAATAATATGATAAGCCCTACTTTACAACCTTCTCCCCATGCATTTTATGCTCAACAAGACTCATGCTCTGCCTATTAGAGTACTTATAGGTGCCACCATGGATATCATAAGTGTCACTTTAAAATATTAATTTAAAGTCATATAGTTGGCCAAATATGATGAGTTTATAGATCTATTGGGTCTCCCATGGTGTAATGCAAATAATTCTGACTTGAGCTTCAATAAGTGTTATATCAACTTTGAGAATGATGAGAAGTGAATTTCATCTATATAGACCATGATTTAGGACATTTATATGTTGAGATAATGAATGATAATGAGGACATTAACCACATATATAATGTCATATATTAGGGTATTAAACACCTTGATCCCACTCTAGATGGCATCTTTCATTGGGTAGATGCATAATCTATATTTGACACAACCATTAACTCTAATGAATATTGGGATCATGGTGAATATGTCCTTACTGGAAATATCTATGGCACTATAGGTAGTTAATAATATACATTGTAGAATTACCATAATTTTTTTTGTTTCCTTCATGGAGAAATTATGACTATGCCACCAACAAGGTTAGATGAAGCTTGATATTCCATGTTCAAATAAAATTATGTGAGTTTGTGTAGTGGTTGAAAGACTTATATGAATCTAACATTTATTAGGTAAAATCAATTATCCATGTCTTCATTGGCATAGTGTCTCGGTGGTGGATAACTCATTATTCTAAATTACTTACTTAGGACCAAGTTTATTCTACTCTACACCATCACTTTCACCATGATAACCACATTTGAAACAACATAAGTTATAGTGGAACCAATTAACCTAAACCTCATATTAAATCCTACAAAAATATGTGGAAGGTGTATTAAACATTTTTTCTTGAGTACCTATGGGTTCACACATTTTATGGCACTCTGCGTATTTAGGCCATAGTGTGGTATGTACATGAGTGATATCTAGTGATAGATAATTGGCATTACCTTAAAATTAATATGATTGTGGTGATATCTTATTCATGTCCATAGATAGATTTATACCTCACATTGTAATCCATGTATCAATCTATAATAAGTGACCCTACACCAATTGAAGAATGAATTAGATGCATATGTGGTTTGTAGGAAGAGAGCTTGACTATTTTTTAGAAACCTAATGAGGAGGCATCATACCTACTTCTTAAACCTAAATTTGACCACACCTTGAGAGAATAGATCAAGAAAGATAAGCACAATGTCATGTACTAGGTTGATGAAGGTGCCAATTCAGATTCACTTGATCCATGTACTAATCATTTGACCTTGCATACTAGATTTTGTGTGTGCAATTCCTATGACACCATCTAGGATAAATAAAATCTATTCTTAGAAACATTCTAGACTATCTAATGAAATATTGACATAGAGGAATCACCCAAAATGGATATTTTAGGAGATTATTGGTTTGATATAGAGATATTTAATGTGTTTAAACTATTAAAAGAGTATCAAGATGTCTTCCCATGAAACTATACTAAAATGAAGGGAGTGCATTCTTCCTTAGTCAAGATGCACATAAATTTTTTAGAGGGTGCTCAACCTATTAGGAAGTGTCCCTATCATATGAATACCAACTTGTACACTCGAGTCAAGGAATAAAGTATATCATACTATATGTATGAGGTGTTACTCCTATAGATGACTCTAAATGGGTGAGCCCCATGGTCATTAATATCAAGAAGGATGAATGAATTTAGGTCTGTATGTATTATCAGGTAACAAAGACATTTATTAGGTCTGTATGGATTATTAGGTAATCAATGTTACTTATGTAACCAACCCCTTTCTAATGCCCTTCACTGAAGAGATACTAGAGGGAGTTGTTGGGTGTCCAATCCATACTTTTATGGATGGCTTCTCTAGATATCATCAAGTCTACATCATAGAAGATGATAATCTAAAGACCACATTTACAACTAAGTGGGGATAATTTGATTACAATGTGATGTTATTTAGGTTGAAAAATGTTCCTATTTTATTTGCATAGATCATAGTTGAGGATTTTAAAGACTTTATTCATAAGTTCATTCAAGTCTACCTATGTGATTAGACTATTTATAGATTAGTGTGGGACCACTATTCAAATCTTAGACTAATTCTTAAGCACTGATAAAACCTTTAGATTTCCTTGAATCTAAAGAAATGTGTGATTTTTTACCACCTTTAGCATTTTACTTGGTCATGCCATATTTCATGATGGACTCTTGTTGGATCCATCCAAGATTTTTTTATTCTTCACCTTATAACACCAATCACCTAATGATAGTTACATGCCTACCTAGGACACAAGATATTATATGAAGTTTATTGAAGGGTATTCTAAGATTATTACAACACTAGAGGAATTACTGAAGCAAAGTGGTCAATTTGTCTAGATTAATGTTTACCAACAAACATTTATTTCACTCAAGGATAAAATCATTACTACCTCTATCCTCTAAGTTCTAGATTAGACAAAGCCTTTTCACATATATTTTAATGCTTCAATCATGGTGGTGGATGTTATCCTAGCTCAACTTGGTGAGGTAAAACTTGACCGCTCTATCTATTTTTTAATTAGGAAGCTTACTCTAGCTAAAAAAAACTAAATGACTATAGACTGCAAAGCATTGTTTATGTTTTACACCCTCTAAAAGTTCCATCAATACTTGCTGACCACTCCATTAATATTCTTAACAAATCATTGAGTGTTAAATTAATTAGTAAATAATACATTTTGCTTGTGATAATTATACTAGTGGATCATGGTATTTTAGGAATTATAGTTCTTAGTGATAATAAAACTTGGTAAGGTTAACTATAAACTTGGTCATCTATCATGCATTAAATATGGTGAATCAATGTGCACCATTGAAGTTGAATTACTTAATATGTAACTTGTCCAAGTTATGTGCATGATTTAGGAGTTTTATTTGGAAGATATCATTGCCTTTATAATTATGGATTCAACACCAGCTCACCTCAATACTCAAAAAAAGAAGTAGCTAGTTATTTATGCAAATTTATTCTAGATTATAGGGGTGACCTTTATAAGCTTGGGTAGGATGAATTTTTATGTTGTTACATCTTACAACATGAATGGACTAAGGTTCTTTGGGAATTTTATGAGGGGTTTTTATAAGACACTATGTTAGTAAAGCTATAACATAGAATTTCCTTTTCGTTGGCTTTTGCTGGCATACTTTATTTAAATATGTTAAATCTTATGTGAGATAAATAGAATGGATGGTATGCCCCTTCATCATTTATTGGCACAAGAACCCTTTAAAATTGGGATATTGAAATTTGTTGGCTACATCAACCTAGTAAAAAGGGATAACATCATAGGCTATGTTATCACTACTATTGATTAACTTAAATTATGGGTTAAAACCATACCAACCAAGGATTATACTACCACTATTGTTATAAGGTTTATCAAGGATAAAATCATCACATGTGTCAAATGTCTATTAAGTCTAAATAGTAATTGAGGAACCCATTTCCTTATTAAGACCATCTGCATCTTCTTGGTTCAATTTAAGATCATGCACCATAAGACTACATTGTATCATCCTCAAGCCAATGGTATAGTTGAGTTCTTTGTCCCTTATATTCGGATTACATGCATTGGCCAACTAGCTGATGAAGAGTCATTGAAAGCACACATGGATGCTTTATTTCAGATAAATGAGACTTGGTTCCTCACACATTAGAGTCAAGGTATGGAAAAGCTTAAATGGAAGGCTTGACACAATATCCATTTGAAGAAAAAGACTTTTAATTCAATAATATAGGTTTTAGTAAATGACTCCAAGTTTGCATTCCACTTAGAAAAGTTTTGTGTCCATTTGGATAACCTATTATTTGTTCATAGTATCCATCCCACCAGTGCATGTAGATTGAAATGACTAGATGGGCAATTATTTCCTCGCCATTTACATGGTAGTTAACTATCACCCTACTATTCTATCTAGTCTTCCATCTTTTAAGTAATAAGGCATATTCCACTAGGTTAGAATAGGATTTTTGGTTTCTTTTAATAAATCATGCCACTAGTTTTGCACCATGAATAGTCTAGGGTTAACATTTTGTTTTGTTTTTATTTTTAATGTCATGGAGGACCACAAATAAATTTTTATGTGGGGTAAGGGTAGAATATGTAGAATACATGAAGCACTAAAGAAATGGTTAATGGGAATGCATGTGGAAGGAAGGGTGTGTAAGTGGAAGTGTGAAAGAATAAAAGGGTATGTAGGATGTGATGCATTACTACTAAGTTAGGGTAAATAAGTAAGGTTACTACCTTTGGAATTGAAAATTTCCAAATTATTTAAAGTTTTCATGTAATTGAAGAAAATTATGGGATTGGACATGCATTTAATATAAGGTAAGCAATGGTAATGGAAAGTGTGTGAAGTATGCATTATAGCAATATCATTATAACATTTATTCCATGAAGTGATAGAAGAGGTAGTGGGGTCGTAAGTTTTAGTTACCCCATAAAGTCTATAAAAAATTAAAATAATATCATTTCACATTTTACTATTATCACATTTATGAAATTACAAATCCAATGGAGCATTATTGAGCTACTAAAAGAGTGTTTTAAAGATTCTAAATGAGTGAAAAATAAGTATTTATGTCTATTTAGAGAATAAAGGAGTGAATAAATTATGCTAAATGGGTAGACTATTAAAAGGGTGATTGTAAAATCACAAGTTTATAGAGTTACAGGTTGCATAGGCTAATGTCCACCATTAGAGGGCATTGAAGTAGGATATCCGAGTGCATTAACAAAGCAACCACATATGATATTGGGAGGATCAGATGATCATGACTCAGCCTTTGGAATCCTTTAAGGGTGATGTGTCCAAATAAAAAGATCTATCATAGTGAATCCTTAATAGTGAATCCTATCATAGTTGGTGATGATCATGATGAAGAGTTGGAGAGTGTGGGTGTTCAGCCTATGTTGATTAGGGAAGAAGTCCTAAATATTTTGGCATGTGCACAGAGGAATTTTCATAGCAAGCTAAGGAAAAGGAGAACATAGAATCATGAATGACACATCATGCTAATAAAAATGCTTATTTACCCCCTCCACCCCCACTGTTCATCAAGGAAATGAAATACTTAGAAGTGGTGTTACATGTAGATAATTGGGTGTCAATTGTGCCCACTTGTAACATATTTTATTATAACTATCACTAGCCTAGAAATAAAGTAGAACTACAATGTGACTACTGGGTATGGTGCCAAAACATGAGGAATGAGATTGTGTATGACGTGAGTATTTTCACTACTATCAATGATGTAGAAATATTCTATTTGTTTAATATTTTGTATTTTGGGAAGGTAGTAGAAGTAGTCAAGTTTTTTATTTTGTGAGTGCATGAAGATTATTTCTACTTTATTGGGCACCAAATGTAGATTATACTAAAGAGGATAAAAAAAGTCATGGGGTTTTAATGCTTAGGTGTGGACCTTGCTTATGACTTGGGGGACCAAGAAGAGATTTAAAATACTACAATGATGCTTTAGTATTGAAAATAAGTCCACGATATGCATATCACTAATCTCCAAGATCCCACCCTTTGAGTGGCCATATGCATCATCATGACTAAGGTTAGAGGCATTGATAGATGGAAAGAGGTGTATATAGCCCATATTTATGTCACCTAACAAGTTACCCTAAGAGTGAAGTATAATTAGGCATAGTACTTCACTAATAAGATTATCACAGATGTAGAGAAAGCCCACTGCCTACTAAATGAAAAGTTTTCATGAGGTTCTTTATTTTTATTACTGGTGTTTGATGACATTGGTTTACCATAGTACACCATTGAATAATTGAAATGGGTGTACCCCCCTGATTTCAAGTCCCATGTGGAGTGGTTCAAAGTGCTTACTTGACCTTACTCAATTATTCCATCCTATAAGATCAAAATGAAGGGATGGTATTATCAGATGAAGGAAGCCTTTAGTAATGAGTGGCATATTATAATATACTTACATAGATAGGTTGGGGACTAAGAAAATTTTGTAGTAAAGTAACACTATTCAATAGCATGCATCTGAATTGTTCCTTCAGGAGAATTATCTCATTGGCTGAAATTACCATATGATTTCATTACATGGTACTTAACAAAAATTATCAGTATAATATATGATGCATAACTAATGAACATAATTATTGAGAAGATTGATCTAAATACTCATAATATCTACCAATTGTAAATATATCCTGGGAAGAAGGAATATATGTCAAGGATGGAGTCAAATAAAACTAACATCAAGGTCTAGAAAATTTTGGTTCTAATTTTAATTTATTGTCTATTTTAGATGTTGAAACCAAGGAAGAAATCATTAGGGAGTGAGAAATGTGAGGAGACAATCCCAACTCTAATAGTGTTAGAGAAAAAGAATAATAAGTATTAAGGGCATGATTCCAGCACCAATGCCTAACCAAAGCATGTGAAGTGACAAAGGACTACCCTAGTAAATATTGGTCAATTTTGGCCCACATACCAAGATTTGAAAAGTTGAGTAGAGGTCATGTGAAATGTGTATACACATAATATTTTTAAAATTTTATTGATTACTAACACTTTGTATCTTATAGGAACCTATCAAGTCTCAATCTCTCTAAGTGCATGCCTTAAGTGGTGCACTAGGAAAGGGGTGGCTAGACCATCAGTGCTTCATAAGATTGTTATTCCTTTTTCCACTTACCATCTACACACTTGTCCCCTAAAACCATTAACCCTAAGCTTGTTCTTCTCAGTCTTACCTCCTCCAATATTTTTCCTCTTTCCATCCTCCCTTTCTTGTCTTAACATCCTTTTGGACTGTTGGCTATACTAGGTTGATCAGGTTGAACCAGTAAAATTTAGGGGTGGTTATCACTTTCTTGGCTTGTTATATTTTTGGCTGACTTAGCATAAACCTAGTGATTTGTCCCTAAAAACACACTGGGTTGACTGGATCAACCCTATATAGATGACATTCCTAGGAGGATTTAGGGCAAGATCTACCGATATATACAAGTTCATTTCCCACCATTTAATAAGAGAAGAATTATTAGCAAATAATTGAGAGTGAACATCTATTTATTAGCCATTCTACTTGAGGAATAAAGCTTAGGGTTCCATACTTTATTTGGAGATATGTATATTGTCTTATGGATAAGTCTTTCAAATGCTTAGATAGGTAGTGTAGCCTAGAGCTGATTTATCTTGGTTATCCTTACATACCACAACAATCTCTTATGAAACACCATGGCCAAGGGAGAGATTGATTGATCTTTGGTGGGTTCATCTTCAAAGGTAAGTATTCCTAACTTTATTTCTCCTTTATAAGAGTAGATAGATAATGCATTTATATTCTTCACCCATGTATTAGGATTTTGTATACATTGACATGAGTATATGTCTTCTAATAAATGTTTAGTTTGGTTGTTTGTTTTATTATTTCTAACCCCCACTTTGTGTCACAAGCTTTGGTGTGCACTAAATTAGATTTGATTTCTTACTATTAGAGTAAGTGAAATTTTTTAAACCTTATGACTCCATTAGGTTTGTTGTGTGATTGTGTTAGACTGTAGGATTGGGAACCCTTCTTAGCATGATATGTTATGATAATTGATATAAGTGATCCCTTAATCAGGTCTAACAGATCCCCATATTGGTCATGTTCACACTTAATAAGTGTATCCCCAGTTAGAAGTGTATGTATGCTCTTTAATCTCTAAGTTATGATTGATTTATAAACATGATGTATTTATAATTTCATACATTCTGGTGAACCTGATAGGAATCCTATCCCACCATTGGTTGGTTTGTCTTCATGTTTCCATTTTCGTTTCTTTTCTTATTAGTATTAGCATTCACTTTGGTTTCACCTTCATTACATTTTATTGAAACTGATGTGAAACTAAACCTTGTAGGATTTATTCCACTTTTTCATTCTTTTAGTCATTCTTTTGATCATCTTTTTTATCATATATTTTGACATACTGTATTGATTCTTTTGACCCAACTATTTTTCTTTGTGCATGGGTTTTCAAGAATAGGTAATTAGATCCACCAAATAAACCTACTACATGTTTCCATCCTTTTAGACACCCATTTCAACCTACTATTTTGACCATGTTGAACCTTTATAGTTTTAACATTTTTTTTAATAGGTTTTTGTATAGCTTTTTCGATTATATCGACCTAGTTTGTAGGTTTCTCAAGCATACTTCAAGGTTATTCATCAATAATATTCCTCCATTTCATCTCTAATCCACCAAGGTTCCTTTATACTTCTCTATTTATTTATTTTTGTCTTTCCTTTCACAATTTTCAATCTTTAAAACTATCCTTGCATAGTCAACTGGATCGACACTACTCACCTAGTTTTGTGTTTTGTGTGTTGTCTAAAATAACTAGATTGACACTACTAATATAGTTTATTTTTATACTTTGCTTTCATAGTATAGGTTTGAATTTTTCATCCCTATTATATATTTTAGGAATATAGTTTTCACATTATACCTTGTTTTTAATTGTAATTAACATCATATCTATTAGTAATTAATTCACACTTTTTTTGCATATTGATTGCATGCTTAGAATTGTTCACATAGTCTAATTAGGGGATTTTAATTAATAACTTAGTTTCAATATTTTTATTTTATGCACACATTTAAAAATAACAAAAACATAAATAATCACTTTAATATTTTATCTATCCTAGGCCAACATACTTGGATTTCATCACCAAAGAGGAAGCCAACTTGATGCTCTAGTTAAGTATAAAACATGTTTAATGGTATATTCTAGCTAATAACCTAACACCATTATCATTTTGGTGTGTGAAGTGAGTGGGTAGGCCCCAATACCAAGCCTATATCATTTCCATTATAGTCTTTTTCATCCCAAACTACCTAAAACCATCCTTCGATTGTTATCTAGTAACTTGCTTATATCCAACTTATAATCACATTTAAAATAATTTTTTAATAGTATAATTAAAAATAAGGTCTAAAAATTATTTATATTTACTTTTTAAATTGTTTTTTTGTTATTTGTTCAATTATGTGCACAAAAACTTGCATTAGCTAGTGTTAGTACAATATTTTGTTGTGTGTGTTTCAATTGGATTGGTCAATATTAATCCAATTGACTATTTATTTTATTTTACTACTTACTACTTTTCATTACTTGAAAATTTATCTTATTTGATTTTAAAATTTGTTTTAATCTTCTTGAATTCCTTTCCTTTTATAATGGATCGACCCAATCGACCTAATGCTTTTTCTACCTTTTATACACTATACTAAATCGAGCCAGTCAACCTTGTATAGTTTGACATTCCCTATTTATATAATTGATCAACCTAATTAACCCTATACTATTTTAGTCATCACTTTTTACCTTTTCTTTCTCATATATCTTCATTTCCCTTCATCATGGACTTTCTATTGGATAATGACAATGAGTTATAGTCAACAGACATGATGAAATTTACCAATCCTAATAGGGTCTCCCATAGAAAAAGTAAGGATCCTCTTTTAGATGCTAGTAATGTTCATATTTCCACTCACACAATGAACTATGGGACCCCTCCTCATATCTCTTCACAACATAATCCTCTTTTCTCATTAGAAGACTAACCTGAGTTATAGTATACTTTTGAAATGATTTTTTTTATCTTCAAATTTCCTCAACATAGAGGAAAGGATCCTTATACCATTTATAACCTCATGATTAGTGTTAAAAATGAAGATCCTCATTCACCTGCTCTTACATTCTCTACTAGATTTAGAGGTACCATTTTCTTTGCTTCTCAACCTCTTCCTTCAATTTCAAATACTTCTTATGCCATGACATCTTCTTCTCTAACCTCTTCTATCTCCATGCATAGTATCTCAAATAACATGGTGGGTTATACATCTAGTGGGCATCTCATAAGAACCACTAACATTCATCCTTCAAATATTTAATTATTTTCTACCCAAGGCAATCAGGCTTCTAGTTCTTCTTCCTCTCAACCATTCACTAGTCCATCTTTTACTTAACAAGCAAATTTTACCACTAATGCCTCAAATTTTTACAATTATTCTCAAACTCATACCAACACAAATAATAATTCTAATGCTTCTAATACTAATCAAACACACCAAATTTTTTTACAAACTCTTAATTAAATGAATACATTTTAAGCCCATAACACAAATCAAATGATGAGAATGAAAAACCACCTTTTTAGTCATCAATCTCATCCATAACCAATGGCTTGGGGAATGCATAACCATAAATTTCCCCCTCCTCTTAAATATTATCAAGATAATCTCATTTCCCAATCTCCTTTAGTCAATAAAACCATCAAGCAGTTACAAAATGAACTTTTTACAACTCAAATTGCCAACATTGATATAAGAGGTATAACACCTACAATTTCTTATAATGGGTCAATTGATCCTACCCTTCAACTCAAAAAAAATATAAATCTTTAAAATGGTTGGGTAAAATTAAAAACCTTTGACACTACCACGATCCTAGACAAAACTCTCACAGGTGATGCCTTGGATTGGTACAATCAACTTAGAGCTCATTCTATTTCTAGTTTGGAGGACTTAGTAAATGCTTTAGTTCAATAATTACAAACTCATGATCTTCCTAAAAAAACTTTGGCTAATTTTATTAATTTAAAACAACATGATAATAAAACTTCCCAAGCCTTTTTGAAGAGATGGAAGACTTTGTTAAACAAATGTGAACATAGCATGGCAGATGATAACCTTTTTCATCTCTTTACAAATGTTTTATTTCCTAAACTTACATATCAAGTTTAAAATATCTTCATGTATTGTTGTCACTTGGATATGCACCCATTGAGGAGATACAAATCTCTCCTCACCCATGTGCCACAATGGAATCGACTCTAGGCATGTGGGCAACTTAAGGAATTAGGTGAGTCTTTAGATAGGGATAGCTCCTTTGATGTACCACTTTGGATTACTAATACTACTAATTTTGGGGGTGAAAAGTGAGAGAGAAAACTTAAATAAAACTAAACTAAGGGAGGTGATACACCAAATTTATTGATGACATCCAACCATATGCATATTACACTTGAAATCAAAGGAAAACTAAACATACACTCTCTAATCTATGTCTTCTTACATCAATGTTACATTATGGGGTTATGGATGAAAGTGAAAATATAGGAGGACTAAATAAGAGTCCTTTAATGGCACTAGTGAAAATAATAACTCACTTAAACTTTGACATTTCCTAGAACACATCACATGCTCTATAAGAAGAAGATTCAAATAGGTGAGAGAATGTGACAACTTGTTAAGGACTCTATAGTATTTACTAAGAAAATTCAACATTCAAGTAAAATAAACTATGAATATTCAATAAATAGGTAATAATTAGTCATATTATTGATAAAAATGTATAAAAATTAGTGGGTCTTCACCATACTCAAGTGGAGCCTTGAATATAATGGACAAAACGGGTAGCTCTTATAGAACTTAAGAGAGAGAGAGAAGAAGAGAAGTCCAAGGGTCATAAGGAAAATTTTCAAGATGATAAAATTAGTTAGACATTCATGATAAGAGGATATGGGTTGAACCATGCAAGTTGATGAAGTACAAATGTTAATCCAAGTCATCAAAGTCTTATAAAGTGGCACACATTTCCTCATTTTAGCTCATAAAAATTACCTACATAATTGGACCAATTTTAACATTCCATAACTCATGAAGATAATTTATAATGACTATAATAGAATGGAATACTCTCATAAATTCTTATCGATGAATTTTTTGCATGTCTGGTCTTTTAAAAACCTCTGAAAGTGATCCATCATCATCTGATGTCCAAAAACTTGCTTTCTTATGCACCCTGCAAACTTGGCCTCAAAAATTCCTTCCTTTTTCCATGAAAATATGTACAAGGAAGTTGGTGAAATTTTATAAGACTCTCGATGGAATTGGAAGCATCAGAGGCACCTTAAATGGCCATTTACTTGACATTTTCAACTTCTCTCTAGCTTGTGTAGTATGATAGTTTTGATTGGTAGAGTTCAAACACCTATTTGAGGAACTTAGAGGCTGATTCAATTAATTATATTAATATGCAGAGTTATCTTAAGTCTTAATATTTCATCCAAACATTTTTTCATCTCTTGAATCCTTATATAACCTATAAAACACAAATAATGGTCAAAAAGAGCCTGCTTTGCACCCTATATGTACAATTGCATATAGATAGTTGGCATGGTATGGATATTGAGAGAGTAATTTTCATCATCCAATATCTATTATGGTCAAACTATTCCATTTGATTGCATCTCCAACTCCATTTCTTCAAACTGATCTTGGCTAAGGGTTTAGTAGGGTTTTACGACAGTTTTGGGTCTTATGCATTGTCCAAAACATTTACACATCCAAATTGCATAAAAATTCCACAAAATTGATCTTAGGGGACCCTAATAACCACCCTAAACTTCTTTAGCCACCATTCATAACCTCATGGAAGATATGAGTAACCAAACTTGCCTCATTGAGCTTGTGTTTTCTAATTTGCATGAGTTTGAGTTAGTTCAAGGTTTAAAAATGGATTATTCTAGATTTATTTTCACTTTTATAGTTTTAAAACCTCTTTAATAACCTAATTAATTTTTTTCCATAAATTATAATACTTAAATCATGCTATAAGTGATTATAAACCCCACTTTGGATACTAGGTTTAGCCATGTTCAATAGGCCTACCTATAAGTTTGGCTTAAAATGATCATTTTTGGTGGATTATATATATATATATATATATATATATATATATATATATATAATATCCTTAATATCTCCATAATGACCCCATAAACATGTTATAACTCAATATAATATTCATTCCATACTAAAAATGAATGTTTCTCTTCATTTTTCCTTTAGGCCTTGATTTTGCCCATTAGGTCTGACTGCAAACCTAGGAGTATGGAGTACCTTTTTTTGGTTTCAAATGTTATTTATTGGTTTCCCATGTTTATATGGGTGTTATTTAACTTAAAAAACTCACTTTAAGTGTCTAAAAAACTTATTATTCATTTATTTATCACCCTCTTTCAAAACTATAGGGTTTTTGCTCGTCAAGAGTGCTCTACCTTTGAGATAGAATAGAGGGGTGTTACCTAGTTTCGTCATCAAAAAAAAGTCATGGAGGGGATTTTAAAATTATTTAGGATGTTATGTACAAAAATTTATTTCCTAAATGCATGATTTGACACTTCAAAACCACAAATTCCAAGATTGATTCTTTTAAGGGTAGACTATGTTGGATTTTATGCAAGTATATTGTGTTTTATCATCTTTTTAAGACCCATCATTTATTTATCTTAATTTAATTGAAATTATGTAGGTTAAATTCCTCATCTTGTATTATCAACTTCAAGAAGTATTTAACCTTGTTCACTATTTACTTATAACCATTGTTGACTAATTTTGTTTTAAGGCCTATAGGTTCAAATTAACCCTCTAAAGGACCTTTCCTGTAGATTATTTAGCTTATCCTAGATCTCATGAGTATTTAATAATCATGGATAATATTTATTTATATTTAATACATCTCTCAAGCATGTTACATGCACTTTTTACTATAGTTAAGCCTTCTACTGCTTGATTGAGACAACATATGGCTGTAGGTGTTTGATGTCTTGACTGGGGTTGACCAAGGCTCTTAAAACCTTCCTTGAACACTTATCTATGTTATAAACATATTTTTTCACTATCATCCATATTATATTAAATTTTTATGGTGAAGACACTATCAAATACCCTTTACTGAGTCACTAAACTTCTTCATAGTTATAGACGCTAATACAAGCCTGTGTATGTACACTAAGGTGTATATGAAGATCAATGACATAACTCATCATCATGGTTATAATTAAAGTATTTAAAAACTTCATTAAGTAATTTTATCCTTTGGTTCAAGTTATTAGTGCTTCTCATGCACTTTATGTTCTAACTGAGCCTCCACTGCCCCTGTCGACTGAGACATGCCTTTTACCCCTACTTGTAGGTTATTTTACCTTATTAAAACTTGTTCTTGATTATGAAAAGACTTTCCTATAATATTAATAAGAAATTATCACCTTAATTCACCTTATTCTCATCAATTATGGTCTAAATCACCATCTAAAACCTTGATAGAGACACTAGCACTCTTCCTAGCTGTAGGCGCTTACTAAAGTCATATGTATGGATTGAGGGTGAGTATAGAGGCAAAAAAACACTTATCATATATCCTTGATGATAATTTAAGATATATATGTAATTTTAAACCATTTTTAATCATTTAAACATGGTATAAAGGTCAAGTTTTAACATTGATTGAATAAAGTCTCCTTTTGAGCTTGAAATTATAGATATCACTATCTACTCACAATGCATACAAATGTGATTTTAAGTCCCTCAAAGACTAATATCCATTCTTCCATTGTCATTTATTATTTATATAATTATCATCATATATAATTAATACATGACCCAATCTTGCTGATACATTGAAACCCTTAAGAGGCATGTTTGAAAAGGTCTACAAAAGCCCTCAGCCCTCTATTTTCCATTTTTGAGGATTGTTTCCCTAAACTCAGTCTCCATGTGTTTGAGAGTAATTCTTAACTTGTTTAGTAATATAGTATTTCAAGTGAGATATTAAATTGTAATTTTACCACATCAAGACTCCAAGGGATGTTTATGTACATGTTTTAACTTCTCTATCATGACTCTTGCTCTCTGTATTGTCACTTATAGGTGTGTAATCTGAAGTATAGACAATGAGTAGCCTATAAGCAATATGAATTGTCTTGAGGTCTCTTGTGAGTTTTATAATTATCTCCATACTTACAAATACATAATTACAATTATAAAATACTTTTAAAAAATTCAACACATCCCTTTCAACATTTGACAAACCTCCATGAAAGCACCTGAAAGCTCACTTTTCTATCACAAGAATGTATGGCACTCAAAAATTATATTCTCATGGATATTATTTTAGAGAGATAAATTTATATGACATGATACTTAAATAATTTTTTAAAATAATAATATTGGACCTATCACAACCCCATGGACTCGCTTGAAAATCACAAAGTTCATGAAAATAGTTAAATTGCTCATTACACTCAAAAGAGACTAATCTACAATTTCAAGGTTATTAGCTAATCAAAACAGCATAAAAATTTAAAATAATAATTTTAATTATTATATAAATAGGCCAAAATAATCTATAATATACATGAATAAATGGTTTGTATGGAGTTCTTCAAACCAAGAGAAAACTAACAGGGTAGACAGAATAGAAAGGAATTTTGGAAGGTCAACTTCAAATGAATGATTAATAAATAAAAATTGATCATTATAAAACTCATTGATATTAAAATTTATCTCCCTAAGTTTACTACCACCTACCAAAAGTGTTAGTCCTGAAACTACATGTACTATTCATACTGAGCAAAAACCTAAGTTCACTTCTATATGCCAAGAAGGGTAAAAATGTAGAAGAATATTTTTATATTATAAATGACATATCTAGATAAAATAAAACTAGATATGGGTGTGGGAAATATTAAGAGTCATGTTTCTACTTTTTCCAAGTGGCACACTTTCCAAGGAGGCCATACAAGTGCAACTTTCTCTTTATTTTCCAAGAAAACTAGTTTTCTTCTAAACAACCTACCATATTTTAGTTAAAAATAGTTATATAATACTTTTAATAGCACATGGGTCATGACATCATGTTTTTACACTTGGAAATTTATTAATAAACCTATATAAAGCATTAAATGTGTTATTTTGACCTCTCAAATGATCCAAAAATGATAAATGGACATAAAAACTAATTGACCAAAGATAATATAACATTATTTGACATAAATTAACCTATAAAACACCTCATGACTATATATTATACCCATTATATATGTATAAAGTCAATATTTTATCTATAGGTGCCCCAAGCTAACTAAAAAGTCAAATTTGGTCAACAAATTGGTGACTCATAGGAGTAGTATGCCTACTATACTAACTAGACTAGTAGCCTTATTATTCCATTCGGATTATGGAATTATATAAGGACTGAGACAAATAATTAAAAATTTGACCATTGACTATAAACCTTGACCAAGATAAGACAACTACTGACTACCTCAACCACACAAAGCAAAGGACACACACAACAAGGAAAGCAAATACACACACACACACACACACATGCATAACTAGAAACTAAATATACCTCCTTTCCTAGATCAAAGGGAACACTTCTTGAATCATCCTCATGGTGATATGAAACATAGTGTCAAGAATTCTTATCTTTGGATTGAATGATTTGTGGATCATACCTCTTCATTTTCACTTAACTTGATCTAATATCAAGTATATCATCGTTAAATATGTCTCTAATGAAGACATATTCCTCTTTAACATGTTCACATACCTCATACTACTACTCACTCTTCACTTCATGATCAACTTGTATCTCCTTAATATCCATGGCTTCAAGAGAAGTAGTTTCATGTTCCTTAGAATATTAATGCCATTAAAATCTTATTCCATCCTTCAAGGTCTAATGCATTTATCCCAAATGGTTGAGAGGGTGATATCCCATCTTGATGACTTTAAACATGTCATCATGAAATGTGTATGCTTTTGGAAAGGATAGATTTGAAAGATTTGTTTCCCTTTGCATACTTACTTGAGTACCAATGCTACCTTCTCCATCTTTGAACAACTCATAGCCTCCTTAAAAATGAGTATATCCTACCTCAATTATTTCAAACAAGTCATCTAAAATCTGATTAAGAACTTGTCCTTGCCTATCCATGGTATCTTGTAAAGTGAGAAAAGAATTAATTATCATTTCTTCCTCTTTGGAAAAAGGAAGACATCCTTCTTCATCAAACCAATCTAAAATATCCACATAGGAAATCACCTTTTCTTCATCTTTGATCATATCATCTTCAAGTGATAATTCCTCTATCTTGATCTCATGAGACTCTCTCAATACTTCCACTTCTTGAGGGATGTCTTGAAAGTGTTCTCCCTTCTCAATAGCACATTCCACATCAAATATGGAGGCAAAATCTTTTGAATTTCCCTTATATTCACCAAAAGGAGTCTCTATGGTGATTTATTCCACATAAACACTCATGAGGTCTTATTTATCAGCCATGAATTGAGCATGTTCCTCTTCATTTTCTTCACTCAAGATAGGTTCTTAAACACAAAGAAAATAATCTTCATCATCAACCAAGAAAATAGATTCAACAATAGAGCTTACCTTATCTTCATCACATAAGACCTCTTAAGGGATTTCAAATTAAACTTCAGCTATCATAATCTGATCTCTTTTATCAATGGCTACAATATCTTCAACCTCCTTCATGGTGATGCCAACACTAGGAATATTTAAATCATGTGATATATCCCAATGAGGCTACCAAGGAGGTAAGTTTTCTTCAAGAAAGAGTTCTCTTTATTTATCAATCATATAATCCTCCTATGGTTCCCATACCATAGGTTGATCAAGGCAAAGGGTAATGCGGTAAGGAAAATATGAACTAGTTGGTTGAGGTGGCACATATAACTCCAAACTATATTGAGAATGAAAGGTAGGAGGATCTTTAGGAAGCTCTGGATGGAGGGGAGATAGGATGTGTTTAATCATAGTATATTCTCTTTGGTCTAAAACTTCCATCACACATTGACTTAGTAGCTTCATTTTTGTCTTTAAATCCTCTATTTGCTTGGCTAAATTATCTTGGAAAAAATTCTCTTGGAGCTCATAAGATCATCATGAGGACAAGGAGTACATGAGGGCTTCCAAAGAACACAAGAATCTTCTTTAGGAAGGGTGGGAGGGGCTTAAAAATATCAAGTCCATTTTCCACTTCACACTCTTTGACAATTCTTCTATCTTATTTCTTTCCCCATGACTCTACTATTTTTATATAGCTTAGGACATTAGGATTAGATGTATTCTCAATTTCACACTCTTGTTCAAGACTTTTTTCCTGCTTTCCCCATTATTCCACCATCTTACTCCAACTTGGGATGCTAGGATTAGAAATATCTTTTTAAGGTGGTGGGTATTCAATGTTAGATGTCAATTAGGGTTTGAAATCCTCTTCCTTTACTGCCAACATAGACTATTTTATATGCATGTTATCCAACTCAATTTTCCTATCAAGGTTTGCTTCAAACATAAGGTTATTCTTCTCAACTCTTTCCTTTACTTGATTTGTAAAATTATGGCCTTGATAAGGTTGATTGGGTTCATGATTGGGAACCATGTAGGACTAATATAAACTTTGTAGAAGTGGAGAAGAAAGCTAATAGGTTTGGTGAGGCTATCTTTCATGAAATTATAGCCTATCCTCTAAGGAAGAGACTAAACCACTCATATATAGCGTCTCACTTGTGAGCCTTTGCCAATTGGCTCTCTCAATAGGTGCCCAATATTTATTTTCTAACTCTAAATATTTTCTCAAATTATTAATAACATGATTATGAGCCTCTATACTACATCCCCTTTGAGTATCAAGATCTAACATATATCTCTCATAGCCTAAGAGTGTCTTATTAAAGATGGAAATGTGTTGGCACATGGAGAAGGCTGATTTTAGGACTTTTAAAAATCATGTATGGGCTGTATATGATCATATTGAGGCTGATGAAAGTCATATTAGGACTATTAAGGGTCATCACCAACTTGTGTAAACAAGAAATCAACACCAGAGTGATCCATATATTTCTTTGAAAGACATAAAACAAATAAAACATATTACCATCAATATTCAAAGGATAACTTTAGCTTCTTGACCAGCTAATATATCTTTGAAGTCGCCTATGACGCTTAAAAAAATGCCTCCAAATGCTAATTGTTGATAGACAACACCAAAAATATCTCAATCTCTTGGAATAAGAGTCCCACCAGGCATGTAAAAAACTATTTTCACTTATATATGCACCATTTTAGGAGATAAAAATATTTCCTCTTCCAAGTGGCACAATGGAATCACCTCTAGGCTTGTGGGCAGCCTAAGGAATGAGGTGAGTCTCTAGATAGGGCTAGTTCCCTTGATGTACCTCTTTGGATTACTAACACTACTAACTTTAGGGGGGGGGGTGAAAATGGAGAGAGATAAATAAAATAAAACTAAACTAATCAATGTGATACAAAAAATTTACTGATGACATCCAACCATATGCATATTACACTTAAAATCAAAGGACAATTAAACATACACTCTCTAATTTATGTCTTCCTACATCAATGTTACATTATGGGGTTATGGATGAATGTGAAAATATAGGAGGAATATACAAGATTAATTTAATGGAATTGATGAGGAGACTAACTCACTTACACTTTGACATTTCCTAAAACACATCACATGCAATATAAGAAGAAGTTATAAATAGGTGAGAGAATGTGATAACTTGCTAAGGAATCTATACTCTTCACTAAGAAAATCCAACATTAAAGTAAATAGCACTATGAATAGTCATGTAA
This sequence comes from Torreya grandis, assembly GCA_037957365.1. Lineage (NCBI taxonomy): Eukaryota > Viridiplantae > Streptophyta > Pinopsida > Cupressales > Taxaceae > Torreya > Torreya grandis. Next base: position 461,638 of record JARHVA010004250.1, read on the forward strand.
GAGGAAAAATTTAGTAACTTTATTTATCAAAATGTATACAAATGTTTATTGCTTTGCCCTACTTAGGTGGAGCCTCAAATACAATGGCCAAAATGGCTAGCTCTTATAGAGCTTGAGAGAGAGAGAGAAGAAGAGATGTCCAAGGGTGTCACAAGGACACTTGTAAAGATGAAAAAATTAGTTATAAATTCATGAGAATGGTATATGGTTCAAACCATACAAGTTCATGAAATAAAAATGTCAATCCAAGTCATCAAAGGCTTGTAAAGTGGCACAAAACTCGTCATTATGGCTCAAAAAAACTACTTGCATAATTGGACCTATTTGGACTTCACATAAATAATGAGGAGAATGTATAATGATTTTAATGGAATGGAATAATCTCATACATTCCTATCCATGCATTTTTTTATGTTTGGTCCTCTGAAAACCTTTGAAAGTGAGCCATCATCATGTATTATCCAAAACGTAGCTCTTCTATGCACCCTACACACCTGCCCTCCAAAATTCCTTCACTTTTCCATTAAAATACATAAAATGAAGTGGGTAAAATTTTTAAATACCCTTTATGGACTTGGAAGCATTATGGGTACCTTAAAATCCCATCCACTTAATTTTTTCACACTTCTCGCTAGCTTGTGCAATATGCCAATTTTGATTGGCCGAGTTGAAAAACCTAGTTGACACACTTAGAGGATGATTAAAAGAATTAAATTAATATGGGGAGTTATATTAAGTATTAATATTTAACCCAAAAAAAAAAATCATCTCTTGAATCCTTTTATAACCTATACAACACAAAAAATGGTCAAAAAAGCCTACTTTGAACCCAATATGTACAATTTTGTAAATATACTTTGCATGGGATGAACTTTTAGAGAGTAATTTTCATCATAAAATATATATTTTGGTCAAAATATTCCATTTAATTTCATCTCCAACTCCATTTCTTCAAACTGGTCCTGGTGAAGGGGTTAATAGGGTTTTAGGGCAGTTTTGTGTCTTAAGCATTGTTCATAAAAGTTCCACATCCAAATTTCAGAAAAAAAATCCAAAAAAGTGATCTTAGGGACCCTAATAACCACCCTCAACTTCTTTTATTACCATGAATATCCTCATGGAAGATATGAGTAACCAAACTTGCCTCATTGAGCTTGTTTTTTCCAATTTGCATGAGTTTGAGTTAGTTCAAGGTATAAAATGGATTTTTATGGATTTATTTTCACTTTGAGAGTTTTAAAACCTCTTTAATAATCCAATTAACATGTTTCCACAAATTATAAGACTTAAATCATGTTATAAGTGATGATAAACCCCCATTAGGACACTAGGTCTAGCCATGACCAATAGGACTACCTATAAGTTTGGATCAAAATGATCTTTTTATGTGGATTATCTATATCTAATAGATTTAAAATATCCATAATGACCCCATAAACATGTTCCAACTCAATATAAAATTATTCCATACTAGAAATGAAAGTTTCTCTTCATTTGCACTTTAGGCCTTGATTTTACCCATTAGGTCTAACTACAAACCTAGGAGTATAGAGTACCCTTTTTGGTTTCCCATGTTTTATGGGTGTGATTAAACTTCAAAAACTCACTTTAATTGTCTAAACAACTTATTATTCATTTATTTATCACCCTCCAAAACTATTAGGTTCTTGCTCCTACAGAGTGTTCTACCTTTGAGATAGAACAAAGGGGTGTTACCCTATTTACTCATCAAAACCAAGTCTTGCAGGGGGTTATCCAAGTGTTTATTATGATTTGTACAAAAATTTAGTTCCTAATTTCATGATTTAACACCTCAAAACCATAAATTCCAAGACAAGTTATTTTAATGGTAGACTGTGTAGGATTTTATGGAAGTATATTATGTTTTAGCATCTTTTTAAGACCCCTCCTCTGATTCTCTTTAGGTCAGTGACATTTTTTAGGTTCACTTTCCTCATCTTGTATTTTCAACTTTAATAAGTATCAAACGTTGTTCACTTTTTACCTGTGACCACTATTGATTGATTTTGTTTTAAGGCCTACAGGTTCAAATTAACCCTATAAAAGACCTTGCCTATAGGCTATTTAGCTTATCCTAGAGCTCATAAACATGTCATATCCATGGAGAATATTTATAGATATTTAATACATATCTCATGCATGATACATGCACTTTTGACTATATTTAAGCCCTCAACTACTTGATTGAGACAACATATAGTTATAGGTGTTTGATATCTTGACTGGGGTTGACCAAGGTTCTTAAAACCTTCCTTGAATACTTATCTAGGTTATTAACATATTTTTTCACTATATTTAATATTATATTTAAATTTTATGGATAATACACTATCAAATACCCTTGACTAAGTCACTAAACTTCTTCACAACTGTAGATGCTAATGCAAGCCTGTGTACAGACGTTAAGGTGTATATAAAGATCAATGAAATAACTCATCAGCATGGTTGTAATATAATTATTCAAAAACTTCATTAATTAATTTTATCCTTAGGTTAAATTTCTTATCTCTTCTTATGCGCTTTATGTTCCAATTGATCCTCCATTGCTACCTTTTACCCCTGCATGTAGGTTATTTTAGCTTAATAAAACCTATTCATGATTGTGAAAAGACTTTTCTCTAAGATTAATAACCATCTCTCACACGAATTCACCTTGGTCTCATCATGTATGGGCTAAACCACCTTCCAAACCCTTGATTGAGACACTAGGACTCTTCCCAGTTGTAGGTGCTTACTAAGGTCATATGTATGGACTGAGGGAGAGTACAGAGGAAAAAAACTTGTAATCTCTCCTTGATGATCCTTTAGGATATAAATGTCATTTTGAACCATTTTGAATAATTTAAACATGGTATCAAGGTCAATTTTTTACCTTGTGTGAACAAAGTCTCCTTTTGAGCTTGAAAATGTAGATATCACTATTTGCTTACAATGCATAAAAGTATGATTTTGAGTCCCTCAAAGACTAATCTCCATTACTCTATTATCCTTTATTATTGGTATAAGTATTTTAATATATAATTAATACATGAAACAATCCTTAATATTCATTAAAACCCTTAAGAGGCATGTTTGAAAAGGTTTGTAAAAGCCCTCAACCCTCTGTTTTCCATTTTGGGGATTGTTTCCCTAAACTCAATCTCCTTGTGTTTGAGAGTAATTATTCACTTGTTTAGTAATATATTATTTAAATTTAGGTCTTCCATGGTCCTTTTATCACATAAATACTCCAATGGAGTTTTATGTACATGTTTAAACTTCTCTATCATGACTCATGCTCTATGTATTATCACATATAGGTGTACAATCTGAAGTATAGATAGTGATTAGCCTATGAGCAATATGAATTGTTTTTCGGCCTCTTGTGAGTTGTATACTTATCTCCATACTTTAAAATACATCATACTCATTCTAAAATACTTTAAATAAAATTCAACACCTCCATTTCAACATTTGAGAAACCTCCATGAAAGCCCCTGAAAACTCACTTTTCTATCACATAAATGTATGACACTCAAAAATTATATTCCCATGGAGATGATTTTGGAGAGATAAATTTAGATGAGATTATATTTAAATAATTTTTTAAAATAATAATATTGGACCTATCACAACCCCTTGGAGTCACTTGAAAATCACAAAGTTCATGAAAATGGTCAAACTGCTCATTGCACTCAAAAGAGACCAATCTAAAATTTCAAGGTTATTAGCTGATCAAAAAAACCTAAAAATTTAAACCAATAATGGTAAGTGTTAGATAAAGAGGCCAAAATCATTTAAAACAAACATTAATAACTGGTTTATAGGGAGTTATTAAAACTAAGAGAAAACTGATAGGGTAGACAAATTAATAGGCATTTTTAGAAGGTTAACTTCAAATGAATGATTCATATAGCACAATTGATCATTATTAAACTTATTTATATTAAAATGGATCTCCCTAAGTGTAATACCACATTATAAAAGTGTTTTTCCTAAAACTAGCTGTGTTATTCATACCAAGTAAAAACTTGAGTGTGACTTTTTTATGCAAAGAAAGGCAAAAATGCATTAGAATGGTTTTGGATTATAAATGACATATATATATTTTAAAAAACATGGATATTGGTGTGGGGAAGTTGAATATCTACATTTACAATTTTTCCAAGTGGCACACTTCCTAAGGAGGCCATACAAGTGCCTCTTTCTCTTTTTTCTAAGAAAACTTTTTTCTAAATAACCTACAATATTTTAGTTACAAATAGTTATCTAAGACTTCTAATGATACATGGGGCATGACATCACATTTTTATTATTGTACATTTCCCAATAAACCTATATAAAGCATTAAATGTGCTATTTTGACCCCTCAAATGACCCAAAAATGATAAATGGACATAAAAACTAATTAACAAATGCTAATATAACATTATTTAACATCAATTAACCTATAAAACACCTCATGAAAATATATTATATGCCTTATATACCTATAGATTCAATATTTTACCAATAGGTGCCCTAATTTGACTAAAAAGTCAAATTTGGTCAACACGTACCTTGGAGGAGGCTATTGACCAAGCTAAAAGATAAGATTTCCTAAAGCATCAATTCTATCCACCCCAACCTTCTACAGGTCCTTATTTATTACTTAATAATAAAATCATAATATCACCAAAAATGGTGTTATTTTTTATAAACCATTTACAATGTTCAAGTTATTGTTCCTAACCCTTATTTGGAACCAAATCCTTCTTCTCAAAAATATAATGATCCTCATTTATTTTCACCCAATAACATCAATGTTCACAAACCTCCATCCTTGGTTGAATTGCTTAAGCATATACCCAAGCCTCTTCCATGAGAACTTGACACTACTCATCCTATGAAATCCTAGTATGATCCTAACAAGTTTTGTTGGTTTCACACTACTTAGGGCCATTCTCATGAGACCTATAGACAAATTCATAATTTAGTTATGGATTTTCTTATTGGACCTAATTTTAGTCATGATTCCATTATCCATAAGTTTCAACAAGCCTATGAGATTGATTTCAAGGACTATAAATCAAATGACAAAACTCAAGCCTTGAATCAAGAAAATGCTCATTTGGCTATCTATAAGAATCCTTTACCTAATCATCAACCTATCTAAGACAACCAATACAATTCCACCCCTTCCACCAATAACGTAGAGATTCTTTTCAAACAAAATTTTGAATAGAATGTGAATAGCTTGGCTAATATGTGAAGGGTGGTGGCTTTCATTGATTCCCAACCTATCTACATGTCTCCTTCCCCTAAGACATGTCGTGTTATCTATGATTCTTCTCCAACTCATTTAAACGAGTTGGGTCAAGAATATCTTATCACTTTTGATGATCCAATTTTTTATTCTCCCTTGGATGGCACATCCCTTTCTATTTCTACCACTCTTCCATCATCTTCCAATGCTAATGATAATCAATCTTCTACTAATACTTCTTATTCTCCTTCTCAAAATCAACATAAACTAACTAGTGCATCATCTCAACATGAGTTACCACCTTATTCTAAATCTTCTTCTCATTCTTATCAACTAAAATTCTAATGTACTTCAGCTCCTCCTTCTAAGGACCTCTTTAACCATTACTTACCTATATCTAATAACCTTATTATGGGCTATGATGAATTGGATCCCATTGTAGAGCTCACTAATATCCCATCTCAAATAATGTTCCTTGAGCTTATGAGGACTTCCCCATGGCATAAAAATCATCTCATACAACTCTTATTTGAGATGAATGTCCCTCATCCTCCCTTAGTAGGATGGGGGTAGATTTATTTGGTTCTAAAGATAGTATTTTACAAAAATATGAAGAGATGTCTATTAATTTTGATGAAACTATAGACACTTCTCTTTCTCTATGATATACTATCGTATCTATGATTCTTGATGAGATTTTTCTTTGTGAAGATGATCCTCCCTCATTTATTAATCCAAATCAGTGATACCAAGCTAAGTGTCCATTTATTGATGAGAGTTTTGGAACCTATGTCACTTCTCTTTATTTCATTAAGACTCTTGGATATTTTGAAGGAAATCTTAAGTATACACATAGCACATGCCAAAGATATCATAGAAGGAAATTACCTTATATAAGTTTTATGTGGCTTCCCATTACTGTCCCACCTATGACCATCTATATGAAGGTGATGATATTTAACTTCCCCCTTTCATCTAACATCTTTCTTAGTAGTCCATGGACTCACTACATGAGACCTATCACTTCTTTTACCTACCAATGCTTTAAATTCCCTTATAATGGAGCCATTTACATGATTCAAGGTGACACTAACCCTTGGAATTTTAAATAATTCCAAGAGCATGGTGTCTTCAAGATTCTTACTCTTGAGCCTTTTCCAAGTGTTCCATTTCATAAGTTTTAGTGTCTCAACTTTCTTGTTAACTTAACCTAAGGTTATAGTGGGCATCCTGAGCTCATTGGTGAAATTCCTCCTAACCTTTTAGAATTTGATGATGATGACGCCAATGAGATTAACATAAAGATCAAAACTTATGATATTTTTCCTCATCTCATATTTTACCTTCTTAATTCATTGCAACCTCATTCTTGAAAACCTCCTTGCAATGACATTCTTGTAGTCTTGACCAAGACTAGGTAGTCTATTCACCATGCTTCATCAAATGACAAGGTTATCCCAACCTATGTCATTGATCTTCATACTTTAGATTATGATGATGATTATTCCTTAGATGATCCATTATTAGGTGGTCTTTTCTAGGCTCATGATGCTAAGATTGTATGTTATCATTCTTCTTTACTTGAGTCTTTTCATGTATCTCATCATTTTCCTTCACCTATAGTTCCTATTTTTTTCATTTTCCCCTTTATTATAGGGTATATATGGTGTTGACACCTCTAGTTTCTATGGAGGCATGTAAGAATATGCTCATGGAACATTCTATGACTGGGCCTTACCATTTTATTAGGTAACCTAACCCTCATATTTAGTTTACCCTTGAGGTTAGTGTAACTCTCCTTAGACGCTATGTAGATCCTTCTCCTCCTTTAGTAGAGCCAACTATAGTTGAGCCTCTTCCCATGCCTACTATACTTGATCATGTTTCCACTCCTACTATTGATGAGCCTACCCTTGCTTCTAATGCTATCACTCCTTCTATGGAATTTAGTTCCATTCCTTCCTCATCATCACCTTTCCTTCATGATGGTTTGCTTCATTTACCTAAGATGGCTCCTCTATCCATCAAATGGGATGATGAGTATTATTTGAATTCTTCCACTCCTATTTTACCTCCTTTTATGAGTGATTTTACTAAAACCACTCACTAGTGTATATATTAATTTCATGGGAAAGATGACCATTCTTTCACCCATTATCCTAACTTATGGAAATATCTTGATACATTTCATCCTTCTTCCCCATCATTAGATAAATCTATACCTACCACGAAAGTATTTACTAAATATTTTCCCAAGTATGGTGAGGTATATCATTTATGGCATCTATGTGTCACCCATCACACTGATCATTGTCACATCCTATAATAACATCTCAAAGATCACCTTATAACCATTCACAAACCTTCTACCACTCTTCCCATAGGTTTCTCCCATAAGAAGGCTCCTCCTTCTCTTATGGATCTACCTCCAATGGTCCATCACCTCCTATCATCTCCTTACCACCTTTTGTTCTTCCACCTATGATTTATTCACCTGTGGACCTTCCCTCACCTATGGATCCTTCTCCACCTATGAGTCCTTAACCTATGTATCCTTATCCACTGGTGATTCCTTCTCCTCCCATAGATCCTACTCCTACAGATTCTCCTGACTAGCCTTTGCCTAATTTTCCTTCTCAACATGATCCTTTGAGCATTCTTACTTTTTTATTTGAGGAGATTAGAGAACTATTTTCTTAGTATTCATTGAAGACTAATGAAACCTTAGCAGTAGTTTGATTATATATTCATAAGGACTTATCTAATGGATTGGATAATGTGTGTGGATATATTTACTAATATTTATGAGCACATGCATGGTGATTTCACATTTATATTAGATTGGATGTATGATCAAAATCTTATTTATATTTGTTATATCTTTTGACACTGTGTCAAATTTTTACTTGTCTTATATCATGATTTCTTACTTATTATACTATATCTTGCTTATCTTTTATAGTTTGCATATGATTGTCTTTTCTTTATCATTGCTTTCCCTTCCCTTTTCCCTAGAGTTTTCCTCAAAAATATCTTTCTTGTATCTTTATGAATTATTTAATTTATTATCCTTATTTTTCGTAGATAATTTGTCATGGTGATTTGGTTATACAAACCTTGTTCCCCTTGGTTATTATTTCCCTCTACCATGTGATCAGTTAGAAAATAATAAATCTCATTATTATCTCCTTTTACCAATCCAATTTGGATCTCATTTTTCCCTTCTTCCTTTATACATAAACTAAGCATATACATGGTTGAGACTTGAGATCACATTCTAGTTCATTATCAAGCCTAAGTGTCCTAGTTAGTCTTTTTCTTTGGTTACTCAGATTTCTTTAGCCTTAGCTTATAACTCATTCATGTGTATCATTATATCTCTCATGATTGGTCATTCCAAGTATATATGGAGGAGGAATATTTATAAAAAATACTTCAAAATAAAGTTAAAATCCAAATCATTTAAACAAAAGGAAAAAAATATTCTTAAAATTCTAATCACACTAAAATATGTGATTCAAAGCACATATATTTCTTATAGCCAAATATAAAACTTCAAATTTGGCCTCATAGTAGATTTGAGGTCCTTTGGTGTGTGGTAGGTCAGTAGATAAGAAGAGGAAAATAAAAATATCTTTTAGTGCTACCTAATTTCTCATGTAAGTACCTAATTTTCATAGTAGATCGATGGCTCTATAAGGGGTCCTGAAGAGTGAGGAACATGTTGTGGGAAGGTAGGTCCATTTTAATTTCTTGTACCAATCTACCTTCATGGTTTGATCTTAATATCACACTTATTTTCCTAAAAATATTTGTTTCTTTAGCAAACAAGTTTCCTTTGTACATAGACGACCACTAGTCACTTAATGTCTTCTCATGTCCTTAGTATTCCTCTTGTATCCTAAGGTATTCTCATAGGATACCTAAGTCTTGATTTTTTAACCCCTTTTTCACTCCTTATATCCCTTATATTCCCTTTTGATAAATATTATTTTGTCTACTAATCACTCCCCTTGGGATTTCATTTGTGAGTTGTGTTGATTCTCACAAATGACCATCTTTTCCTTCCTATTACCCACATATTTGATCACCCAATTTTCATATTTATTAAACCATAGTGGTTTTCTCTTTATCAAGTTGAATTTTAAGACCATGGATAGGACCTGACCCTCCTCACAAAATTTTTCAATACCCAAGTCACCATCCAAATTACATGTGTCCAATTTGAGATAAGATTCGATTGATTATGAAGTTACACGTCATTTTACATGCTTTACATCTTGATTTAGTATGTTATATGATTAATTCATTTTTATTTTTCCTTTTTATATTCTTATTTTCTAGGTGCGTGTAAGATTTCAACCATTTCTTGATTTTTTCATACTTCCCACTTTGAATTAGTATGACCAAATTAAGATAAATCTTCTACCAATTTATTTTTCTTTCATACTTCCAAACATGATTTAGTATGATTTATTGACTTAATTAATTTGTTTTTACTACCATTTGAGTCCTTTTACATACCTTCCATTTTATTACTTTGTTTGTCATACTTCCCAACGTGATATTAGTATGATTTTACTTGTTTTAATTTGGTGCAAAAATATTTCACATTGATTTAAATACAAATTCCTTTTTACCATCTTGTTTTTCCATTTCTTGGTTCTTTATACTTATTCATTTATTTTTATTACATATTTATCAACTTAAAATAGTTTTTAGTACATTTTATTGCTTGATTATATTGTTCCAAGTCATTTTTACCTATTTCTTTTTAACCATGCATGTGTTTTTCATAATGCTAGAAAAGAAACCACATCTCATATATTTCATATAGCATATACAACAAAGCTAAACACATGTGATATAAATAAATATATCGTAAGCATCCATAACCTCAACCATAATGAACAACCAAAATCAACAACAATGACAACATAAACATATAACAAAAATATCCCAAAATAATCTATATATATCATGAGTTTTACACAATAAATGTAACCATATATAATGCCCTAGCTCTATGGTTGCATTCCATCCTATCTATATCATGGCCTATCCATGATACCTATTGAGACCTCACTTTGAATCATCAAAATGGTATATTTTAAGGAGGCCATCTAATAGCTTAATCACCTTACCTATCCCTATCGGTGTTTTGCCTATATTTATGACTCTACCAGCTAGGTTTGGATCTCTATCATCTACACTATTATAGCTAGATGTGTAGTTATTTTATTTGTTAGGGCCTACCATACATGTATCTCCCCTAAACCCATCACTAATATTGGCTACGTACTCTCTCTTTCTTTACACCTATATCTACCTCACTACCTCTCCGGATAATCTAAATCAACTTACCTATGTTAGGATAAATGGTACACTTAGATCCTCTAGTGTTGTGAGTCAAATGGATGTAAATCCCCATTTAAGATGTTATAGAGTTATCCCCTCATAAAGGACCCCCATACTTACTCCTCATCTTTTCTTACACCAATAAAATCACATAAAATGGATATTAGATCATTAATATATCTCATAATATCTATCTTTATTCCAAAAAATATATAAGTAATAAATATTAACAATATCTTTTTTACTTGTGTATGTCTTAGATACTATTATATCACCATCTATACAACCACCAAACATAATCTCCCCATCTACATGGCCTCCTAACACCTCCTCTATATGCCACCTCCTTAGCTCAAACTTGGTTGGCATGGCTCATGTTAATCTCAGCCTATGTTTTAGTGTACTCTCTTTCATCATCTTTGCATCACATATGGGGTCATCTAGGATGGTAATAGTCTCCACTCACTCCTTTATCTCCTACCTCCATCGATGCAATGTCCTTGATGGCCATTATTCATCTTGATGTGGAGTTTGTAGTTATATATCTAGTATCTCTACCTCTACATCCTTATCCTCTTAATTATTTCCTCATCATTCCTAACTAGTCCATGGTTGTTCTCAATGTAGCTTTAATGTCAACATCATTACTAGTGACCCCCATCCTCTCCTCCCTTGTGGTTCCATCACATGCTAAGCCCATTACTTGAGCATCAATATCGATGCTATTAGATGACATAGGCCCATCTACCCTAACACCCATGCCACTAGATGTGGTTCTCTCCACCATAAATAGTGTCTAATAACCTATATCATCTCTATCATTGGTTCAACTATGTCCTAACTTACCCATGTAGCTATTATGTTCTCATATTATTGCCACATAATGTTTGCACATCTCACTGACTATAGCACTATAATATGGGAAATGACCCATGCTACCTAGTCTTCCCTTCATCTCCACACCCGAGGTAACCTATCAGTGACTAGATGTGGTAACATAGTCAACTAGTACATAAGAAAATTCTCATAGATCTAAGCTATCAACAATATGATTTATCCCATGGTCCTCTACCCTCTAACTAGAATCTCATACATAGCATGTACTATTTAGACCTAGATGATGGATCTTAGGTCATATAGAACTAACTCTTCCAATATCATCCATCTCAAGGCTACCATAAATAGTGGTACCTTGCTATCTGACTTGTGATATAGCACCCATTGTGTCACAAGGCCTATCATAACCTTCTAGATATCTAAAATATATGATGTATATATATATATATATAATATATATATATATATATATATATATATCAAACATACTCACTCTCCTACCTTGTAATATCATCTCTAAGCCTATATCCCACATGACTAAGGCGTTCCTATCCTGTAGACTATTTGTATCCCTACAATCACCTTTACTCCTACTATAGGTAGCCTCAAGAATGCATGAACATCCTCTAGCATGATAACCACCTCTATTGTATCCCCATCCACCTCCCATCTAAATTTATTAGTCAATAATTCATAACAATTGAGGAACATGACTAAGAAGTCAACACTGAGGGTAATATGACACATTTATGTTATCTTTCTTAGACCTATGGATCCTAGTCTAGCCCTATCTCCATTTGATAACCTATATAATAAGTCCAATAACCATGCCACATCCAAAAGTCTCTAAAATCTTCATCATCCCTTCACCCAAAAAATATCAAGGATGTATTAGTTCTTTCATATCATGTATAGTCATAATACATTCTTTAACACATTCTTTTTACATTTTAAAGCAAATACAAACCTAAAATTACTCTATTTTATTCTCTTTAGCTTACTTTTAGTCTTATCAGTCCTTGATCTTACTTGGTCATTTCAGGCCATTTTATCCCTCTTTCAACCTTTTACATGCTTTCCCATATCATTTTATCCCTTTGGTTAAACTAGTTTGACCAAAATTTTCCTATTTTTTCACTTGATTAACTCAAAATATGAGTTAACCCCCTTTTCTTCGCCTCCCTATTGTTGAGTTTCCATTTTAGACCTTTCAAACCACCTCACAACTCCAAACTAGGCCTTCAACCTACAGATTTTATAGGGTCAACCAATACCTATTGGGTCAGCACTATGGATTCTACCTATTTTCTAGCCTACTAGGTTAACTAGGTTTACCTAGTGATTTTTGCCTACTAGCCCCTTACATTTTCCAAAAAAAGTGTAATTTCCTTGGTTTTTGCCTAAAACCTCCAAACCCATTTCCTGTCTTCCTATTTCCTACCCCTAGAATCTAATTTTTCCTTATTTTGACATCAAAAAATGCTTTAAATTCAAAATTACTAAAAATTCACTTCATTCAATACAAATTTCAAAAACTAGTTTGAGATTCTTAGTTGCATACCTGTAGTACACATGTTGCCACCTCTGGAGACTCTTCCTATCTAGAATGTCATCTCCTCATCATCCTAGCTTGTTTTCTCTCTAGAGATTTATTTTCTCTCCTTCACAAGTCAAAATAATAAATGACTTGTCTTTTCCCCTATTTTAAAACACTTTTCAAAAACTCAAATCTTTCAATTATTGTCCTGTAGATTCCTTATTTTATTTCTATCTTTATTTTTACTCATCCATTTTTCAAACCATAAAATGCATTAGATTCATGATGATGCAAATATTATTTTCGACTATCATATTCCTATCTTCCAAAAATTTCAATTTTTGGCTATTTTTTGCACTCACTTCTACATGATTATCTAGCATTCTCCATATTGGACACCTTCATATCTCTTACAGCCTACTTCTTTATCTACAGCTCTAAGGTAAGTTAAAGGTATGTGTTTTTCAATTGATTCATTTCATTTATATTATTGTCTACTTACTCCACTTTACTTAGCATCAACATTATGTGTTATCATGTTTTTATCTTGAAGCACCATCATGTGTTTCACTCACATGACATGTGATTAGCTCTGAGTGGGGCATATGTATACACATAATAGTTTTTAACTTTAATTGATTACCGACACTTTGTATCTTGTAGGAACCTATTGATTCTTAATCTATCTTAGTTCATGCCTTAAGGGGTGCACTAGGAAAGGGGTGGGTAGACCATCAGTGCTTTGTAAGATTATTGTTCATTTTTCCACTTGCCATCTACATACTTGTCTCCTAAAACCATTATCCCTAAGCTTGTTCTTATCAATCCTACCTCCTCCAGTCTTTTTCCTCTTTCCATCCTCAATTTACTACCTTAGCATCCTTTTAGACTATTAGTTGTATTAGGTTAACTAGGTCAACCCAGTACAATTTAGGGGTATTTTTCACTTTCTTGGTTTTTTAGCTTTTCAGCCAACCTAGCATAGACCCAATGATTTATTCTCTAAAACACACTAAGTCAACTAGGTTAACCCTATACAATTGATGTTATCAAGAGGATTTAGTGAAAGATCCTCCTATATATCCAAGTTTACTTCTAACCATTTCATAAGAGAATAATTATTAGAAAATAATTAGAAGCGAACATCTACTTATTGACCATTCTACTTGAGGAATAAATATTACGGTTCCATAATTTATTTAGACATGCATATTTTATCTTGTGGATAATTATTTTGGATGCTTAGATAGGTTGTGTATCTTAGAGCTAATTTATCTTGGTTATACTTACATACCACAAAAATCTCTTGCAAAGTACCTTGTCTAAAGTAGAGATTGAGGCTCGACGGGTTCATCTTCAAAGGTAAGTATTCTTAACTTTATTTATCCATTATTAAAGTAGATAGATAATGCATTTGTATTATTCTCCCATGTATTAAGATTTTGTATATATTGATGTGATTATATGTCTTCTAATACATGTCTATTTTAGTTGTTTGTTTTATTATTTTTAACCCCCACTTTGTGCCACAAGCTTTGGTGTGCACTAGATTAGATTTAATTTATTGCTATTAAAATAAGTGAAATGTTTTAAACCTTAGGAATCCATTAGGAGTTTTGTGTGATTGTGTTAGAATTTAGGCTTTGGAACCCTTTCTATCATGATATGTTGTGATAAGTGATACAATTGATCCCTTAAATAGGTCTTGTAGATCCCCATATTGGTCATGTTCCTCCTTAACAAGTTTATCCCTAATAAAAAGTGTTTGTATTCTGTATCTTTTCTGAGATAGGATTGATTTATAGACATGATGTATTTTCAATTGCATACAAAATGAGTGGATCAAAGGCTTAAAAATAAGTCTAACAATGGAAATGGAGGAATTGAAGTAGGTTCTCATAGGTTTCGAGTATTCAAGAGCATGGACTAGGTTACACAAGCCTTATAAAATCATCAACACCTTGAGAGAATGATCAAAAAATGAGATGTATAGGATTTTGAGGGGTAGACCATGATTAGGATGCCATGCAGAAGCAAATAAACTAGTCTATTTGTTTAATTTTTATCATCACTCATGAAGTCCCCATAAGCTAGCGGATCATGTAAAATTGTAGTTCTACATACCAAGATCATCCCTTGAAATTTTCATCCCCTTTGAATATTTTGGCACAAATTATAAGCTTATAAAGTTAGACCAATAATGTAATCTATTCATGCTAACATCAAGTTTAGGATCGATCAAAACAAATCTTTTTGATCTTAAATTTGATGGTCATGCAAACATCAATGATGGTCATGTGAATGTCATTTGATAGGATCATGGAAGTCAATTTCAAGATCATGAAATATCCATTAGTTTTCAAATAGTGGGTCCTAATTAATTTGATGGTCTATGTTACATCATGAATCTTGATCTAATGATGTAAGATAAGTCAAAACGTCAAAGGGGTCTAGAGATTGACATGTGGCGTAAGTGTATAAGGTTATATAATGATAGTGAATCCTAAGAATCAATATACATTTGACATATGGCACAAGTTTGGATAAAGTTTACAAGTCAAGGGTAGGACTGATGGCTCACTCTCAGTCGTATAGATCAAAATCAATGGAGTGAGATGAGTCAAAATTTTAATAAGTTGAGTTAGATATTGATAGCCAATTAGAACAAAGATGATCCTAGGGCTTTTGATAGAAGTTAAGAAACCATTTTTTATGAAGTGAAATGGGTTTTGTAAGATCAATCGGTCACCATTGAAGTTCGATCTAATGTAATTAAAGGGACACACTAATGTAGTAAGACATAAGAAATATAAAGGGACCACCATTATAGCTAAATATGAACCTCTAGTTCATAAATTTGTATTAGGTAGGGTTATTTTTTCAACTGTGTTTTACATTTTAAGAAAGGTCCATGTACATATGATCTTTTGGTTCCAACAGAGATAGATTAGGTATTTTTAATCCTATTCATATCTAGAAAGGGATATATAGTCTATAGGTTTGCATTAATATAAAGGATATAGGAAAACCAATAATATTAGATTGGTTTTCCATCTAAAGTGGACCTATGATCATGGAGCAAATGGGTGATTAATACAAAGGGTCTCATTTTTCCATGTGGGTCCATCAACAACAAAGTAAGTACTAGATTCCATTCATGGCATGGCATTATCATTTTTAGGTTTGGAGGATTTGATCTTCACGAACATGTCAAGTGGACTTAGGGTCCTAAGGTGGTAAACTAGTAGTTAAGGAAGTGTTTAGGAGCATTGATTCTAATCAAATAGATTTTGTCATCATATAGAAGCAACCCTTATCTCTAGTGAGATATTTTAGCCAATGAGAAAATCTTGAGGATTATTGGAGCAAAAGGAGGTCTATTTGTTGATAAAATCATGCATGTAGAAAGGAATCAATGAGTAACTAACTCACTTTTTTATCTTGAGGACTCTTTCTCCACTCTCCTATGAATTATTCTCATGTCTATTTCTACTATATATAGATTATTTTGAGCTAGAAAAGGGCCCCTCTATATTTTCTTAGATCTCTCTCTTGGGCATGACTAAACTTTTCGAAGATGTAGATTGTAACCTCTTGAAATGAATATAAGATTGTTCTTTAGATTTCATTATTCTAGTATAGTGTGTACATGTTAGATTTGCATATGTGGTAGATGTCTCTCCCTTATTAAGTAATGATCTCACCTAGTTACTAGTCCATCTTGTTATGTAAGTCATGATTAGTGTTGTATATCTTTTTATTGAATCCCACATGTGGATAATATGACTGGTTAGTGTATTACATTAGATATCTCCATCGTTTCCTTCATATTTAGATCATTTGGTGAACCTCTACATGAAATACTAATATATGATAGATATTTGAGATTCTAGATCTAGTCTTGTGCTTTTTTCATTAGTGATTAAGAGTCAATCAAAGTATATCAACCATAGTTTATGGTACATCACCATCTCTAGCTTAAGTTTCTCTTTTAAGTTGTCCCTCTCTCCCTTTTTGCTAGTCATTAATAGGTTTAGATAGTGTAAATGAGATAAAATGATACATAAGAGGAGTTAGCTTCATTAAAAATCCTAGAGGACTGACCCCATTATAGGATACCCATATCCTAAGCTTAGTTCCATGTTGAGCTAGATTTAGAACTATGACCTAAACACTTCTTCTAGCTAGGGTGAAATCTATATCTCCAATAATACCCCCTAAGGAAACTATACCAATAATTTAAATCAAAGGGTTAGAGTTGGTAACACAAACTATTTATTTGGAACATGAAACATTGACACCTAAGGATGGTGATTTACAAGAGAAAATATACATTCTAGAGGAGATACTAGAAAAAGAAGTTATTCTAGAAGAATAAGAGTAACTTACCCCAAACCCAAAGAAGACACCTTCACTAGTGCAACATGAATAAACCACCAATAAGGAGTCACAAGTAGAAATCTAGAATATCATTAGTGAAGAGAGGTATTGTTAATATATGACTTAGGAATGAGTGATTTTAATATTGGGGCCAGCCCAAGAGTAAAGACATAGACATTGAGATAATCAAGAAAGATCCCTCTAAAGGAAAAGAGTTGGTTGATAAAACCATCTAGAAGTGGACAAATAAAATTTATTTAAAAACAAACCTATTCACCTCATAGCAAATGGGAGTGTTAGAAAAATACTGGTACATGTTTTCACATTTTACATCAGAGGACACATCTAATTAGACTTGGTTGGAGTTGTCATTCACCCATGCTATTTATAATAAAGAAAAACTTTTAGAGATGACATCATATAGCCTAGTTTTATACCCAAGAGAAATAACACTTCTAGATACCCTTTAGGTAGACTCTCAATAGTTTACTATGAAATAGGCTAGTGTGACACTTCTAAAATTGGCACATGAGGTAAATAGTTATAATGCCTTATCTGAATCTGATGTTTGACAACTCTAAAAGAAGCATGCAAAAATGGTTATTTTATTTCATAATGAGAGTGTTGTGAGAATTAAACTTGAATAATTTGTTGAGGTCAAGTGCTAGTTAGAGATTGAAATAGAATCCTAGGTTAAAACATTGAACATCTTTAATATAATTTTGAGCCAAGAATTAGTGATTGTAGATGGGGTGCCCCTTTATAGTGAGGTAACAAATAAACTAGAGACATTATATAGAGCTTTTGTTGAAGTGATGTAAAGACTAGCCCAACCCTAAAATGATCAAATTTGGGAAATAGATTAGTCCACTAAAGTAGTAGAGGTGTGCAAAAGTTTCTTACATAAAATTAGAGACATGATTCCCATCTTTGATGTGTTTTTAAAAATATGGTGTGACCTAGTAAATTTTTAGAGGCTAAGATATAGGTGGAAGAAATTAAGTGACAAGAGTTGGCGGATATTGCCTTCATAATAACAGACAACATAGAATGCGCCAAATCATTTGAGGATGTCAAGGATTTTGAGAACAAAATAAGCTCTCAGCATAAGGAAATAAATTCAAAATTCATGACTCTTTGAGGATAGTTGTCACTGAGGTCACCTCATTTGAAAGAATTCATAAGGATTCCTCCACATCCCTTAAGCATTTGGTTAATAAAATAGGAGAATTTCTTGAATAGCCTAAGGAAATGAAGAAGATCAAAGTGGTGGTAGAGGAAATCAAATCCATTATGTATAACACCTTAAACCATTAGGAGGGTGTCAAAAATAAAATTGAGCAAACAAGACCTAAGTTTTTAGAGGATCTTGATAATAATTCTTAGTCTGAGATAGACTAATGTATTAGTGTGGGGTGATTATGGGACCCCAATTTTCGCTAAGTATTTTTTTAGAATAACTGTCATAAAAGACCCTAGCATGAAAGACCATGGAATGAGATTCCATGGCATGGAAGGATCAAGTTTCATGGAATAAATACACATAATAAATAGAGAACCCAAGAATTAATGACTCAAAACTTAAATGAAGACTTGGGGAGAGTGCATAAAGTGGAGAATGGTTATGGATCAATTAACAAGGAAGAAATAGAATAAGTAAAGTGCAAATCTAGCATTAACCCATGGGAAGATAGGAAATCAATGATGAGGATCCAACATCAAGAGATAATATAGGGGAAAAAGGCCTAGCCCTTAGGAACTTAATGAAAATGGATTCCATAACTCAAAGGCATTGATGATTTTTAGAAAGTCACCTTGATTGTAATTAATTTTGTAATTGCTTGGTCTAGGAAAACCAAGTATAAACATGCCCATGATGTACTTTGTATGTTATTGTTAAATTATAATTTATTGATGAGTTTATACGAGTGGTTAATATTATAACTTTAGATCACTATATGCTTTAAGATTAGTTACAAAGATGATGAATGAAGCCTGTGTTGACATAATACTATTATTTTATTATCTATGAGAATGATGCTATCTTTTATCATTTATGTTATATTTTTTTTGAAAAGTGAGTAATGAAGTGAGATAAGTTAGATATAGAATAAAAAATTATTTTAGTGATAAGTATGTGTTTGAGCACGATTGTTTAAATAGTTCAAAAAACACACCCTTATGTGACAAAACTAGTGGGAACTAATCCCACATTATGTGATTTAGGTGAGCATGTGAGAACTTATTTTGGCATGAAATGCTAGTGCACTATAAATTTTAACTCTTATTCACTTAGGTACATGCATATGGAATGTCATGTCCATTTAAAGTAAAATAATCCCAACATTCAAGTCAGTAGCTAACTAGACATTTGCAAATTTGGTAGTTAGACTAATCACAACCTACCAAGTGTACCAATCACATTGTGACACATGTTAGAGAGAATAAATGGGTATGGTTTCAATATTTAGTCCTTGAAAACATACCTTATAACTATGGTTCCCATAGTATTTATTAATTAGGGTCACTTCAATTGGTGATTTCCTCTTTTTGTAAGGAGGGGGGCCTACCACCTATCTTCCCTATGCTATGGAAGTGTTTTTTCATATAAACTATCTTGCAGACCTCCCCACTACCAATGTTTCAAATCTTAGCACTAAGTCCATGTGGAGAAAGTTCAAGCCACCATGTGGCATTACAATAATTCCTCCACACAACCTTTCAAGTGTCCAAGACTAATTTCTAATGTATATGCCAAGTCATAAAGGAAACTCCAACATGGATAGGCTCAAGGTTTATGTTCATGTCTAAGTTAGGAATGGTCTCTTATGACTGAATAAGAATGTAAGGTGGATTTCCATTTAAATCCAACTTTGATCTTGATACTAAAAAATGTGGAATTAAACTTATATTATATGCCAAATAAAATCACCTAATTCCCTCCCATACCAAATTCAATCTAGGCGTGGTCACATGACTGAGATATAAGCATAGGAGATTGATTTTTAAATCTTATGTTTGTTACATTTCCCATCAATGTGGGATAAATCACATATCAAATGTGTCAAAGTTTTATCAAATCCTTAATAAAATGCTTATGCATGGGAATGGGTCTCAACCCCATCACCCCACATGACCTATTTGGGTATTTTCCAACTATGTTACGCCTCTTTTAGTGTATAAAATAAACATGTTATTTTTTCCTTATTTTTTATGTAAGTAAGCCTAAACAAAGGCATTTTAATTGGGATTAAAACACCAAAAATCTTGTTAAAAGGCTAATTGTATGGTCAATGAATTAGAGATCCTAAAAATGATTTAAAAGGGATGAAATTTCAATTGAAATATATATTTTTGCCCCTATAAAGGGTGAACAAAGTATTTTTATTGTATTAAAAACAAATAAGGGTCTAAGAGTCTATTATAGAGACCTCTTAGAGATAGTACAGAGAATTGGGAGGGATAGCCCATTATTGGGAGAACATTGATGTAATAAAGTGTATTTTGCATCACTTTAATTTATTCGTTCATACTTTGAGTAGACCCAGAGATGTATTCCAAGTTGGATGAACTCTATTATCATTTTTTTGAGTTTTTCCTCTTCTATTATCATTACTTGTTGTAATTTATATTTTTAAATGCTTAATTTTTAATTGATGAAGACAATTTTTATGTATTTATAGGAATTAAGAAAACAAAGTTTAGTATATGAACTAATGATTTAGTTAGAATTTTTCATAAACTACCCATTTTTCAATCAAGAAAATATTTGGGATATTTGTGTAGGTATGTGATAATTTTTATCATAGTTTATTTATGTACATGTGACTTTTATGCATTTATATATTTTTCATCTTGCAAAGATCTCTATATTTTCATTTTTATTACTTAAAAATACTACCCTCAATTTTAACATTAGATTTACCTATAAATAATTATTTAATTTAATGGTTTAGTCTAACCCCAATCACTCCCCATTTAGTGGATAAGTGTCATGTATGTTTTGATACTCTTGAGAAGGCTTAAACCACACATAGTTCTCTAACTAGCTTAGTGTTTGAAATAAGAGGAATTTAATTATGCATTGAAATCCTATGTATAAATTTTAATAGATGAGAAATATTGATTATAAAATTTAAATAATATTTAAATTTGGCTATGGGATTTACATTTGGATGAGTTTCATAATGAAAATCTGTAATTAAGGTCCTCTCAATGTTTAGATTTATTTCAATTAATAGATATGCATTTTAAGTTAAGAATAGGCTTATATTTGTTTTTATAACTAAATGAAACTTTAGGTAATTTAACTTTTCACTTACATGTGAAACATATGATCTAACCCATATGAAGGATTTAATTTTATAAATAGTCATTAAAAGATACAAAGAAAAATTCAACTGAGGTGGACAAATCCGGTAGGATAAAACCTCTTAGGAAGACCTAATATGTGAATAATGTATAAAATAATGATCTAAGATTAGGATATGTTCTTATTATGATAATAATATATTTATATAATTACTAAGTAAATATTATTAGTAGTAATGGTAATATGGGAAGGTTAGGATCGTAGATAAGAGAATGGTTAAGAGAGTGTGTGTCCAAGAGTCAGTTATGTATGCACAATTAAAGTATGCCAAAGCTTCATTAAAAATAAAAATGTCAAGTGTCTAATACCAAATATGAGAGTCTTATAGTACTTATTCAAGATAAATATAATTTAAATTAAATAACATGCCACTTTATTGATGGAATTCCTCATTTATATGAAAATGCATAAATGTGAAATTATATTCTATAAAGACTGATAATAATCTAATTATGTGTTAGGGTGTGGAGCTAAAAGCTTCAACTGTTGCAGACAGGAAGAAATAGGAGGTTGCTAAAGATCTAGAAGTACCGGTGTCTGCAACATGACTGATGTTAGTCATGACCAGTGCAGAAGGCAACTGGCATCGGTAGGAAGTCGGCCAATGTTGGTTAGCACCAGACAGACAGGGACCGACATCGGTCACCTGTGGTGCTTCCAAAACTTCTACTGATGAACAGTCAGTTAAGTGAAGTGAGTGTTTGCATGTTTAAGGGCTAATTATAGTCCCGAGCTATGTGTCTAATTATTGTAATTAGATTTCTATTTTTATATGCATGGGATCCTATTTAAAGACCCATGAGGCATGTATTGTAAAGCAAGCAAGAAAGTAAAGCATTGAATCAAGGAGCAAGGTCAAGGAGTTCTATAGGTGTAAGGTCAAGGAGATTAGCTGAAGCATTCAAGGAGGGGATAACAACTCAGGTTGTTGAGTTGGTTGTGTTGAGCAAGAGAGAGAGGGAAGAAGATCTTGAGGTGTGGCAAGCCTTTGAGGTGGAGGAAGAAGTGGCATCTTCCTTATTATATTTTCTTCTAAGATTTTCTAATACAAGAGTGTGTTTTGTCTCTCAAATTCTTTGTTGTCTCAAGTTTCTAGTTACTTAATCATTCTGGTATAATTCTGTGTTTAATTGCTTATAAGAAAGTAATCAATTGTGCTTCCATTGGATAAGGGGTTCCTAACATTATGTGTATTTACTTAATAACATTTTACATATGTAAATTATAATTAATAATAACATAATAACATTTAATTAATGAAGACCTAATTAAACTCATATAACTCACCCTTATACAAGGTTATAAAATATTTATGCATAAGAAGACTAAAATCAATTGGTGATGCAATGTTTAATTGGGTAATACTTACCATGAAGTTAAAAACATTTGATGGAATCATGCACCAAATAAATAATAGAGAACTAATACATAATTATTTCTTTAATGTGCCATTTAGTTATACATCCATATAAATCTATATATATAATTTGAGAATTGGTAACTGCTTATTCTAAAAAACTTGGATAAAATGAATATCAATATCAAAATTATAAACATTAGTAATATTATCATACTTGAGAATATATTATTTAAAATGACCTAGAAGGAATAACCTAGTTAATAAAAATTAGAAA